>LUCM01000241.1:31526-111879 GCA_008360955.1 Fasciolopsis buskii
GATTTCCATCACCGATGCCTAGGTAGCATCGCTAGGAATGGATGGAATGACGGAGTGAGTAATGTGGACATGAGGAATCCACTATCAGGTCTTCGTGGTTGTGGTTCGAAAGACTGGTCAAGTAGCTGGTTGTCGATACTCATAGATATGTCAATGAACCGTTAACAGTGCCGGTCGTGTTGTCATTTTCTGTCGAATCTGAATGATTGAAAGATTGTATGTGTACAGTTAGACTGTGTTCTGTGTGTTTGCTACTGCCGAATTCCCATCTTTTCGCACCTATGTAGGTCCACTCCGTTGCCCTTGGATATTCACTCTTCTTATAGAAATGCGTAACCTAGGAGAAAAAGCAATGATCAGTGAGGCTGAACGATTAGGATGACGATGATGTCATACAGGACAACAAACAATTAGGTACGGTGACGATCGGGACTGACGGCAGCAAAACGTTCACCACGAAAATAGGGCAACCGAGGCTACAGACCGCACTAGTTAGGGTGTAGAATGTTGCTTGCTAATGACCATCGCATTCACGTAAATATCTGATAAATACAGTGCAGAAAATGAATAAGCGACAGTACTATTTCGTCAGAAATCAAGATTTTGCTCGATTGGAGAAAACAGCACATGGAACAGAAGACACTATGATGGAAAACGGACAAAGTGATTGAGCGCAGTAGTCATAAGAAAAGATGAGTAAACAAACCATTTTATTTCCGGAAGCCTGAGTTAACATATTCACCACCGGCGGATCAGCCTTTAGAACTAAACTGGACCAGGACAAATTTTCCGAGCGGCGGTCATTTTCAGACACATTCTGGTGTGGGTTTTGATGTTGCTCTCCCCGCTGCTGTTGTGACTCCGACCACCAAGTGATTGCGCAGGGTGGCTCGAAACTGTTTTTGTCGAACGAGGCACCGGTTTCAGAATTCAATTGCAGGGTATTGGACCGTGAATGTTCCGATTTTTGCCAATCTTCACCGGTGTCCACACCTGCAGACCAAGAATTCTCTGTGCCAGCTGGTCTCGGACGAGAGCAACAGTTGACCATGGAAGAAACTGCAGTGGCAGATGCACTTCGTGGAATGTGATGACTAAGATTTGGGTAGGACGTCTGTTTTACGGACTTGGCAGGTTCCGGTGTCGAAAGATTGACCTCCGAGTCGGTGGGACGTGCTTCGTGACGTCGAAGATCACTACCATTACTACTACCGCTGCCAGCATTTGTTGGATGACCAGACGAATGAGAGGACAATCCTGAACTGTATGGTGGCCATGATGTGTTATTCCCTCCGGCCAGTGATTCGTTAGTTGACGGTTGTGAACCGTTTCGCTCGTGCTGGAAGTTGCTCAGGTCAGATTGAATTAGAGGTGGAACAAGATGAGCTTCACCGCGCCAAACAGAGTCGTCTTTATTGGGTCTCATTGAAATGAAATCAAACAGTACCTGAGAAGACTCATCCATGTGGGTTGTGTTTGGCGAATGCGAATGATCGGAAAGATCGGACAGCTGAAAACTTGGGTTGATCAAATTCTGCTGACCACGCTACGATAGGAATAGAGAACGCTCAGCGGAGCGTAAATTCAAAAGAAAAATCGTCAGCAGATTTTAACAGATTCACACTGAAAACAAAATTACAAAAACGACCTAGAGGTAAAAAACCGAAAGGTGAATGACACCATTTTCATATATCGTAAGCACACTAAATAAACCGTAAAGCAGAGAGCAGTATGGCAAATGAACCTAACGCTTTATAAACATGATGCGACACTGTCAGAATACGATGTATACAGCCGTCTAAGGACATATGTTCGGTCTATTTCGAGTCATTTTCAGTTTGCTTGAAGCGTCGCCTACTTCTAGTAATACTATTTTAGCTATCGCTTATTAAACCCTGACAAACGTTTCGTAGGCTCCGTTCACAGCATCCGTGAAGTGTGCTGGAATAAACAAACTTTTTCGATGTAATTATAACTATGGCTTTGATTAAAAACAAGATACTAAGTTACATTACTGAACCCCATAATCCATATATGATGCGTTTGTATGTGATATGCGTCGTTCAAAAACGTGCGTTAATTAAGCCTGGAGTACTAAAAATAGGCTAATGAATGAAGGGAAAAACTGTGGTTTCCCATGTGGCATTCTGCCCACTAGAATAAACACGAACAAAAATCACCCAGAAGTGTTCGTGCGGCGGCAAGTAAAGATTTGTTCACCGCCAACCAGCGTGCAACACTTGTGTGAAGATTTTCCTAGAATCATCTCGTTTCTGACAGACAGTTGTTAGTTTATATCCCTGCGTAACACAATAAATGAAATTTAGGCATCATGTCAGCATTAGTGTGACAGTGCAATGCAAAATAACGTCATTAATCTGGTCAACGCGTCAGGATATATTAATATTACTCCAACTAGTTGCCTAGGCATTGATCGTGATTTTTCAGCGTTACTCAGCCGCACCAGATATGAAATGAGCAAAAAGGAAGTGCACATTTTACGGAAGAAAGAGACAGAAAATGAATTTCACAGATAAGGCGTCGAACGCGAACATATTCTAAAGTGTATAACCCAACTGCTCAGCTAACTGTCCTTGATGGTTACGTAGATGAATTCCAAATTTTTTGATCTTTTAGCCTTATCTCGAATTCCTGCTCTCGCGATTACGGTGGATCGGAAACAGCCCGCATCTTCTACAGTTTATTCTGCTGTCGACGAGAAACGTCATTAATGAGTTTTCCATGAACTATGCATGGTAATGTACCGTTGGGATCGCAGTCTAAGGATTGACCTCGTGCGATCAAGTTCACTACATGAAGTCTACCTCTTTAGCAGCCCCGAAACCTAGCGCTGAATGAACAGAGTCGTCGATAACATGCGACCATTAAATCACTAAACGAAGTTAGTGTTTCCACTTCTGGATAACGAGGATGTGATTCTCTAAGGACTCCGTTCAAGAGAATAATGTATTATCTCGCACCGGTCTGTTGTATCCAAGATTGCAGCCTGCACTCAAGCATACCCGCCACTTAACAGTGTTCTGTTCTCCCTCGGATCAGCCGGGAGAAATATCAAACGGTTCGTGCCCATTTATATTGAATACCATTTTGCGACTGTACATCAATATTCTAGACTAACGGGATGTCCTGTAACGAGGCCATAGTCCGTGAAATATAGGGTTTACATTTCTATTTTGGTGGGCACCATGCCACCACTGGCTTCATCATCGTTATGCTCAGCTGTGTTATCACTCCCATTAACAGAAACACAAGTAAGCATCCGGACACAATTTAATTGCCCTGAGGATGAAAAAAGATATGCAGTTCGGAAGTGATAATCCACAGTGAATAGAAATGATCAAGTGATAAAGAATATAGAGCAACGGGATTGCAGGGCAAGAAATGTGCATACAAAACCAGTCCAATAAATGCACGGAAACGACCTATAAATGGAAACCAATGCAGAAGACTAGACAGCTTAAACGATCTGGTCATTTCAAATTCGATGAATAAGCCGTGACCGACAGAGTAAAACTGTATAAAATGAGCCGCTCTTTCTGGTTGAACTAGAAATGGTGGTTTCTTGACCTTTAGTTCTGAAAGATGCGCGAACATGAACATCCCATGATTAGGTTCCCCGAGAGGATTTCGTTGTGTACAAGCAACCTCAGCAAGGAACAGCTGAAGTTGATAAGCAGGCGATTTTAGGCCATAATTATCACTAATACAATTATGATTATCAGCAATAGTCAATCAATGACAATGATGCTACACAATAGATTTAAACCCGAGCAGCAGTACTAAATCCATTTAGTGACGACAAATGCGGCACTCAGATGGATATCGGTGTATAGAATGATCACAGGTATGAGAAACCTACTGAAGTCATTTAGTGATAAAAAACCAGCAAGAATCCGTAGTCCAGAAACTCACTGGATAACGATATGGGGCACATATGACGGTTCATCGAAACCAATGGCATTTTTATTTTCGCACACCTTTATAATCTGCGTGGAGCTGGTACTAGCAGCTCTGCACTTCTCCTTTCCATTTTTACCGACGATTTAGTTTCTTTCGCAAACGAACAACAAACACGATTAACTGACTCAGCGTACAGGATTGGAACAGCTGTTCAAACTGAGCTGAACTGATTTTAAGGAATTATCAGTATTAGGTCAAGAAAACGTGGAGGAAGTGATATGAGGAAACATGTGCGCAAACGCACGTTGCAAGCCACGTGCAAATGACGATATGACGAAGCTCATAGTTAAAACAATGAGCTGTAAACAAGGAAAACAAGATGTAATAAACTAGACGGCTTTACTCCCACGAAAAGTAACGGATCCTCAAGCTACTAGCAGATGACAAATACAATGAACCTTTTGAGGTATCAAGTAACAAACCATCTGTATCGACATTATATCCAGATAAAAATAAATTCGTCACTGCACGTGACTGTTACAACCATGTAAAAACAGACTTAATATCAGCAGTTATAGATAAGTGAAAAGCACACTAGCTTCAATCATCATCATCATCATCATCATCATGACATCACCGTTTGCAGTGAAGGCGCTAAGTTTAACAGTGTTACGAGGAAATTCAGGAAAGTCTTGAGCAGAATCGTTTCACGTTCTTTAATTGCTATTATTCCCGCCCATTATTAACATTACCCGGGTTGATCTATCAACTGGGTCTAGCATTCGCCCAAACGATGTACTATTCTGACCTCCAGGAAAGGGTTAGAAGTGGACCTTTTGTCGAACCTTGCACACATAGGTAGCCTGAATAAAGCAAGCTTGAATGTGACAAAATTGCTCAGTTCGGAACATACTTTCTCTCTCAATCCATCTGTTATCTTTCGAAGTTCATGCGTCTTTTCATGCCTTTCAAGCTTCCGTTGTGCTTTGCTTTCGTCTTATCCTGCTTATCAGCTCACTTGGTGTGCCATATCTACAGTGACGCTAATCCCTATGTTGTACTGACGTCTAAGAAAAACAAAATGAGCACCTGAAATTCAGCGTCAAGTTTGCAGAAGCATGAAGACTGTACTATATTTCGATGTTACTCGAAGTAGTTTTGCAAGATTTTGAGACGTCTCCAAATGAACAATACTGGTAGAAGTTTGGAAGGAACTTGTGAAAGCCAAGCTGACACAATTCGATTGCAAGTTGATGAACTGAATGGAAACATTGCACAGACAGATAGCTTTGTAAAGTCAGCAGAATCAGCGGAGAGTAATTTTCCGTTCATACTAACAAAATGATCTTATCGAAAACGGAGAAAAGACGAGAAGCTTTAGTTCAAGTTCTCAGTGAGCAAACCATGTGTACAATGTTTTCCACGGATCCGGTAAATCAAGTTCGCAACTTGTCCAATTTGGTATGAACGAAAAAAAGTGAAAGCATTTTCACCAGGGATGAAATTCTGTGACCGCCGTTCACTTGACCACATCGAAATGGCAGCTCAATCCGAAAATTTGATGACAAACACAGAAGGTGGAACCAATAACACTAATACAACCTGTGCACTTCGAGGCCGCGTTAATAGAAGCGAGTTAGGCACATCACTAGAATGAACGCATAAGATATCGCTTAACACGAAAACACCGTGAAACTTCATACGAACTCAAGCAACACAATGTTGCTTTCATTCGACCAGATAAAGGAGCTGGAGCAGGATTAGTAAACCGAGATCATTACAAATAGAAATTACGACAGATCCTCCCCCAATAAGAATAAGTTTCAGAAACTGGAAAACGGGGAACATAATACAGAGGCAGTTGAAAAGCAGCAATCTGACATTCTAAAACAACTACATGTTAAAAACCAAATGGCCAAGAGAAAATTCGAAGATTTAAGACCAAATGGCTTGAATGAACTGCGCACCCATGGTTTACCAAAGGTGTAAGAACCTACCTGTCTTCTAAACTGATACTCTCGATGATAGAATCTCCGTATCTTTCACAGACGAACTGGCTGACTTACTTACTGGAACCTATTCGAAAGTAGTTATGTGGTTGTATTGATCCACATCAACTATATGCTGAGGTTCGTAAATCTTATTTGGGAGAGTTCCTCCTACGTTAAACAACGAACATTCAATTCCTGTGTAATGGACAGTTTATTGACAACTTGTCAGTGTGGTAACAAGCTAGCAATCATGGGCTTAAGAGTGTGGTTGCACAGCTGACAACCTATTATAGCTAGGGTGATTATGTGTATCCAGTACTGATGCCAATGAGATGCTAAGACATTTCAGTCCTCTTCATGCATCGGTTCCAATCACCTTGGAGATGTACATCTGTAGAAGGACGAAGGTGAATCGACCGGAAGAAGTGGTCATGGAAAGACGATTTGCGTGGGACAGTAAATCAACAACAAAGAAGGTCAACTAAGACAGGAACGGTGTCTGCTACAACACGTTAGGGAGATTTCATCGTCTGGGACACCTTGGTACGAAATGAGGCAACTACATAATAGCTTTCGTGAACACCAATGCTTGGAGGGGTTGGTCGCACGATACTCGAAGGAAGTTAATCCAAAAATCAAGCGGTATAGAACGCGCCAAAGAGCAAGATTTATCACTCCCTTTCCTAAACGGCAATATCAGTGGATTATTTGCAAGGGGCCTCACAACCGAAGTTTGAAAAATGTTTAATGCCGCTGATCAAACACATTAACCTCAGCTGTTCAAAAACTCAACGGTCGACTACCACTGTGCTCCTCACCCACGTTTCTGTCAGTTTACATGCCTCTGTGCAACTGGCTTCATTGGTCGTACTAGTAGGAGGTTGATCGTTAAGAATGAAGGTCACTTGTACAATGCAAGAAAGTTAATGGAAATAGAAAATTCATTGGACAACCTCCTTGTAGAACGCCAATAAATCAATTTAATTTTTTGTGTTGGTGGAGAGACAGTGGTCAAAATTCGTGATACGGAACTGTGCCATCAGAAACGATTCCTATACAGTGCGCAGCTAACGTGGCCGAAAAGTACGGTGCAACCAATAAGCATATTTCGTTTCAAACCTGTAAGTTGAACTCCCTTAGTGTGATTCCTTTAACTTATCCCAAAAGTCTGAGAATGAACGATCGAAAAGAACCCTTCATTTCACCCGCGTTCTAAATGAAATAAGAGAACTCCTCATCCACTCCTGTACATTCATTCTGCTCTGTGTACAAATGCATCCGCGAGGGTATGTACCCTTTTGGCGACTTTGCGTGGGTACAATATTTATTATGACTGATTGAACGGGGGTCAAGTAAAATAGGGCTACAGTGAGATTCCACGCTAGTTCTTTCGTCGCTCGATTTGGCGTGGACATCTTCCATTCATTCTCGTCTGAAGAAGGGGTGAAAACGTAACTATCAAGTCAAAGATAAAATGGCAAATCACTCGGGTACTTTGAGCAAATCAGCATTCTGGCTGTGAGTATCACAACCTGACGGTTAGACTGAAGCTACCTGCAACACAATAAACACTGACCTTTTTGTACGGCAATTCTCATAAACGTGATTTGTACAAACGGCGCGTATCAGTTTCTCTTTAACTTGGTGATTTGAAACTCACTTATTTTTACTTTGATCATATGACCCATCATTCACCTCAGCTCTCAATAGTTCTTTCATTAACTACACAAAGTGATCTGTGAAATAAGGGGTTAATCCTATGGCCAATCGACATACCGTAAAAAGAGATTGCTGGGAACATTCTTGTAAGAACCAGTTTGTTGGGTTGTGTACAACAGAAGATGAACAGAAGTAAAGACATGTCTGGCGCGAAATAAAAAATCCACTTCGCGCATAAGCCGTGATATAAAATGGAATCAGCATGCAGAAGCTCTAGATAAGCCAAAATAAGCGAATCTGTCGATTGTGGTTTTGTTGAATCACAGCATAGATGAGGATTGAATGCATGATGCTTGGGAGAAAGAGAAAAAGAAAGATTTCAAAGCATTGAAGTCAACATGATCATGGGCAACGCACGAGATCGGAATTCAGGAACACTCTAATTACATACAGATCGCGATCAATATTAGTATTTACATGACAGAAAGTAAAATAAGAAAGGCAGCAACGTCAGCAAACGAGTGGACTGGATTAGATGTATTAGGAAGAAGATTACCAATGGATAAGCGACAATATAAATATAACAGTGATTACAATTTGAATGCCTGTAGATGCAGCGAAGTAGTCCTGGATACACAGTGCAAACCCAAGTTTCGGAATCTGTGATTGAAAACCAAGACGGATAACAACAAAAAGCATTGTGATGACAAAAAATGACAGAACAAATTTTCGATCAAGTATATCACTCCCTTTCGATAGGTCTTTCTCTATGCTAGTTGCGCACTATGTTCCGTGACTGGGAACGATAATAATCGTAATGGAGATGTAAAAATCCGGATGATTGTTTTCATAACGAATTCACGATCATAGGAAGCAGGATAAATTGAAATGAACAAGAAAAAGATCGATGAATAGAAAGAAATAGAATGAAAAGCATTAGTTCCGTCTGCAGCACAGCTGCCGCGGCAGGTGGCAGAAAATGAATGAGCTCACAAAATGAGGTTTTAGGTCATATACGAAATATGGAATTCAGGGTTGGTACCGCATTGGTCTGAATCGATACAAAAGCACAGAGGCGGATGAGACTAATTAAGTAGCCTACGTTTTGTTGACTAAAGGCCTCGGTTTGAGCTCACTGCAATATGTATACATATACATATATATATGTACATATATATATAGGAAGATATACAGTGGAACCTTTGCGAGAATAAATTATTAAAAATGAAACAACAACTGTCTGACAAGATGTTTCTCAACACACAGGCAATGCAAATACTAACTGGCGGAATGGCCAAGCGACGTTTACAAGGAAAGATGAAGAAGTTCAAAACAACTGATGCTGGAGGGAACAATGAAACAAAATGTGTCCAAAAAATACCTCCGGGAGTACGATAGGACAACCAAATTCATTAGGAAACAGTCAAACAAAATATACCAATCGACAATACTTTTATAAGCATGTTGCAATCACCATATCATCTCACAGATTTTCCAATCCAAAATAGTTCGAATGATGAATTGGGTACATCAATAGTGGTTAAAAGCACACTCACAACAATTGCGAATCTACTATTGGCCAACACTGAAAATAACTCGGAACAGAGCCGTATCTGACCCAAGTGGAAATGGGCGATACGAGGAAGTGCTACAAAAACCAACTCATATAACGTATCGTTTTTGCCAAAAACACCAATAACCTGACCCGGTGGCTATAAAACATACTTAGAAAATTGTAAACATGAAAAATCCATTCATCATTTAATTCCGCTTTGTCTGTACGGCCGACAAATTTTGACTAACGTGCTCCAGTTTTGGTTGCTACTTGCAGGAAAGAATAAAAGCGAAAAAATCGAAAAATCATAAAACGGAAGAATTCCACCAACTATATTTCTCTAAACTTCGAAATGTACCCAACGCCCGTGTTGGAGAATGGTCGAGTGAACTACAGCTGGGTAACCTAACCTGATATAGTAGAAACAGTCAAACGGTTGGGGTTCTCATGCTATTCTGTTGTCATGGTCTAACCAACGTGTCCCATGTTCCGAACATCATCTGTCTTACAGAACCGCGAACAACGGGGCACCAACAGAATAGTCCCGTGAAATTCAGTGCCAATTCCAACGATGAAATTAAAGGACCCAGGAACTTACGACCAACCTTAAAACCACTAAGGAAATTCTTCCAGTACAGTCTAGTGACACGAACGAAATATCGGCGTTTAAACATCAACTACCAGAGCATATCACGTCACCAACAGCCGTCTTCCTGAGTCGCATAGCACGATCGATCTCAATTCCGCAGCGAAAACCCAACGTTTGATCAGTAGTCAAGTGTCGTGCTCATGCGAAAGATGTCTCAGATTAATAAACGGTAATCAAGACTGTTGAATAGGCGAATACACGTTATTCAACATACGACAATCTGGTTAGAATTGGTTGAGCAAATAACAGAATTCATCCGCCTCACACTCGTCCCAGAACAGGGTTGGGCTTCGCACTAATCCAACTCTTGAACAGTAATTTTACATTTCGCAGGTGTAAAACGCATCTCAAACATAGCCACAATGTCGTTCGCATGATCGAGGAATGTTTGCAAACTATATGGGTTTCCAATGGCAGGAAAAAACCTTTGTATATTGTAAATCAGACGATATCTTGTCTGAGCAAATATCAATGCCAGTATTCACACGTACGAATAGGACTACTGCATAAAAACCTCATTTACGAAGTGAAAGTGAATAGCTTGACGAACACTGCTCCCCGTGGTGAACTCAAGTGGAAGAGTAACCTAAGCAACAGCTCGACTTCGGTTGTCCCAAACAGAGGTGTATTAAACTTGAAAATACTGGTGTCAAAATCCTGTAACTGCACTGTACATTTTGGGGGCGCAAGGCACAAACCGAAAGGAGTTACAGCCCTTTCCAGTCCGTCTAGTGCATGTTGCACATTTTCTGTGCCTTAAAACAAGCACACAAAATCGCTTGCATAAACTAGGTCACAATGCCTTTCATCTTCGATCTGTTCGAGCTCATATTCTGAAGGACTCCCAAAGAATCCTTCATTAACCCGTCGACGTGCAATGACGAAGTGCGTTTTCGTCTGCTAGGGGCTGGAAGCTGTCCTTTGACCGATGTAGTTGTTCTACATTGTCTATGATGGTTTGGATACATTGTGTACGCCTACTCACCATTTGCCTTTGTGTGCTCTTTCTGCAAGCGCTGAGGTCAGAAAGAAGGGGGACAGTAGTCAGGTCACAATTTGGTGTAGACGCATGAATAAACTAGCATCAGTTCTGGTATCAGTTTCTGCTTCCTGACCTCGTGGTTAGGAGGCAAGACGAAGATTAGGCACTGAGGATTGACGAAGAGAATCAAAGTCAGCGGCGTGCGGCTTGTCTGACCTTGCGCGACCCATAAAAGAAGCACAAAAACGGACAGAAGATCGAGGTGTATAATAAAAAGGTCATGCATCTTTCCCACTCGCACCTAGACGAAAGCCTCCGCATGGCCAGGGGCGAATACTTAAAGCAAGAGATGGCATATAGCATCGAAGTCCTATTGATATTCTCCTAAATGATTGTGTTTTTCAAACAGCTGTCGCTAATGAAGTCCTACGCACTGCCTTCTCGTGTTTTCATTATTGCGTAAGGAAGAGGACGAAAGCCCGATGCTTTTCGCGGAAATCATTGGTCTTTGAAAGTTCGTCACCGGCCGCGTGTCATGAAAAGAAGCCATATCCAGAAATGTGTTTAGGGAAGCGAAACACCTCACTCATTATTAAATTGCTTCGCTCGCAAGGGAATCAAAGGGACAAGACTGCCTAGTCGCTGTATTATTCTTATTTTCCATCAAAAATTCGCCTTAATAAAGGTTGATCGGCTGAAGTTTCCTATCTAGGCCTTATTCGTTTTAAAAACCAAATATAGCATCAATATCCATGAGCAATTGCTGCACTGTACGCAGAAATTTCATACTGTGAAAACCTAGAAAAAGATATAGGAAACTTTCATCGTGGAGCAATTCAAAGAACGAATGCACATTGGAATGACTATAAATGAAAGTTGCACGAGCGGCAGAAGATGAAGCACAACCAACCTGTGACCTGATAATTCCAATGGGATCCGTTTTTCCTTGGGGTAGATTCTTTTCATCAAAATCCATGGGAATGGAATAGTGACAATCTTCGGAAGGATGGGACTTGCTCGTTTTAGACTGTGTACTAGTTGTAGTCGAAGAAGTGTGAGTAACACTGGACACGCCGATCCCCGCCGGTCCGTAGCCACCGTGCAATCGCATGTGACCGTTCAAAGCAGACTGATTCTTGAAACGTTTCTGGCATACGGCACATGCCACACGCTTGGGTGCCTCTAACGGATGGGCCATAATCAAAGCGACCTTAGCGGCAGCAGCCATATCCTCAGCGGTCAAGGTCATCACGGGTCGTGCATCATGGGACTCGTCATCATCCATTCTTTCCGAGGCATCAATCTGACCTGTAGGTGATGTAGCTGGTGAGCAGCCTGGAAGATGATATTTAAAATGGTGAAGATAAATCCACCAGAAGAAAACGCTTAGGTCACACTCATTTATTTCCAGCAATTGGCATCTAACAGTTGCACAAACCATTAATTCTTTACAGTAAAACTGGCATTCTAAGTTCTCTCAAAGTGCATGAACACGCACTCGTGAACCAAAACGATTCTTACAGATGGCATTCTCTGATGAATCAGCTACATAGTACCAATCAAAATGACTGCATTATAATGCAAACTAGAAAGTATTTCAGTTGTTAAGCTGCAGAAGTCACTATGGACGTGGCCCCTAACAAGTAAATTTAAATGTACATTTCCCACTTGTAACTTGCGCAAGGCAGAACTCTGAGACTGCATGGTCAATGGTTCCATCCAGGAAGGAGAATCCTCTAAACGCTATGACTTAACATTTTATGTGGATGGACTCTCAGGACTGGACAGGTTGACCCATTTTTTGTCATCGTAGTCGCATTGCTTCTCGATCCTGCAACATCCGTTTTCAGCTGCCTAGTGCGAACCTCGTTAAAATGCATTGGGACCTGGAACAGAAGTTCCAGGTGACTTTTGAAAACTAGTCTATTCCTTGAGTTGAATACGAGTAGGCGCTCGATACAAAATCAAGGTTTACATCTTCGTGGCTATATTATTCCTGTTATTCTCAACAAAATGACTTTGAATTCTAATAGTCAGGCAAATAGCGTTCGCAAAATTATCTGTGAATCACTGTGAAACGATGTATTAGGGCTAAACTACAGGAAGACTTGTGGGACCTCATATCATGTAGGCATAAACATGCCTACATGAAAAAGGAACAGTTCCAGATAGCTGACTCGTGGAAAATGATCATCACTCTGGGACGTCATGACAGAACCCGTAGAACAGCCGTTCGTTCTCATTTCAAACGACCGCTATCTGCAATGGAACATCAAGCCTGCTTCGAAGCTCAGTTGACAGGGCAGAATACGATCGACCAAAATTCCGAACAATTAGCCACACCGACGATATAAAGATTTATCAATTTTCAACTGGTAGTAAAATAATATCCTAAGCTTATCGTCGCCCTGTTTCTTACTCCCGTAAGCTTTGAACTCTGTCCGGAAACGGACGGTGTTTGGGTTGTGAATATTTGTACTTGGTCTTGGTAAAACAGTTCCATTTTTGAATAAACAAACGCAAATGATCGATCGAAGTCATACAATTCCATAATTTGTCTACTGCGAAATTCGCACCGTGGAAAACGACGAATCCTACGGCGAGACACCAAACGGTCGGGCATGTTACAGAAAAATGGTTGAGCGCGACGCGCGATTTTGCTTTACACCTTTCAATTCCTATGAACTGTCAGGTTTGTGAATTAATAATAATGCACAGAAAGACTAACGTGAACAACGGCGAACTTAATAACAGCCTATCGCACAAGATACAGAGTAAAAGGGGTGCGAACCTCGACCAATCAATTATTGAACAATGTCATAGACTTGTTTTTGAACTGAGTAGGCAGGGACGGAAAACGATAAAAAAGAACCACATAATCGAATGGCAGTCAGTAAATAATAACTGAGACAAATCATGTGATTGTCTAACCAGGGATAACTCAACTAGACAAGCAAACACTACCAGGAATCTCGGACATGTTCCTTGTTTGAAACAAACGTGTTTGCGTGCGCAAGAGAAAGCGACAGAAAAAAAGAGATATTCAATGACGACTGTCTGTATTAGGCAAACATGTGTTGGGAAAAGAATAATAAAATGTACTGGAATTCCGCGCAACAATGCATCATCAGTAGAACCTGTGCCATGTAGTGGTTGAAAATTGATATGAAAAATCTATCTATAGGAAGGCACTTTGGTACTGAGTGGCCTGAGAATTATGGTGTTTTAGACGCACTTTTTAACCACCGTTGTCTTTTAGCACATTATTTTGAAACGTAATATGAATTCTCTTGGATACACTATCCGTATTTCATTAGTATTATTTCAGCTTACTTTTAGAATAAAGCAAAATAATGCCAAACCAAGCAGGACGACAAACACAATTCTGAACGCAAATTCAGTCTCACCATTCGGTAAACCGTTCGTAGTATTGGTGAAGTTTGGGGAAAAGAAACTGCGCATAAACCATGATCCGACGTTGGTTTCATAATTCTGTTATATTGTAACGGTCTTGAATAACTAGTCCACGAGGAGGATGGTAAGTATGAAAAATTTAACCAGTGGACTGGCTCGTGCAGATTCAGTTAGACCTCGAAGTGATGGTTGGGGAAAATAGGTAATATGGCTGAGTGCCGCAGCCAGTGGCATTTTGCATTCGAAACCTTTTTTCTTCCGTATAGTTCTTCAACTCACTATTTTGCTGTCAACCTTCACTGTGAGGTAGCAACCAAAACTGGAACACGTTGGTGCAAGATTAATGGTTAATGGATCTTGCCTCTACAGTTTTCTGTCATCATGCTGCGACATCTCTGGTGAACGACGCGCCCTGTGCCCTCCAGTGGCCGGGGTGAACTAGACACGAACTGGGAAAGCAAATCTAAACAAGGTTCCGCATGCATATAGCCTGTTGGAACGTGAGAACTCTTCTGAATGCAGGTAGCCAATGCATCTCTACGCGTACGTTCTACGGTTACGGGACTGATATTGCTTGCCTATCAGAGGTGCGCCTACCCAACTCCGACAGCCGGTGCATGTATGCGCCCCAGACAGGCGCATCCTATTGGATGTATCAGTGAGCGAGAAGACAACTCGGGACTCCTCGGTGTTGTTATTGCAAGCAGTTTCTACAAGACTTGTATTGGCACGATTCAAGAGCATTCCTTTCAACGAGACCGTCATTTCAGTCTAAGCTTCTACTCTACAGACTGAGCCAAACACTAACAATACCTTCTACAACGAACTTCTGAGTTTAGTCAACTGCATCCCAAGGCGCGACATCCTCCTAATTGCGGAAGATTTGAAAGTCCGCACGGGGCCAGCAGATGAATACACTCATCACATACTGGGGAGGTTCGGTCTTGGTGAACGATGCGAAAATGACCACCGCTTGCTCTCGTTTGCGGATCTTACTCGACTTGTTGTCATCAATACCCGCTTTCAATATCCAAAAAGGCATCTACTGACGTGGTACTCAAACGACGGTAGGACAGCGCATCGGATCTTGGCGCGTTCTCGCTGATCATGATCGACAGGAGACTGCCGGGCATACCGTGGTGGCATAACAGGGAACGTTAATGGCACGGACCACACACTGTTACTCACTCGCCACAAGCTTCACCTTTCAGCTCGACAGGAAATCCAACCACACCCCAGAGTCAACTTGTCCAAATTAACAATCCCAGATAACGTCAGAATCCTGTCCAAAAGCTGTCACATCCAAACTATCCAAGATCGACTATGGTAGCCCAGATGAGCTCTGAAGAGCTAGGCAAAGTCAAATGGGAAAGAAAAGATTGCATATATGCGGAAACTTTTACCGGTATGCTAAGGTTAGAGATGCTAGAGTGCACAGTTCACTCGATTGCCACAATCTCTGCCGCAAAGCTACACGCTCAGCTAAGAGCGGCCGAAAGCCATGTTGACATAAAATTGCAGACGGCATGGAAACCCCTGCTGCCGTTGGAGATTACAGAGCCACGCGCTCTTGTTCGGGAAAGGCGAAATTTTCGCCCTTCAAGCTTCGTGACTGCGGTGGCCACCTCAAAACAGGATGCGAACAAAAGCCCCAAGTATGGGTTGAACATTTCAGCCAGCTGCTCAATCACCCTCCCATCGAGCCTGTGTAACATCACCAGACGATGTGGAGCAATGGGAAATTAATCTTGAGCCTCCAGACGAACAGGAAATCACGTCAACCGTTCAGAAAATGAAAAACAAGAAGTCGCCTGGTAAGGACGGCATTCCACTTGAGATCTTGAGATCCTGTTTCCCAGCTCTGATGAGTCCACTAACTAAGGTGTTTCGTCGTATCTGGGATTTCGAAACCTAGCCCAAGGACTGCGCAACCTCTATCCTACCCTCTATACCAAAGAGGAGCAACAACTACAGATGTATCAGCATCATCGATACAGCAGCTAAACTCTTTACGATCATTTTGCTGAACCGCTTCGTTGCTGCTCGAAATGCACGAACACACTCTGCCCAGTGTGGCTTTCGTCGAGGAAGAGGTTGTACTGACTAGATATACACACTATGTCCATTTATGGAACAGCGCTATAGATTACAGCAACCCACCGCGGCGTGTTCTATCGACCCAACCTCGTTGAAAAACGGTCACTCTGGGATATACTCCAAAGCGACAGGATGTTGAAAAAGTAGGTAGGGTTGTTAAAAGCATGCTATTCTTCAACACATGCGCATGTTCGCACCTACGGCGAAGAATCTCCAGAGTTCATCCTTGACTCAGGTGTTCGTCAGAGTTATCCGTTGTCAACGATTTTATTCACCTACGCTATAGACTGGATAATGTGTCCTCCTCTCAATGATTTTCATGGAATACAGCTCGGCCACGGTTGCTGGGTCACTGACCTCGAATTCACCGACGACATTGTTCTTCTGGGAGAGGAGCCTATAACTGTTCACTCGGTCCCAGATCGGATTGTATGCGAAGGCATGACTGTTGGTTTGAAGGTGAACACATTGAAAAAGAAGTTCTTCACAACTTCACAAGACCCGCCATCTTGTATCCACATCCCAATAGCAACACTTTGGAACGGGTGTTTCACCACAAGTACCCAGGCTGTACTATTCAACCGAGCGGCCAAGTCGGAGATGAAGTTAGGCTCCGCGCAGACTGCGCTAGGAGAGCTTTCTTATCACTTCGCAAAGCGCTGTGGTATCGCAACGAAATAAGACTCCGTACGAGGTTGCACATTTACCGTCCGACCAGTCCTTAAGTATGCATGCGAAACCCAGCCACTAAA
Source organism: Fasciolopsis buskii (assembly GCA_008360955.1). Lineage (NCBI taxonomy): Eukaryota > Metazoa > Platyhelminthes > Trematoda > Plagiorchiida > Fasciolidae > Fasciolopsis > Fasciolopsis buskii. The sequence continues at coordinate 48,547 of LUCM01000241.1, forward strand.
AGTATACGATGAAAATCGGCTAGAAAGTTGTGGCCATTGATTCCTCGCTAAATGATAAAAATCAAGTGGCATCATTGCATCTCAAATGCCGCTGTGCGCCAGCATTGTATGAACGTCGAACGGCTCTTATCGTTTCTCCAAAGAAATCATCTTTAACGGTTCAGCCACGTTCTCCGCCGACCGGAGACGAAATTAACGAAAAGGAGCCTATTACCGATACCCCTTTCATACTGGAAATGTCACCTTGGTGGTAAATTGAGGGCGTGAGTTAGAACTATTAAGGGGGCCATGGATCGCTTAGGCCTTCAGTTGGTTTTCTGAGTAGGCAATCGGCGCAACAAGTGGATTTTGCGGTGTGCAAACCATGATGCGGATCGCAACGCATGGACGGCTGCAATCAGAGGTATCCAAGACGCCGACTTATCTTCTCGAAGGAGCTAGTCTCATAAAAGCAGAAGCAAAGTATTGGTCGTACGAACTAAAATTGAAATCGTATTAATTTCGAGTGAAGATGGTGCCGGAGCATACTGATGATGAAGCTTTGAATGGCTTTAATCTCGGATTGCATACTTTCATTACGTAGGATAGACTTCACCATATGTACGGAGCTGATAATTCATCCGTTTCGTTGAATTCTTTCGGATAGAAAGCCCCGGATATCTTCTATCAGACTAAAGTCCGACCTATGATTTGGCCAAACCACAACCTTGGCATTTTGATAAACTGGCCGAAGTCGAGTAGCGCACATTGTACGCATAGCGGTGTCGATGTTAAAAGCAGTCGATGAGGCATTTTATACACCATGCAACTATTGGCGTTCCCCTGGGAGTAGCCAACAAAATTTCAACACAGATGGCACCCAAATCATGGTGGAGTCCATTCTGATGACTAATTACTTAATTCGATGTCCCCTTTTATATATGTTCCTAACGAAGCGTGGCTATTCAAGCAAAATAGTCAGCCGTCACTGAAGACATCCTTTCCACATAACGTTCTAATCCATGCTTAATTCCACTTATTGTAGACCACCTTTCAGCACAGCGGATCCAACGCCCTTTTAAACCCGGTTCAGTTTTCATAACCACTAATCATGCAAGAACGTGTTACACTTGATGGCTACTCCACAGCGTTAAATAATATTGGAAGAAAAATCATGAGAAGGACCGTACACGTGCAAAAATATTTCCAAATCGAAGACGTCATTGATTGCGGCGTTTAACCATATCGTCTAAAGAATCCCTGAGATCCCAACCTGATAACCTAAACTGACCTATTCGGAAAAAATCATGGTTAGGATTTTCAAGTCCTTCCTTCAGATCACCAAGTGCTCACCTTACTTTGTCTTCGGGTTACAAATGCTTGAATCGTTACATACTTGGATTAGTATTTTCAAAGCAGTCGGTAAGTTTAATTTACCTTTTTCTAGCAGCTCTCTTTAGGCATATTGAACTCAATTGCACGTTGTTTGGATACAGATAATTAGGGCGCACCGTACTAAAATGTGACTTTATCAAAACATCAAAGCTGTAGCTGAGTCAATTCTCAGCCCGGATTTAAAAGTGTTTGCACTGTGTCGCAAGAAGCCATTGGTCACGCGCAGATTTTCCCACATTTACATCAAACCGCTGTCGTGGTGGGGCACTTGAATCCAAATTCCCTCTAAATATGAAAAAGTAGGAAGAACGCTGAAGTTCGGAGATCCTGGTAAATGTAAGATGTAATGGTGAGAAAATGTAGCCGTAAATTTGAACGGCGAGTGACACAGAGAATTTGATCTTCATACTCAGAACATAGATTGGCGCGATAAAACGACGGGAAGTAATGAATACGTTCAGGAATATAGGCTCTCGCTTTGGTCAGGCCAGTGCCGTGTAATGGGTGAGACGACGGTGATCAGAAACACCGAAATTGGCTGCACCAAGTAACTCTCACAGAACTACGGTTTGTATGCAGTACATACAATGGTGGTAAATACGAATCCATGCTCTCAGGGGAGATGCGGGGAGAGACTGGTAAATTTGAGATTACGGTAGAATTAATCGCCATTGTGATAAAACTGTTCGAAATTGTGTATCAAGATGTTCCACTCCAATTTCTGTTGGCCGATTGTGCCATAGCATACAAACGACAAATGAATACACAAATACTGTCGTGCAAAAATGGACGTGCAAAATGCAGCACCTTTCTGGACCCATGGACACAAGACTTCACTAGGCCATTCAGATAGCAGAATCCCAAAATAGTTACAACGAAAGTGTTCTGCTCAAAAATTTTGTTCCGCTTTATTATAATCATCATCAGTAGCGTTCAGCTTCAAACAGCAATGCAAGTCTCACTGAGCACTATCTTGTACCCACAGTTTCAAAAAGAATGAATATCCCACGGGAACAGGGAGTGGACCTACATAGATGGGAAAAGATAAGAATTTAGCAGTAGCGAACACACGAAACACAGGCTAACTGCAAACATGCACTATTTCAATCGTCCATATTCGACAGAAAATGACAACACGACCGTCACTGTTAACGGTTCACTGACATATCTATGAGTATCGACAACCAGCTACTTGACCAGTCTTTCGAACCACAACCACGAAGACCTGATAGTGGATTCCTCATGTCCACATTACTCACTCCGTCATTCCATCCATTCCTAGCGATGCTACCTAGGCATCGGTGATGGAAATCTTCCAAGCGAGGAACATGTCCCTCACGCATACTCCACGTCTCGCAATCATACAACAGAACTGAGCACACTGCGGCACAGTACACCTGACCTTTCAACTTCAGTGAAATATCAGGCCGACACCAGAAGTGTTTCGGTCCAGCGTAAGCTGCTCGAGTCTCGGATATACGCGTGTTTACCTCCACTCTCGAAATACCATCGTTTTGACACACAGCTACCAAGGTAAGTGAAACGGTCCACAATTGTTAGTTCCTCTCAGTCCAATATCAAGTTCGGCGCTGCTGTCGTCCAGTCCTGTAACAACACTTTACACTTTGAAAGTGCAAATGTCATACTGAACGGAGCTATAGACTTCGAGATTCTGTCTAGTCCACGTTGGGCATGATCCGCGGATTCGAACAGGCACCCAACTTCGTCTGCGTTATCTAGGTCACACAGCTTTCCACCATTTCCCAGTCCGACTCCTACATTCAAAAGACCTCCTAAAATATCTTCTGTAACTTCGTCCATGACGAAGCTGAACAAGAATGGGGAGATGGGACACCCTTGTCGAACGCCACTAGTCGTTTCGAATGAACGTGAAAGTTCACCGTATACCCTAACGCGACTATAGGTATGCAAATACAATGCTCGCAACAAGTTCACGAATTTCGCTGTCATACGCTTCCGGTGAAGAGCACTGAATAGTGCCGTCCAATCCACTGAGTCGAACACACCTATATGTCGAGAAAGACTACGATCGTAGGGCGGCGATGTGTGTGGGTCGCTTCGTGCACGTGGCGAAGAGTGAATATCCGGTCGATGCAACCTCGGTCTGGCCGAAATCCGGCCTGCTGTTTGCGGATGTTGCTCTCTGAACCGATGTTCCTCTCGATGGGAGTTTTTTGCGTGATGCATGTATCCAATGTTCAATAGTCGCTGTGGTATGGGCAGTGATCAAAGGAGAAGAATGAATCACTCACTACGTGGAAAGAAAAACTGTGGAACAGAAGTCCGCGGTCATTAAATTAGTAGAGGCAGTAACATGGGAAATAATCTCAACAGCAATCACTCAGAACGAGACTTTGTAAAAGCCCCGAGTCCTCGGTGACAATATGGTTGGGAAATGAGTAGAAACTTCATGAGATACAAGCAATTCCTTCAAAAACAATAATTCGCAATTACCGTGATGCTCATTGACTGCAACAGACGAAGCAGGTGAAGCGCTTTCCGATCGCACAGCTTTCAAAGCGTCGCATGAAGCACTCCATCCCGTGGCAGAACGACCCAAAGTTGAATTGAGTACGCCACGAACAGGACCATTAAGTACGCTGGACAGGACGGCCGAAGTGGATGGGTCAACATGAAGCTCTTTTGCAGCCTTATCCGTGGAATCTTTGTCCAACCCTGAAGAGAACAAAGCGGCGGCGGCGGCAACTGCAATTGCACTCGTATCTCCATTTGTGGCTTGAGATAACACAAGCCATCGGCTGTATTCTTCCGGATGAGCATTCTCGTAATGACGCCGCAGAGAACGGGCATCACTGTAAGACTTGTCACAAAAATGGCACGCGTGTGGTTTTTTCGACTCATGTGTGTATTTGTGTCCATTCCTAAAGGTGCATTTAAAACAAGCTACGGATAAGATTGCGTCACGGTTTACCAGGATGCTAAACAGCGGAACTCTGAGAAAACAATCATTAGCCAGAGATTTCGTGGATTATCAATGCAAGCGAATGACATATACACTAAACAGACAACAGTTCCCGGCTCATCTAAGCCATAAAATGTGATCAGCCAACTCTGTTACATTCGACTTTGGCCATATTGAGACGGAATAACATGTAAAGTTAATGACTGCATTCATCTATCCGTAGCAGATTCTCAACATTCAAAGCAATTGTGAGGAGAAATAGGATACAAGTATCCATTATCAGCGGTAGTCAACTGGATTACGTCAGAGTCAAATCCCCGATCCACCGGCCACCTGATGGTAGACAGCCATTCGTTGTTTCCCGACTTGTTACCACACTGAAACTATGGGACCCCAATGGTCCCATGTTATATCCACCAATACTCCCAGCTCCTAGCAGATACAGGACATGCCCCTTCCGTTCCACTCATAATCATAGCATGTCATTAAAAAGTACCGTGAAGACTCAAGGATAAGAAGCAAACTGGTGAACACGCAATTCAGTGGCTATTATGAGGATCATAACAAACAGGCAGCATAAATATGATAACAGAATCCTGATAAGTAAACGTGCTAGAAAATAAGAACCTGAACTGAACACGTGTGATAGAGGCCGTTCTAGATGAGTTGTAGCGTAAGGTACGGTGAGGATCTGAAGCTGTGCTAAGGGAAAATCAACCGCGTGGTTTAAGCATCTGCGTCTATGATAGCTTCGGAGTTAGCTACTGACTCGTGCGACTACTTATAGGGCGTCGAAAAGGGAACAGATTCAAGAAGAGCGTAGATAGCGTAAAAAATGCAAGCAGTAACAAATTCCGAAATGAGTTTGTGAGAAAAAACTCAGTCTTAAAAGAAGCATTTTACTAACCTCACAAACACTTCATGAATATAACAGACAAGGAGAGTGCCGAAGGGTAAAATTCCAGCCAACCACATTGTTGTTCACGCAAAAATAACGAACCCGCCAGTGTGTGATTCAAATGAAGTTTAAAGTGGTTATATCTAGAAGCGCTTAAATTTAGGTAATGGGATAATCTTTAGGCACGCAAATGATTTGCCGTATGAAGAACAACGGCCATACCGGAAAATATATTGTAAGAGGGATTGTGGAGGAAGCACGCAAAAACCAATCAACTTTATTTGCGCTCAAAAAGCGAAAGATTAGAAGTGAATGGGAAAACGAATACGGAGAATGTTCTAAAGGCGTTTAGCCGTGGGAGAAAGATTGAAAATAGACACAGCACTTTGAAACAGAAACTTAGTAAAAATAGTCAGAGGGCTGAACACGCATATGAACTTCCGAAGCAACTTCTAAAAACAAAAACCGAAATAGTGACGACAGAAAGGAAACTACTATGCCACCACTTCACGATGGGCAAGTACAAATGGAAGAGTAAAGAACGTTAATTGAATAACGCTTCAGAAAAGTGAATGAAACGAGATTTTGGAAACATTGACGGTAGTGGCAGCACGGCCATTGGAGGCAGAACAATGGAAGAAGTCATCATCAACAGAAAACGGAACGGTTCGGAATTTTGGGCAGAGATAGTAGAATGGGTGCATCGGTTGAACCCTGAATACCTTGGAAAAAGACGGAAGAGAAAATCAAGATTTCAAAGGAAGCCCGCTCACTAACGTTCGCTTCCTACCTGAAGGTTGTGTGTTTCTAATTCTACTGAGCTTGTCCTTCTGGTCATGCATCCTTACATTCCATACTCCTCCAAGTGAGGCAAACCAGGATCTCGTGAGTGGTCTAACCACTTTTGAGAATGTTTTCGGTTTGAAAAACCTCTGCGAACTACCCATGGTGCAAGCAGGAAACAAATGTTAACTCACATTACAAAGGAAAGAAGATCACTTAGCACCAAACAAAGATGAAAGACTAGCCTCATCCGCAACCGGTGGCTGGTCATTCCGGTCCCTCGCAAAAGCGATAGTCCGTATTTGGGCCCCTGCAACTTTCTTCCTACTCCCAGCTCCTTCGGTCCTCTGGTCTGCCCACCACTTGACAAGACCGCGGATTTCGTCCCAAACTCCTCGCTCTCTCTGTCAAGCCTACTTTCCCGCCTTTCACTTATGATCCAGCCATGTTTTCCTTCCTAGTACAACTACCATAAACATAAGCCAAGTCATCATCGACCTGAACCTTACCAAACCTCACCATTAGGACAGTATTCCACCTATCCCCATGCATCATCAGAGTTAGCTCCCATATTGCGTCACCTTTCCTTCTCCAGCCAAAATATTATCCCCTCCCTATGGAAAAACACAGTCATATTATTTATTCTAAAACGTGGAGACCCTTCTGGTCCCAACATCAATCATCAACCATACAAACGGTCTTCTGCCGCGTTCGGCGAGAGGATCTGCTGTCGAAATTGTCTCTGCTCGGGTTCCATTTCACTTTCGCATTGTGAGTTTTATTTATCCTCAGCAAGCAGACCATCTCAGCCGCTTCCTGCTGGTGTTTCCCAAGATTCCATACTACTTACTGACGACCTTTCAGCCTACTTCACCATTTGCTCCCTTTCTTATCCTGCTACTTATCTAACCACTACTAAAACCGATCAGGATCACCTTGTTTTCAGCGCATCAATCGCTTCGGGGTCATTCAACCACATATATTACAATCTTCCCAAGATTTGTCTTCCGATTTTATTTAAGCATCCCTTATTCTCCGTAAATGAGTTTTGCTTCAATTATTTTTCGTTCTACGAAGTCACTGCCACCATTGAAATTAGCCCCAAAATTTCTCTTTTCGTTGGTCTCCCATTTGTGACACAGCGAGATTCTTGTCCTGAGCGCAAAGTTCATTTTCTATTCCATACATGCTTTTGACACCCGATCACCTTTGGCTTTTATACAAAGTTTAAATCCGCCCGACACTTGAATACTCAAGTCACGTGTGGAGCATGGTCTCCTCTACTACTCTTCCTCGACTTCGATGAGTTAAAAAGGGCACTAGGTTGATTAATGATACCTCCATGAACTCCAAACTCTAGACCCTAGCCCAACGCCGGATGGCTGCTTCATTAACTCTTTTCTATCGCTGTTATTCCGGATTTCGTCCTCCGACCTCGCTTCGGCAGCCATTCTCACGAATTTATCTCGCTCCTCTCGTGTTCGGGCGGCCAGTTATCCACATCAGGCTTTTAGCGCTAGATGAAAAAATTTATTTCAGTCCATTATTCTGCGGACTTCAAATCCTTGGAACACCCTTTCTCTCCGGTTTTGTTCAGCAACATAATATTTGTTTTTAAAATCGGAGTCAACGAATTGAATCTAACTTGAATGCTCCTCAGATGCATCTCCCTTAATAGTACCTTTTGACTGTAAATCATCTTGTGTGACGAAAAATGAGGAAACTTGTTGTTCATGATGTGAAAGACGGGATACTTTAAACATGGGCCGTTTTGCCAACTTGGTTGGAGGCTTCTTCGACACATCTGACAACAACATATTTGCTTCTCCATGAATATTCAGTTCGACCGACCACGAGTGTGAGACGACAGCCAGAAGAATATCGATGAAATGACATTGTCCGAATCCATGCTGCGGGTAGCTCAGTCAAACTTTCTTTTCGAGTAAACATTGCAATTAGACGGAGAAAATATTTTTAAGCAGTTGTGTCTGGAAGCGGACATCGCGACAGGATGGATTTGGCATAGAACGAATATTCGCATACCTCTGTGGCCGGTGGTCGATCGTTGTTTTCGACCTAAACTTTGATTAGTTCTTAGAGTGTGTTGGTACCTTTGAATTTAGTTCTACGATCAATTCTGCCTAATACTTACTCTGCATATTGCTGACGATTTCTCGTGATTACATCCCATTTGCCCAACAATTCAGCATCGAGTTTTGCCGGCAAATGCTGAATTCAAAATTAATTACTCAGCACACTGTAAGAGGAAAACAGAACGGTTACTGTTCGGCTAAACAGGCCACCGCGTTTGGGAATAGAGAATAGTTCCATATTTCCATCAGGTCAAAACTCAATAACATGCAGAAAAACTAGAGAGGACAGTACAACAAAGCAGCCAACATTTTGTAGACCGAGTTGTTTTCATGCGCTAACAGAACGCAGTTTCCTTGATCCTTGTAGCAACAGCACGAGGTAAAAATTGAGAACAATGAGAAAGAACGAAGAGGTAAGATAGTTCGCTAAAGTGAAGTTGGAGGAAAACCCAGAAGCAAAATACTCATCCTTCTCGTGTGGCCCACAGAAAGGTCAACAGGTAGATAAAAAGTGATAGGGAGCGGGAGTGGGCTACAGATCCGAGTAGTGAACGGCTTAAAATTTCAGGTATACATTGCAATTGCATTTGTTCGAATGACTCGCAGGATTCGAGTCTCCTAGGTTTCAAAAAGTGGGATAGAATGATTCATATTTTGAAGAATGAGATTAGCTGCGTCAGTGATAGACGGAAGAACGCTGAAGTCAAGGATAAGAAGCCATAAAACCGCAAAAGCTCCTCCAGTTGATTGGACTGTCGAGCTAAAACGAACCTCCGAGCAGGCGGGGGACCCGAACGAGTAAAACTGATGAAGTATGGTACGGGGAGCCTTGTGAAGGTAGAGCGGCGTTTGATTGAAGGGATGGAACGGAAGTGGAAATAGAAACGAGTATGAACACGGTCGCTAGAGTGATAAGATAGAGGTATGGGGAAGCAGGCTAAATGAGACAAATCGTTGACTACGGCGAACTGGTCGGGTTTGCGTCCTACGATTGATGTATCAGAAAAGCGCAGTAGGCATTCTAGGTTGTGGACATTGAAATATCCTAAAACTATAACAGATGATCGATGGACACAGATGGAAAATCAATAACTGAAATCATCATCGTTTGAGGAGCCCAAAACAGCAAGTGATGACTGAACCAACTAAATCGAAGTTTCGACAACACCTGCCGAAATGAAGCAATACTAGAACAGCGACTGACTGATGAGCAAAGTATGATCAAGGAACTAAAGATCGGTCCCGTTTGATTTGAGCCTGGAGCTTCAATCGGAGTATGTTCATGTACATGGCTAACGTTTACGCTCATTTAGCAAATGTTAATGAGGATGATAAGTTCATGAAAGCTTTTAGGCTATGAGGAACAAGCGACAGTATGTGTGGTAGCGCATTCCAATGGTCCTAAATATGAAAAGAAAGCAGAAACCGCGACCCTGAGATTTTTACGACGAACAATATAACATATCGACAGAACAGATGTCGCAGTCGGCTGAACGAATGCAAAGCCGCCAACGACCAATTTGCGCTGCTATCGAGTCTCCTCCGGCTTTCGGGAGTACCCTGTGATCCAAGACCTACATTGACATTCAAATGGTGAGAAAACGATCATGGTGCCATTGGCCACCAGGTGTTGAAAGATAGTGAATTTAGTCTGTGCAATAAGACCGAAGAATAATCGGTTTCGGTCCGATAAAAATGAAAAGCATCTCCAACGAAATAAGAAAGAATTTCACAAGTAGACATGTGAAATTCTTTCATATTTCATGGACATAGTTCATTTCAGCTGAGTCTCAAAAACTGGATCACTCGATAAATAGAAGCGAAAAGATCCGTAAAGTCAACGGTTTGGCTATCCAAAATTAACAACAGCATCTTGTGTGCTCGGCTGAGCACCTATAGTCATTTAGCTAGTCTCCAACGCCAGCCCCTTTCACAGGCAATCCGGCAAATGCCCCGAGGTCTATCATAATAGATCAACCTTCTAAGATGGATATCAGCATGGAAACACGAACTGGGATGGCAATATATATAATATTTAATATATAATATATAATATATATATATAGCACAGTGACTGCGTCAACCGTAGAGGTAGTATCCTACTGCAAATTGCTATATTGCTGTTGCAATCTTTCGTAGGTTGTCCAGCATACGAAAAAAACTCACGGGGAACAGGCTTATCTAACAGGTTGTGGATGCATCTATCGAATCTTCACTCTGACAGCTGCTACCGTACCGTTTTGCTTTTCAAAACTCAACGACCACTACGTTCCTAGACATTTACGCAGCCGGCGACTCTATCGAGGGGTCTGCACTATGATACTCTTCGTTCATAAATGGAGTACCTGAGAAGTGCATCCGTTTACAAAGAGTTGTAATGTCATACCTTGGGTGCGGTTAGGGTTTACGGCCAGCTTTCAACCCTCTCCCATGCCCCCCCCCCCCCAGCGGAGTACGATAAAGCTCTTCCATGTCCTCACTTCCTTTCAACTTTACCATAAGGGATGTTTCACACAATGCTCTGTTAGAATTGGACTAACTTCAGGGGGCAGAGTTTCCGAATCACAGTATCCCGGTGATTTCGCTCTGCCGAGCGATAACAGAAAATTTAACACGTTTTGGACTCCTTGGCGGCGGAGGTATCCAGGTACGGTAGGCGCCTTACACATCCAATGGGCAAGACTCCTCTTCAAGACTAGACGCAGCCTGTCTGCACCCATTTTTATGGTGTTCAGTTAAAGATAGGCAATAGTTTTAATTTCTTCGGAGGCCCGACTACAACTGGCTTAGACATTCAAGAGAAGGCTGAGCCGCTTTCGCGAACTTGTGACACCCGTGACGGGGCCATTGAATTTGACTTCCGATCAACAGAGGGGCGTACAATGCTACAGTTCGTAGCGTCCATTATACTTCTTGTGTCCTGGTCCATCAGTGTTGAGAATGCTGAGCGGATACATATATCCGAGTATCGGTATTTGCGAAACACCCACCGAGTTTATTGGGATCATCGGGTAAGAAATGACGAGGTGCGCCGTCGTGCACTAGCTGCGGACAGTCGTCCTTTGACCGGATAACCTCCTATAGCTAGGATACGCAGTGCACACCGCGTACTTTCTTTGCTTTTGTGCGAGCGCTGAGGAAGACTAGGAGAGGCAGCATGGCGATTAGATCATGAGTTATTGTACGTAGAAGTTGATTTCTATTTCAGCTTCGATTGGCACTTCCGACTTCCTGGTTGAGGGTCAACAGACAAGGACTATCGTTGGGTGGTGTTTGAGCAATACGGCTCAAAATCGAAGACTGAAGTGAATGCCTGTCTGGAGAACTTGTGACCCGTAAAGGTCAAAACAAAGTACACCGGAAAGACATCGAAAGGCATACAGTGAGAACGGAAAAACACTTTTCTTATTTTCCATTACCCTTTTCCCTTTTTCATATGGTATGTGTACCACTTTATTTAGACATTCCTGCTTTGGCACCATGTTTCCGTTAGATCCGGTATTATATATAAGTATATATATATATATGTATATATATATATATATGTTTGGTCAAGAGAGTACCGGGTACGCACACCCGACGAACGACAATAGCCGCTCCCAGGCAAATTTTGTTCACTCATCCAGATACTACTACAATTTATATATATATATATATATATATATATATATATATATATATGCTACCGGAAAACGATAATGGTGACAGGACCAATTTTAGCCCACCGTTTGTTGCAAGGCAATCACTCAGTCGGCGGGTCTAACAGAATTTACCAAGAACTCTATTAAATCCCATATGATCTAGTCACTTTATCAGAGGATTAGCATATGCTTCGAACATAAAGGACATACACATTGGGAACACACGTCGAATCTAGATAGTTAGATCCAGTCGCTCCTTCTCACATACCACAATTCCACGGAAAAGTGCCCCGAGTTTTGTTAATTAAAATGAAACTTCTATACTGTTACTGTTGGTAAGCAAACGACCCTTCAGATGCGCACCGCCACGAGGATATTTTGCACCTACAGTTCACAGTGGTTTACAAACGTGAATAATACATAGATGACCTGTGGTTTTTGCTGCAACCTTGCAGCATCACTTTTGAAAGCAAAGTGAGAATCTTGGGAGGCCAACACGATTATCACATTCTATCAGACTTGAAAATTAGAAACTCAGACAGTGCAAATAACCAACAAAGCAACCACACAGTCCAGTTTGATAACTAAGATCATACAAGCAAAGAAAAAATTGTATCGGTCAATGGTTCAAAAATAATAAAATCGGAACGAAAATAAATCCGGTAGCGATACAAACCAATCTCGGTCAGATGAAATGGTCAAGGAGACTGTTATGATAATGACAAAAACTGTCTTCTCAAAAGCCGGTTGTACGGTTCACAAAAACCAAACGAATAGACTGACAGGTAGTCAGAGGTGATCGAGGACGAAAATACAAGTTGGACCGATCACCGACTACGATTGACAGCAGTTCTCTTGTAGTGCAACCATAACAATAAAATACTCGCAGGAATGAGCGTGTGGCTCTTCCTGTTTGCTTTTTTACCTGAAAAAATACTGATCCGTTCGGAATTCGTTCAATGAAAAGGCTTACAAAGATATCGAGAGGGCACAGTTAAGAGGGGAACTAGTACTGACATCTCACGGTAGAGCTATTTTTGGACTAATAAGCAAATAATTATTAGATTGGATTTTGAAAATGAATATAACAATCACGGCAACATTGGAAAACCGTTTGATGGAGTCAGATGATTCAGGTTTTTGTATGAAAGAATCACGAACAGTTAACTGATTCTCAGGCCACAATATAGATGAATATTAAATTAAACCCAGTTTGGCACCAGAGCCTATTTAACCAGCAGTAAATAACTCAAAAGGCTGGCTGGTTGCCTGCTTGAACGGCCACGAATGAGACTTACAAGTGATCTTGACGTTTGAAAGCTTTGTGGCATATTCCACAAACATATTTTCGTTCTTCACTATGAGTCAGTTTGTGTTTGGCGATCGCACTCGAATTACTGAAAGCCTGCAAAATGAAAATGACCGAGGATGTTTAATGACCAATACTAAAGATGAAAAGATGAAATTCTGAATGCCCACTGTGGCGGCCAAATTAGAATCAGAAAACAGAAAATCTTAAACCATAGTGTTCTGCGTAACCCTTAAGAGTAGGCTTTGCGAGAACATAAGCAAAAAAGAGGGTGGGTGTATGGGATGTAATCATTTCAGCTTCAGCCAGGACATCTCCAAATAGTGCACTGCTCTCTCAAAGTCTCTGATGCTACTTCGCAGCATCGTCTAAAAGCGTCGAAAGAAAAACCAGAAAAGTTACGATTAGAGATTGCTTAAATGCTCGATTCCAAGCACGCCTGAAACTGCAGCACAGACAAATAGCCCAGTATATCTGGAAATCCGATTAGCAAAGCCTGTTAGTCTCAACCGAGAACGCTAACTCACCTTAATCGATCAAATCCACTAATCAGTGCGCTCATATCTTATCGTTATATTATGAAGTGATTACTTCTCATCTACCAGTCACTAGACGCTTTGTAGAACAATATACATCGAAGAAGTCCAGTTGTTCAGAATATGTTGTTCCAGAGACCAATCCGACAGTAAGCTTAAACTGATAATGATGGACCAGCATGACGCATATAAAGATCCTTCAGATGTGTTCTAGCCACAACGGCCATGATTCTCCAATCTGCTGAAGGGACAACGACGCTGCGGTTGTGTCAACATCAAATATGGTTTTTATAAATATCGAACCCTTAAGTGTTCCACTATCATAGCCAATGATAACTGATTTGAGCATCAGCTAGCGAACAAAATTCAACTTTTCCTGCATCAGGAGCTATCTACTTGTTTACCTATCTCCCCAACAGAACAGCATTTGACACAAACAAACCGGTCCTTCGGTGAAATTTTATGTTTCAAAGCTGCACATCATAGTCGGAATTCCGCCAGATTCTCGTTCACTTCGCCCGGGTGACTGCTCAAATATTTTAACTTGGCAATTTACTTCCTGGACAAAAGCTAATGCCATTTGTTTCAGTAAGAAGTTAGAACCACTTGCAAAAGTAACTCAAGAGCAAAACCGTCAAGGTTGGAAATAGTTAATCCTTATTCTGATAAATTTTGCTTAAAGATCAGTGTAATCGAGAGTTCGTACTGTCGTTCCGACTCAATAACCGGAAGATGAAACCAGTTTCCCTGGGACATCCTATAATGAGTGAATATCAGAGAAACAACCAAGTTGAAAATCGGTTTTGCAGTAAGGAAAAAAGGGTCATCAACCAACGAAAGGTATATAATTTCCATGATATGCATCCTATGGCTAACAAAGCAACCCTAGCCTTGTATTCCTTTCCTGCTCCCAATCTAATACTTTCCACAGTTGACCTTTAACCTCCCAGTCACTTGACACCTCGGAGACATTTGCACTATGTTAAGAGGCCGGATTTCGTCAAGGTCGAGGTTGCATCGACCGGATATTCACTCTTCGCCACGTGCACGAAGCGACCCACACACATCGCCGCCCTACGATCGTAGTCTTTCTCGACATATAGGTGTGTTCGACTCAGTGGATTGGACGGCACTATTCAGTGCTCTTCACCGGAAGCGTATGACAGCGAAATTCGTGAACTTGTTGCGAGCATTGTATTTGCATACCTATAGTCGCGTTAGGGTATACGGTGAACTTTCACGTTCATTCGAAACGACTAGTGGCGTTCGACAAGGGTGTCCCATCTCCCCATTCTTGTTCAGCTTCGTCATGGACGAAGTGACAGAAGATATTTTAGGAGGTCTTTTGAATGTAGGAGTCGAACTGGGAAATGGTGGAAAGCTGTGTGACCTAGATAACGCAGACGAAGTTGGGTGCCTGTTCGAATCCGCGGATCATGCCCAACGTGGACTAGACAGAATCTCGAAGTCTATAGCTCCGTTCAGTATGACATTTGCACTTTCAAAGTGTAAAGTGTTGTTACAGGACTGGACGACAGCAGCGCCGAACTTGATATTGGACTGAGAGGAACTAACAATTGTGGACCGTTTCACTTACCTTGGTAGCTGTGTGTCAAAACGATGGTATTTCGAGAGTGGAGGTAAACACGCGTATATCCGAGACTCGAGCAGCTTACGCTGGACCGAAACACTTCTGGTGTCGGCCTGATATTTCACTGAAGTTGAAAGGTCAGGTGTACTGTGCCGCAGTGTGCTCAGTTCTGTTGTATGATTGCGAGACGTGGAGTATGCGTGAGGGACATGTTCCTCGCTTGGAAGATTTCCATCACCGATGCCTAGGTAGCATCGCTAGGAATGGATGGAGTGACCGGGTGAGTAATTTAGGTGCCAATCCTGAAAACGCTCATCTGAGCTTATGAAACTTGGTAGACTACATTGGTTGGGTCACTTGTTGCGTATGGCGAACACTCGTCTACCATACTTGTACCCTGTTTTGCGTTCTCCCCCCCCTCCCATGGAGTCGAAGAAGCCATGTAGAGGTCAGCAGATGGTGTGGCAACGCGGAAGGAGAAAATGCACAGCAAATTTAGGTAAACTAGGTGTTTCATGTCTTCGTGGTTGTAGTTCGAAAGACTGGTCAAGTAGCTGGTTGTCGATACTCATAGATATGTCAATGAACCGTTAACAGTGCCGGTCGTGTTGTCATTTTCTATCGAATCACAATGATTGAAAGAGTGCGTTTGTACAGTCAGATTGCGTTTCGTGTGTTGGCTGCAGCAGCATCTTATCTTTTCCCGCCTGTGTAGGTCCACTCCCTGTTGCCCTTGGATATTCACTCTTCTTATAGAAATACGTAACTCTGGAGTAAAGGCAGCGGACAATGAGACTTGCCTTGCTGTTTAACGCTGAACGACTATAATGATGACTATGCTGAGAGTGGCGTTCGGAAGCACGGTCGAACCTAAATTTGGACGATCTTCAAGATATACTACATTTGTATGGCCTGCTTGCTGTCGGCATTGGTGCACGAGGTCACATCAAAAAGCGTACAGAAAGCACACCTTCGGAGTTACTATAAGGGAAAAGTGAACCTGATGATGGTACGAATGCATATAAAATCAAAGAAAAAGCGATCACGCAGTAAAAACGCAGTCTGGGGCAAAACATGCTGAAAACAAATAACTATCGTTTGTTACATATCTACGGTAGCCAATGGTAAAGCATGGTCAACCTCAGCTCAGCAACATGAAAACACAGGAGGATGCCAACTGAGCCTAAGCAACCCTTAGCGGCAGAAGCTCGTATTAGAAATAACCTGGTGTTAGAGCAAGATTAAATCAAACAACCACTGTAGTCTCTTGGGCCCGACTGGATAGTCCATAGGCCCTTAGATGTGCCCGGTTCTGCCGTGCCACAAAATTCCAGTTGGCTTATAGTTCACATATCAGGAATGTGGTAGTCAGGTTTGACTTATAAGGAATAATGAGCAAATCCGTTTAAGTAAATACGTACAAATCGTCCCAATTTTCACCGAAATAGCCACCATTCATTTCACAATAGAACAATGTTGTTGCACACAAACTTCCATGATCGGACATAGTCAGCTCGACTAAAGATTGCTAGCACTCCTCCGTTAGCGCCAAATTCGAAATACGAAGACACGGTAGGAAAGCCACTACTAGCTGTTTCAGTATACACAGCACACTCGGTCACGACTGCTTACTCGGTCGCTCATTTTATACTGACACCCAAATCACCGAATACATATCGGGTAACAATAAGCAAGAGCAGAAAGGCAGTCACAGACGACAGCTCAGACAGGTAGGATCTCACGACCGCAGGGCTAGGTAAGATAGATTACTTTAGTCAAAACGGGCGGCTGGTCCCAGATGGAGGATCCTTAGGCATTTATTGACCTGTGAAATAGATGACGGTTGGAAGACAGGAAGCGGAGATCACTTCACGAGGTTGCACGAAGGTAATTGAACCTTTAGCAGGGAGGTTGATTCTCTAAGACACACCAAAGACTTTCGCGTAGGCATTTGAGACCGAGCTACAAAATGGCTGCAAATAATAAATAATGTGTAACAACTGCAAACAGTGCAACACACAAACAGAAAACATGGTTGTGTTAGAAAAAATAGGTAGCAAAAAGCCACAGTAATTGAACAGCACACGAAAGAACACAACTGCCGCTCTATATTCATATCAGCTCGAAAATCGTGAACAAAGACCCGGAGTCAATGGGCCACCGATTGATGGGGGGAGTGGTGAATGAAGTAGAACGGAAAAACGGGACGGACTGAACACGGCCGATAAATCATAGCAATATGAGGAATGAAAAATACCTACCTGTAATCAGAACCTTTCAAAAAACTCTAAATGAATAAAAATGAACGTTCTGCTTCAAATTAGCATTATCTGGTCCTAATGCAGAGATAAACAAAAATACATTAACATATTTCCACGGCAAGCCGCGAAACTAGGGCAAATGTTTAATACATCACGGAAAACACTGAGAATTCCGACACAATCTACTCTAGCCGACTAGGGATGATTTCTCTAGATCTCGTCAATAAGGCGACAGGTAAAACGAACAATGCTGAATACATGAGAAGACAAGGTAGTAATTCTCAGCGCACAGCGGAACAGGAAATAAAAAACAGCAGTAATGCGAAAATAATAATAACGAAAGCAAAAGCACTCGCCTTATCGCAAACAGGGCAACGGAGGGCGCCTCGATTAGGCGCAGTGGTAAGTGTGGGCTGTTTGGATATTCCGACATTGGCAACAGATTCTGCAATTGGTGCACCATCATTACTGGCGATCGGTAGCCTTGTTGTCTGAGGTTGAGCTTTAGTATTCGGACCCAAGCTGTGAGATGTAGAGTTCATATGCGATGCCTTCGTGGATATCTCGTACTCTGAACTGAACAAATCTTCAAGGGCGGCGGTGGAGCTGGAGAGAAATGATGTTTTGGACACGCCTGACAGGACCAACGTACTCTGTTTTGCTGGACTGCTGCCACTTATAATTGAAGGAGTTAAACTGGCCGGGTTTCGGATATTCTCAGCGTTGTTCCCTGTATGTGTGGTTGTGATAGCAGTGGTAATAGTATTTGTCGAATGAGACAATGAACCACTGCCGACATTACTGAAAAGCTCTCCGAGATCAGCAGTAAACATGATTCTGTGGTCAATACAGAAAAGGATATAATGAGACTGGTAATTTACATTTGCAGCCGCTGACCGGATTAGTTCAAGTTTTACCGTAAACAAAGACATTCTATAGTTATCAACGAGAAGAAAAGATATTTTCACTGACAAACTGAACTTTGGTTAAGAGAAGAGTAGAATAAAGTGATATCTGAGCCAAATATTTTCATGTGTCTTGCCGAAACTCAATTAGAAAACACCAAACGAACACTTTTTGGTCGGATGCGCAACAGCATTACCAAGAATGTATTTAAGTCCGTAGTGCTATCATTCATCGCGAGGTGACGAAGGCACAACAGCCACCTTAGAAAATCTATTGTTAAAAGTTACTTAACTTATGCATTGAGACTACCAGTTAACACTACAGCCCCAGAGTCTTCGTTCTTAAAAAGTGGTATCATCTGTTCTAGCGTATGCTGAGATGACAAATATCTATCGGCTCACAAAACAGACGGCTATTAATTGGGATCCAATCTAAAAGGAGAGCTTTAGCCTTGTTACCCAAAACTATTTCTACACCACACTGGCCCGCAGCTCGAACTGCTTCGTTTCCCGAGGTACGCAGAAAATACACTGGGGAGATACCAAGTGCAGTTACTTGAATCGCACCGGTCAAACCATGGATACAAAGAGAATTCTAGTACAGCTTATCAAGTTCGGTAGACCTCGTTGGCCGGGTCACGTGCTGCCACAACATACCGTGCCTTCTTTGCTCTTCGTCCCAAAAAGTGGAAGAAGCCACGTGAATGGCAACGGATGACGTGATAGCGTGGAGTGAGAATATAAACAACGAAATTAGCTAAATCATGTGTCGCGCGTCTCTGTGGTTAGGGCTCTGCTGGGGAAATTTAAAGATACGGCAGCAAAGCACGAACAGTGATGATCGTAACCTTACCTTCTGTAGAATCTGTAGGACTGAGAAATATGCGCTAGTACAGTTAGACCGTATTCCGTGCGTTGGCCACTGCGATGTTTTTCTCTTTTCCCGTCCCTATAGGTTCTCGCCCTGCTAACTTTACGTATTCGTTCTTTATATTGCAATGTCCAACTCCGGGAGAAAGGCAGCGGGCAGCGGAACTCGCCTTGATGCTTAATGCTGAACAATGATGATAAAGATGATGAATTTATCATCAGATAAGGTCAGTGCACTCATCCGAAAGTTCGAGTGGGCTACAAAGTTGACGCATTGGCAACTCGAATGCCATCGTGACCCAGGCATGCAGAATGGATCTTTCATTGAGTGCTTAACGAATGTGTGAAGTTGATTGGATTTCGTGACAGTCCTTTTGATCGATCGACCCTTCTGTATAATTAATATGCTGCATTCGTTTTTTTCAGTCATCGTATCTCAGTTGTCAGTCGTGTGATGCACATGACTCTTTCTTCCGAATTCCCGTTCCTGGTTTCCATCTACCAATCCCTGATAGTCGCCGGAATCGTGCGCAACAAGTTTATCGATTGGAAGTTCCACGGATAGTTACCCACGACCAGGTTAATTTGACTTCAAAATAAGTCTATCGGACGCTACAAAACAGTGGACATACTGCCTCCGTAAATTCAACGATTTTCTAAAACGAGTGGAATCAAGTGAATCTGGAACTCCGGACATGCTCACTAACTACGCTTCCGCATCGTTCTACGAACACCCTTAAAATATTCGAATGTGCAGTTTTAGGGGTCCGGTTCCTGTGGGCTGGGAAACCGGGTACAGCACCTAAGAGGGCACTAACTAACACAACGTACTTCTTAATGAAGCCCAAAAGTGAAACAATATAGTTAGATACCGGACCTTTATCAGAAATGGACGCGAATCGCGAGATTTTACGACAAAGCTCAAGGCTGCTCAAATAGATGTTACGTCTCCGTGATTTATTAACGAAAGCGAAGTGCTAGTGACAGCGCTAACAAAACTACAGGGTCCTATTTGGGCAAGAGAACAAATTAGAAGGATTATATGAATCATACCTGTATCGATGCAGGATGATTTCCGAGGCACGCAGCGGTGGGAAGTTGAATTGAATTGGTCAGCTAATGACATGGCAAAGAGGTACGGAAAATTCAATCAACGGTCAGACTCACGTAAGTCCAGACGGACCGCCGCAGTGAGGTCCATGAGATTCTCTCAAACGATGATTGGAAACAATGCGTGATATGGCTCAAGGCTACAGTCTCTGGCATGCTTGCACTCGAAACCTTCCCTATGGTATACAGTCAGTCTACTCATCACCTTGCGGTAGATCTTTCACTGTTACTCGTTCTCCTTTGTCCTCTCTAATTAGACAGTGAAGTTAGGTACCAACTGAAAACTGTAACTGAAATCAGAATATAGCCAATTTCTCTAAAGTGAATATCAATCGGTCTGGTGGAGAACATCGGGCGTTTACCTTCGTCCTTACACTTCGGTAAAATCCCCGATAGTGGTAAGACAATTATTAGGACTTCCTACGCAGAAAACAGTTGGGACGCGCGCTCACTTGGTGTCCAGGGTGAGCGCCGGGAGAAACAAGGTTTTTATGGTAGTCGTATTGACGGAAAACTAATAGCCAGATGAAGCATAGTGAACGGAAAAGAACGGATTTTTATCGCGAAACTGAAAAACCTCCTTCGAAGTGCCACAATTATCACCTTCCATTATGTGCCGTCAGCTTGTGGACCGAGGGCCATGGTCTGACTAGCAGCCACTCGGATGATATGGTAGGCCTCCATTTGGAGTGACTGTATGACGCATTCGAAAACGAAAAATGCATCTTCTGACGGTAGCGGATTAAGCAGCGCCCCAATCTGAGTCCCACTAGGGATTCAGGACAGAGAAGTATGTCAATGGTTTCGTCACCAGGTTGCGGATATCAGAACGGTCACCACATTTTTAGTTAGCTGTTAAAAATGAGTCTGGGCTAAGAAAATAAGCTGCTGCGGACAAACTGCGTCCAGGTTGTGGTGAGATTCCGCCTGCCAAGCGTCCTCCTCGCAAAGTTCCGCAAGTATGCTGGTAGCATTGTGACATGGCCAGCGTATCCCACCAATGAAACAAGATCATTTTTCTTTACCTTGTCGCGTTCTGCTGACCTGAACAGTTTTTCCAGAAGATCCAGTGGATGGTAATTGGTTGTCTTCCCGCTCGTTATCACTCTTAACATATTGAAACCTTACCTTTTTCTGGGCCACTCTAACCTGGAGGATTACGGTTGCCGGTTTCTTCTCCTCGTGTAGTGAGCAATAACGGCCAGGTAGCATGCCTCTTCCACAGCACTTATTCGTGTTGCATCTAGTAAAGGGCGAGCTTTGAAACCGGTCATCGGCTTGCCTGGTACGATTATGCCGCTCTGGAGATCACGCTCGACTCCGCAAAGGTGAGATGCATCCTCGAGCAGAAAGAATCTACTCTGGACTCGACGATCGAACGATAGAATAGCCCGCAAAGTAGACAACCATGAACCATTGCAATTGCAATGGGAGGCGTTTCACTCTTTTCTGACTCATGGAAATGGTCTTCTGTTGTGCACAACTGCGTATTTCTTTGGAAACTCATGTTGCCCAGTCTACCAACAAACATTTTCACTTTCTTCGGGGAATTCGGTCGACCTTACGGGCGGCAATTTCTTTGGAATCGCTACCCTTTCCCCCGCATCCGCCTCCAGTTATCATCTAAGTCCCATGGAATCCGTTTTCACAGCCTGGTGCTCTTCTTTGACTTTGGTGTTAAACAGACACATTTAATTTGCGAATGTTGGTGCGTATATGACATCGGGCGTGTTTAAACCATACATTGGAGCTCCAAGCGATGTATGTGTATTGTGTCCACGGGTCACACATTCATGGTTCAGTTTGAGGATAAGGAAGACAATCAACTCACCCATGAGGTATCAAACCTTCGAAAACAAAACTTGAAGTTCTCTAGTCAGTTTCATCCATTCGTCTTTAAATATGGCTTTGGAAAGGCCATCCGAACCCGGCGATTCATGATAGCCTAATGCTGGGATTTCCCTGAGGATCTCCGCTTTAGTTGGTGGATCTGCTACAGCAGGCCACGGACTGATTGACAGGGTGGCTAAGGGAGAGGCTGACTTTGATGGCCGACTAAAATGTACTCTGAAATGCTCTATACAGCGTATAAGACATCGCTGCTAATTGTGGATAGGCGAACTGTGAACTTCACACGTCATCTAGCTCACACTCAGGGCTTTCTTACCAATAGCTCGGGTGAAGTGAAACAGCTTGCGGGAATATCCCGTGACGCCAGCATGTTCCATCTCCAAAGCTCGTTGAGATCACCAGATCCCAACGCGATCCCAACGCAAACTTGCATCGAGTTTACGTCTCGTTACAAGGCGTGTTTCATTATACTCGCTACCGACCAGGATGGGCTGGCGTGCATGAAGAGGGCACGGAAATCTAGTGTGTCATAACGCGGCGAGAGAAGCTACAATTCAATAAGCTAGAAGAATGCAAGGCATTCTCGATAGACGGCCGATGCTCATTGTTGTTTTGAGGATTAGGTGGAGTGACCGCGTGAGTAATACTTAGGTTAGGAATCTGGCATTGGGTGCCACTTCTGAGAATAGCTTGTTTCAGTGTATGAAACTTGGTAGACTGCGCTGGTTGGGTCACGTGTTGCGTATGACGAACACTCGTCTACCATATCGTGCCCTACTTTGTATTCATCCCAAGGAATGAAAGAAGCCATGTGGAGGTCAACAGGTGACGTGGCAACGCGGAAGGAGAAAATGTGCAGCGAATTCAGGTAACGTAGGTGTTTCACGTCTTCGTGGTTGGGGTCCAAAAGACCCGTCAACCAGCTGTCTGGAGACACTTAAGGATATGACAGTAGACCGCGAACAGTGGCGATCGTGCTGTCATTTTCTATCGAATCACAATGATTGAAAGAGTGCGTTTGTACAGTCAGATTGCGTTTCGTGTGTTGGCTGCAGCAGCATCTTATCTTTTCCCGCCTGTGTAGGTCCACTCCCTGTTGCCCTTGGATATTCACTCTTCTTATAGAAATACGTAACTCTGGAGTAAAGGCAGCGGACAATGAGACTTGCCTTGCTGTTTAACGCTGAACGATGATGATGATGATGATGATGATGATGATGATGATGATGATGATGATGATGATGATGTTTTGAGGCAGAGGCAATCCTAGCTTTCAGTCGGTGCGCTTTGAAACTTTGATAAGCGAGTCGGGTCAGATAGCTTGTCCCAATCTAACCGGCGCACATGGACAGTCTAGTCCATACTAATGTGTAGTCATAGTCGAGAGGAGTGTCCTATCACGATCGGCAGTCTTGTAGACAGCCTCTCTGTAATCGTAATGGATTTTGGCTTGGCTTATCCATTACCTTGATCAAAGGTCAACATTCATGCGGCGACAGTCAATCGATAGTCTGGATAAAACCATTGCATGAGGAATTCGATGAATAACGCTTGATCAATTCAGCCAGCAAAAGAATCGACCAGTGAGTGTTGACTACTGCGAATCAATAAAAGCGACTAGATTTTGAATAATAAATGAACTCTGCAACTGCCCGACTTGATTTTTCACACGAGTCAATGTCAACTGGAGATATAGTCGATTGTCCATTGGTGTGACGAAACTGGATGAAATGGCGGGCGTTTCCAAAAGGCCGCCATTGATGGCTAATTACAATGTGGTCCACCGTTGACTCGAAGAGGGCGGATGCTAGGTGGCGTACTGGCGATAAGAACGTCTGAAGTTCGTTCTAGCGAAGAACGATTGGTGGCCTGAACTCAAAGCCAACAATCGTTCCCCGTTTTCAGAAAGACAGGAATCGAGACTAAAGGAGCCTGCTAGATGTGCCTCATTCGAGCACAGACAGCCTGTCCGAACATTCATGTTCCATACCAAAATTACGATATCACCACACCTTGCTATGCATAAAAGCTCTTGCAACTTTTGATAGAAAGTATCCCTGATTGCATCTAGGCTGCAATCTGTTGGTACGTACGCTGAGATGACGAGCAGATTGCGTCTATCAGAGTGACTACTGCTTATTTCGCACGAAACAATTCTCACTGTGCATAACCGGCTGTCAACTGGGATCTTGTCAAGCAACACAGCCTAAGCTCTCTTAGTGAGTGGCACACCAATGCCAGCAACATCAGAAGCCGCAACCTCAAGGTCCTCAGAAAGGCGCAGATGAAACTTCAGGGAAGGACAAGACGGGGATGTTAACTGAATGACAGAGATAGAGTTTTAAATGAGTCTTTTTGACACAGGATACATCCATAGTTAGGGTAATTAACATGCAAGTAGAATATGCTTTTTGTTCCACAGGCATCAATGTCCGCGCTGAATGTGGTTAGCTTGAAGAGGCACCGAGGACGAGGAAGTTAACCAGCCCGCGGGAGCGTGTTTAGCAATATTTCTATGCTGTTTGAGGGGGAAGGTGAGAGAGCAGGCACAGCAGTAATTCCAATGACGCCACCACTAGCATGGCCGACTGCAGTTCGCCAAGGACGTTAGGAAATGGGGTGTTAAAGGAGTAACAGTTCGTTAAAGGAACAAACAGTTGTGTACGGTGTACGGTGGCTTTTTTGAGTGGGGGGTTTTTGCAAAACGTTGGCATCAAGATCAGTCAAGTTCATGAGTATATGTGCTGTTGGCTGTTGTACCAGTCGGTCGCCCAGTCCAGAGTAGGTCCTTTAATTGGGAATGCATCTCCAATCTTTATGCAGCCAAAGGCGTTTCGCAAGGCAGCAGAATCACTCCAGCTGAGCCAGTAGATCGGCAAATATGCCTACTCTAGAAAGCCCTGTCGGGTCAGTAAAACACGACAGTGGAAAGTGTCCTTATTTAGTTGGCGGGCCACACTTGACACTTCGCGATATCACCAGCGTATTCTTGTGGCATTTTTAGGTAGATCGCTTGCCAGGTGAAAACTGTCCATACCCTCAACACAACCATTGAGCGCCCACGACCGCTTATTCGCACAGCTAGACCACACCCCATTCATCAAAAAACAGATGCTAGTGTTGATTCTTCTCTCTGTCACTGTTTTTTTATTGCACAGTGTGAATTACAGTGAGGGGATAAATTCCATAATTAAACGATATACTGTAGAGGAGGGTGTGTGTGGAGAACATTTAAGAAAGATTCGGCTTGTTGGTATTGATTTCGAAAATAACAAGATTGTAGGTTTTTGGGAAAACGGAAGGATGAACGATGTTCCAGAGCTTTCCATATACCTAATTCTCCTTGGGGGTTAGGCATAGCTTCAGTGCATGTAATATATATATATATATGATATATGTGATAGATGACTTCTCTGCCTGCAGAGCTTGACTGCTTGGTACATGTTAGTGTGTAGAGTGCCCAATAAAGGTTAGAAAATTGTGCATAAGAAGTTCCTGAACCTATACAAGATACTGTTGCACATATACATTATTTATACACATAATGCGGGACTTCAAATTAGGAGAAAGTTAGCAAAGAGAGTAATGAAAACTCTTCGTTTTCATAGCACAGGTCTTGCTTGTCTGTTGACTGATTCGTTATTTTTATGGGACACAGGGGATCAGGAAAATTGTGCAGCATATTAAAACTTCGGATATCTGTCCGGAAAGCGGAAGGTCGCTGATTCGATTCCGGCTCGTAGCGTGGACTTTTTGATGCATCACACAGTTTTCTCACTCTATATTTTGGCAGTTTTGTTTTTTCCAGGGTATACAAATTCTAAGGATAGACAGCAGTCACATCACGTGGTTCGGCTCTGAACCGTTCCCGTCTCTAAGCGACGACAATGCCTACTTCTGTTTCAACTGGAAAGGCAAAAAGCATCAATCGTTAGCACAACTGATCCACGGGAGCTTTATGCGATTCTGTTGACAATCGGAGCTTTAAGGTAGTGATTGATGGGTCTCCTTTCCCCTTTCAGTGGGACCTGGCGTCTATGAGGCATGCCCCTTCCACTAAACCTATGCGTCAACCAAGTCGAAAAAGTTTCGGAACCAATGCGGAAGCTAACTTCGTGATACTACTAAGCCGAGTCACGGAATGACAACTGCGTTACTTCTTGCAGCTGTACTCAATACCAGCGACAGAAAAACACGATGCATCCTAGCAGAGGCAAAAGAACCCAATGTCTTGGCCAACGGTTCTATTGGGCATCCTGGGAGTGTTGGGCAACTGATTCAAGATGACAAGTTGGTATCTTAGCTCAAGCCACCCAAAGCCAACCGTCTAATAGCTGATAATCAACGGCGAACAAGCCGAAAACATCTCATTGGATTGACAAAAATAGGACAATCCAGCCATACTCAAACCACATGCTATAAATTCAAAGCGAAACCAGTCCAAAGACTACGACGTTTGTTGTCGTGTCGTTATCCGCTCCATATTCATCAGCTGCGATGAAAACCGGTCATTGATAGAAGTGTATGCCAGAAGTCCGAAAGTTTTCAATCACTGGCATCCGGGAAAAATAATCGAAACGAACTGGCACGACAAGTACCTAGAAAAAAGGTACGGAAATGATTACCTTATTTTGAAAACCCTTCCGTTAATCACTAACTCCGTCGGTTCCAGTGCTTCGACAACTAGCCAAATCAACAATCTACCTTGCCCATGATCTGGCTAACGTTTATGTCCTTTTGGACAGCTTAAAATGTGCATCAGCAACACAGTCACCGGTGTCTAAGGAGAAGGGCAATAAAAGATCGTGGTAAAAACTGAGTTTACCTTCAGCCACCGTGCGTAGCTGTCAAGGGTGTGACATATATTGGGCTGACTCATTTTTTAGCTGTATGCAGTCACGTGGTACCGACATAAACTGAAATATCAGTACTTCTATTTTCTTAGGTTGAAACTGTCTCTGGTCGTGCATCCCCATGGGTAAACGAGGGCACTTGACCCGCATACCAATTTGCGCCATACAGAAGAGCTTCCATGCACACTACAGATTCGATTCTGGTGGTATACACATATATATTTCATCAGAATATAATTTGTGGCGTCAACCGAGTTCACGGAATCCCTTTGTTTAAGAGTCCACAGAAGAACCACAACTGTCACTCGTGCATATTTCGCTGACGGTTGGGCTGAGCCAACCTTAGGAACGAGCGCACCAAGGTGCTCTTTTTTCAGTTACTACCTCACTTCACTGTCTATTCAGAGGAGAACAAAGGAGGACGAGTAACAGTGAAAGATCAACCGCAAGGTAATGAGTAGACTGACTATATACCATAGGGAAGGTTTCGAGTGCAAGCATGCCAGAGACTGTAGCCTTGAGCCATATCACGCATTGTTTCCAATCATCGCTTGAGAGAATCTCATGGGCTTCAACGTGGCAGTCTAACTGCATCCATACACGCCAGTCCAGCGGTTAAAAATTACACTTTCCCATGTCATTGACTGGTCACTTTAAACCATCTTCCAACCACTGTGTGTCTCAGAAAACCGCATATAATAAAGCAGGCGCTCCTTGTACACGCGCAAAATACGTCCCAACCATTTTAACCTATTCTGACTCATTGCCTGTTCTAAAGTTTGAACCCAAAAACTCAATACCTTACCCCCAACCTCTGAGTTACTGGCAAAATTCCCCAATGCATTCTACCAATAATACAAAGAAAACGGTGTTAGGTAACTGAAAGTGTTTGAAAACCATCTGCTCTAAAAGGTCACATTTCTGAACCGTACAACAGGGCCGATCTTACTGCTGCTGTGTAAATTCGACCATCAATCAATAGTCGGGCCTAGCAACATCTCAAACCGTATCATCCCAACTAGGCTATCTATATGCGCGAAGACATTGAGTCCGACTTAAGGTCGCTCCAGATACAATTACCTAATTAACTAAACCTATCTACCTCACCCATTTCCACTCCTCCATCAAGGATCGACTTCGAGACAATCCAGACCACCAACAGTATTTTTCAATTCAACGACGCAAATCTAATCTCAAACGACGATCACGACAAACATGCAACTTGTTACATCCAACGCCAAGCAGCACAGTCGTCCGCATATGCTACATCAGACAGTTCTACTAATCGGCACCACCAGTTTTTCGCTAAGTGAAAGTTGTCGCGATTATGACCAGTTCTTTAGTCTACGTACGCGCAGACGAAAAATGAAGTGTTCTTCCAACATCTAATAATGACCTGGAAGAACGGGCTAGAGACCCAACCGAGCAGTTCCTCTACAAACGAGGCCGTTACCGACGAACAACATAAGGAGACTCTCCGTGACGCATTCACTCAAGGAATTGAGCTCAACGCCATCCGCCGGACTAATAGAACATAAAAAGCTTGAGCTTAAGTCTGCAACCAACAGAGAGAATCTTTGGAGCAGCCACAGAAACAATGTGGTCTATTTCACGGGACAGTTGAACTTCCTCTTCGTTGTCCAGCTAATACAATTCCGACCACTCCTGCGAAACACCACTACTACATAAAATCAGTTGAACCATACATTCGTGTTACCGTAAAAGAAGTCTGCCCTTTTGTGGCTATAACCTCTGAGGGAATGCTAGTTTATTCGTCAGTGCGCCTGAATCTGGAAGAACTGTTTCATTGGCTATCGGTGGTTGCGCGACACTGGATTGCGATCGATACACAGGTGTGGATGTAACCCGGTCTTGTCAGACAGCGAGCAAATACAGAGCGTAAAATCAGATTGAGACCGAGTTATTCCATTGACCACTAACGGCCAGCTGGCATAGCGGCG
Organism: Fasciolopsis buskii; assembly: GCA_008360955.1. Classification (NCBI taxonomy): domain Eukaryota; kingdom Metazoa; phylum Platyhelminthes; class Trematoda; order Plagiorchiida; family Fasciolidae; genus Fasciolopsis; species Fasciolopsis buskii. Next base: position 77,527 of record LUCM01000241.1, read on the forward strand.
TGATAAGAAGAGGAGAGAGATAATATGCACACTGAGAAAGCCGCATCGTGAGTTAGGCCAACCAATAAGGATGGGCGGTCCGGATTCGACAAGAAAACGACATGAAGTAAATCGTGTGAAATGCAAGGAACAAGGATGACCAATCAAACCGCGACCCGGATAGACGATGGCAGTCGCACAGGTGCAAATGTGCAAGCAAAGTAACCTATAAATATGTGGTGATTCCACTTAAACGAAATTTATGCCGGTTGACTTTGATTATTCTCACGAACGACACCGATCTAGCTGACCGGAGAGCAGACTCCGGAATAGTGATTAGTCGTAAAATACCACCTAACCTCGTTTCGAATGTCTTGCCAGGAATGTTATCTATAGCCTACGTAATGAAAAGAGACAGTCCCGCAATGTTTGTAAATCTGAGAATTCTTCTAACAAAAAGACAAAACTTACTGTTTCACGTTTATCGCCAGTCATACTTTCGGTGACTCCCAGAATCTTATCTCATGCACTTGCTGCTGTCTCCAATAGTGATGCAAATCTCAGGGCCCGAAGCACGGAAAGTTACACTACATTTCAGACAGCGGCCAGTGAGGCTTGCCTTGATGTTTAACGCTGAACGATGATGATAGTCCGAGGTTTTGGTCGTAAGTCGAGAAATCAAGAACCATAATTACCACAGCCTCCACCAACCTGACGAGGGCAACTTTGGATTACTGATTTGCGTCCGTCAAACGTGACAACGAGTTTTATCCCGGTATTCTTCCATAGGTTTTACTTGGTCTTTGCACTGAGGCTACATTAGAAAGTCTATATAACTTTCAACGGTGTAGACCCGTCACCACAGAATTCAGAAGACAATGAGGAGGACGAACGTTGTATTACAAGCGAAATCCAACGTTTGGAGAAATAGGGAGTTTTCGAGCATTCTACATGATCGTAACAACGAATTCGATTCATAAAAAGCGCACACTTATCGACTTTAGTAAACCAGTCAATCATTTCACTTACCTTGACGCTATCGAGAACTGAGATTGGTCAATAAAATAGCATGATATAGTGTCTTTAGTACGCTCAATTTGCAAAGAGCTTTTCACTAGGCGCCCATACTCGATGAATGGAAGCAGTTCGCCACTTTTGAGGCTCGTGGTAAGTTGCACTAATTTTGGCGAGTATCCTTTAGAAGACCAATAGAGCAACACGTTTTCAGCGAACTATCGAGCTCACCATTCAGAAAGTCCAGTTACCGGATACCCGTGCTTATGTCAATAACGGTACCGCACTTGAACACAACGAAGGAACACGAAAAAGTGGCGCATTTTCGGGAGACGGTTAGCCGCTTTCGTCTAACTTTAAACAAAAAATAAGAGTACTCTTCGTCTGTCCCCGATAACCCCTCCTAGAGACATCAATCCCGACTTCTTAAACCCCTAATCCATATTCCCCCGTTAGATAATTTAAAAAGTCAGACTGAGTCAGCTTGCATGTTATTCCCGTAGGATCCCTCGACTTTCCGACCGTAATTACGAACTGGCTCATAATCTAGATTTTCCATTGCCTCATCGTGTCAAACATGCACTTAAAAAGCTAAAGTTCGATCATAAAAACGCCACCATCACCACAGTTGACCCTAAAACCCCACCCCTCATCGAAAAGGATGCGTCAAACATCGCTGTTGCGGTCAAAATAAATCAAAATGGTCAACCAGTGGCCTTCTTCTGGAAAAACTCATCACCCAGTAAAAGATACCATTTGCCTGTTGACAGAAATGCATCCTTTCGTGGAATCTGTACGCAAGCGGTGCCATTATCTGTTAGGTTGTCATTTCACTCTGGTCACCGAGCAACACAGACTCCATCATATAAGGTCAGAAGGGTAAAATAAGAAACGATAAAATTCAGCGACGGAAATTAGAACCTTCTCCCTCCCACTTCAATATTGCTTATAAACCGAGTCGGAAAACTCCAGCAGCTGATCCCTCATCTGGCAGCTTTTGTTATCCATCTTGCAATCCCCTGAATTCGAAACGTTGCGAGGAACCATAGGTCACCTCCGCATTGCAGGCCTCGTACACTTTGTGCGTTCAAAAAACTCACATTTTCTATCAAAGTCACTGAAGGTATCACTACTCACTGCAACACCTGTTCGACTACCAAAACCAGTTTCAACATTACCCTTGCAACAACCTCATTAGTGATACCCAACCTTTTGAACGGGTGTTGACTTGAAAAGCCCCTTACCTTTTCCTTCCCCAAATCGTTATATCCTGACTGTCGTTTTCCGTTTGCGTGTGCTTTGATGTCCCCCCTTTCGTGTGTGATTCTCTTGAGTGAGTTATTCACAGCAATGGGGTCGCAACCAACCGAACCACACCATACGGTCCCATGCTAACAGTCAGGTTGAGCGTTTGAGCAGCAAACTATGCAAAACAATACTGCTAAGACTAAACTCACAAGGCTTGTCCCACAGCTACTGGGAGATTATATGGAATATTCTGTATTATATTTACACTATCGCAATTCCTCATAAAATATTCTGTTGAGAAAACCGTAAACCGGCCGAGGTGGCTACTCAATCCAGGAAAGGCATTAACCAAACAAAACGTACGTCAATCTAAGTACGATGATGAAGTGGATGTCATCGAGGGCATTCCGAGTTACACCTATGTGCACCTCTGGGACGGGAAAAATGATACGATATCCGTACGTCAGTTGGTCCCGCCAGGAACAATAAATTATTCTAATCCCACTTGGCGGGCAGATTCCGTTGGAGCGTACCGACATGGATCTTCAAGCCCGCACTTCGACAAAGACAGGGACGAAACAGACATTACACCCCGCATCTTAAAAATGACAGTCCACGCATTACTCAATCATAGATAACCCTGTTGAGACAACAGTAAAATTGTCACCACAACCCGAGAAGTAAAGTGCAGCTTTCCACAGGACCCACCGTACATCATCTTCATAATATGTATCTTGATAAAACTCTTTTATGAAGCCTTTCGTTTCAAACCAGTGGGGAAGAATGTGGTAAGTACTTAGTAGTAGTTATGATCTAATTACTAGTGTTCTATTATCACCGATTTCTTTTTCCTACAGCTGATACCCCATCATTGTGTTGAATGAGGACATTTGTGCCCCTTCCGATTATCCGATTCACTAAACCATATTACGCAAGAACCTGTCCGCAACGCAGCGGGACTTAGTAGTATCACGTATAGAAACGGTTTTTATGAAGGGGAGTCCAGTCATATAGTCTGAATCCAGAAATGTTACTTTCAACAATTCAACGCTGACGGGAAATAACGCGGAATGAGCCTGATTTTACGGGGTGCAAAGGGGGTTTCGCACAATAGCAACGAACGAAAAAAATGCGAGAATACATATTTCGCGAAAACGGTAGCGATCTGCTGGTGGCAAAGGACCGACAACATCTGGGCGGACGTGAGAAAAGCGACCATTATCAGTGGAGATTTGGAAAGATGATTAGACATTTCGGTGAATCTTACTTCACTGACACAGAATGCAAAGTTTTGCTTAAGCACAAGCGTCTGCAATCACATTAAGCCAAATATATCGGTCAGAGATAAGTTTAGTGTTTGCCACAAACAGTCAGACCCTCTACACCAGGAATTGGCGGATCTTTCAGCACCAAGGAACATAATGATGACTGGTGTTAAATTAGTTCTTTTCAATCATTTGTCCAGCTGAATAAGGTCAGCGTAAATGTCCGATCCAAACCCGGACGGGAAAAAGCACCCGGCAAAAGATTATCAGGTCTTATATATTTGATATTGGCAACACACTGGGAGGCGAAGTCGAGATGCCGAATTTCTCTCCGGGTGTAAAAGTTATTGCTGGAATCTAGAGTGGGCGTCAGGAGTTTATGACTAAATTTCCGCCGCCTAAAATGTGCTGAAAGTACTCTATTGTATAGTGCGACAATTTCATGTCTGAATGTGCTATATCTGAGCTGTGCCGACTGCATTTTTCGTCAGAAAAATGACAGTGATTGCCCCACACCATTAAATATTTGTTGTAATTCAGGTCTAATGGCTAGAGCAGGGGCATGCGTTCGAAGAACAAGGAGAGCCTTATCATCAGTGCTCATGTGCGCAAGCATGGACACTTTCAACAAGGCTTCCTTGGCTGTTCGGATCTCCCTTTTGGCCCCGGGAGTCATAAAAAACTTGTGCAACCCTTTCTTGAGAAGCTCAGCGAGTGGTTGCAAGAGCTCGGGACAATTGGATATGAAACGGCGATAGCAGTTGATGACACTCAAGAAATGACGGAAACTCTTGAAAGACTGATTTTGGGTAATCACAAATAGCACTGACTGTACCCTGAAGCGGTCACCATCAATGTTAGAACCAAAAACCTCGACCATCAAGGGTGCACTCTGAGATATTGGTAGGAACGCCATATTCCAATGACCGTTGAAAAAACGAGATGATGCTTTTAATATCCGTGTTCACCTATACTGGAAACCAGGATATCATCCAAATACATGATGGCGAAAACGAGATCACGAAGCACTTGATCCTTGAATCTCTGGAGTGTTTGCGCTGCATTTTCCAAACCAAAGACCTGTGGAGGGATTTGCATATGACAGATGACGCTGTGATTGCAGCCTTTGAAATGTTTCCAGGTAGGACAGCAATGTGGTAATATGGTTGTACCAGATCAACTCGCCTGAAAATCCTTTAGTTTACAGGTTGTTTGGGAAATCGTGAATATGTGGGATCGAGTAACGATCGGGTGAATAAGATAGCTGGATGAAATACTGTACCTGCCTTGACAGATTTCCAGTTACCCTACAGAGGTTTTAAATATCTTTCTTTTAGATTACAACAGCCGGTATACAGCAGTGGGATTAGCTGTCTACTAAGGCACGGTGGAAGCCAAAAACCCACGGCGTAAGGACCTGGGCGATCCCAAAACGTCATGGGGCATGGCCTGATCTAGTCTAAGCACGTTGTACTTTTTGTGATTGCAAATAACTCCGGCGTTACAGGAATCATCCGAGGAAGAGGAAGCAGCTCGTGCCAGATATATACACCCGGGTAGTAGGTGCCCCCGAAGTAACTACTTACAACTGAGTGACTTCCCGAATATTCCCTGAGAAACTCCTTTAGATGCAAGCAAGGTCACTCAAAGGAACGAGACTGAAACAATATCGTTTTCCAAATATTTTAGTTAGGGACTATTACCTCCTTCCATAAAACAAGAAGGGAATTAACAACGGGTCGGCCAAAATGCAAATCCGCGATGTAAACCAAACATTTCCGACCAAATTCGAGGATGTAACATTGCTCTGGGAAAGCTAATTTTGCATTTATCAACTAATAAATGACATTTTTAAGGGCCAAATAGTTTTAAACTGATCACACAAACTGCTGAAATCAACCGATCAACGAATTATTGTACTACCTCGGACTTGGAAACACGTAGCACTACATGCAAGCAGAAGTAAAAATGGATCATCTGCACAGGTATTCTCAACTAGTTTGCTTTTAATACATCAGAAACCGGACTAGTGGGTTTATATTGTGTTTCACAGTGAACTCAACCAACACCTTGATTCATGTTTTGGTGATGCAATACCATTTAACATGCCAAAATGCCGTTTGACTTACTATTGTTTCGACCCAAAGAATACGAGTGAATATTACCAGAACCCACATCGGGCTAGAGTAGGAAATCGGCAACACCCAAAAATAGCAGCATCGCGAGTAAGTCCAGAAGGCACAGTAGCGCTGACATGACCTTGGCCATGGCACACTTGGTTCACCAAGGTGTTTCAGGTCAAGTATGCGATTGATTACAGGATTTTATGGCGAGGTGGCAGAACTCCGAGGTTCGTGCCGCGAAAGCTCTTTGGATCAGACGATGCTTCAACAGCAGGATGGTGGAAGCCCACCTCGGTTTCTTTGGTACTAATGCGAATCTTGTGTGTGACTCCAGCTCCCCCAGAATCTTCAAAGGGAAAAATTTAATGAGGCGCGTCCCCTTGGGCCATCCTCCCCATCCCTATATCTCACAAACTGTCTTCCCCATATACAGATAACCATGCTTTGTCTAGCCTCCCTTTGAATTCGCGCACGAATCTCCCCTCGACAACTTTCTTTGGTGGCTTATTCTAGCCATTCACCGCGCGTACGGCAAATGATTTGTTTCTGCATTTAATAGTTACACGCTCTCTCACAATCGTTTTCTCCTCATCTGTTTGCGTTTCTATTTTCCCTATCCGCAATAGGGCTCCACGATGATGCCATATCCCGGTCAGTCCCTTAACGATCTCGAAGGCCTGCATTAAGTCCCTGGTCTCACTACGACATTCCAGGGAATACAGGTCGAGTGCTGTCAGCCTCTGGTTTTATCCCATGTGTCTCAGCTGTCTAGCTTAGTCTGTAAAGCAGCCTGAGACTGTTCCAGCATTTTCATGCATTTCAACAAATACGGTTCTCATGACTCGGCACAAAACTAAGTGCGGTCAAAAAACGGGTTGAATAACGGCAGCAGAACCTCTAGTCTCCTAGATCATGCAGTCCTTCTAAGTTGGTGTAAGGCTTGCCATGCTTTCTTGGCCGCACTCTGAAATTGTGACTTAGGTTTAAAACCCCTACCCATTAATGTTCTGAGGCTCCTTGAATGCTAACTATGTTCCATTGCGGCTTGATGCGGAATAAGCTCCGTCTTCCATGAGCGGCCGTCACTTGCTCAAGTTCAACGGAAGGTCCCACATCATCAACCACTGGTAAACCTTATACATATCCCTCTAGATAAATTCAATGTTCACACTCCCTAGTAATTTGCTGCTACCTGCAAAATTAAGGCAGAGATTTTCCAATCCTTCGGTCTTGTCGCTGACAAACATCGGGAAGAGAAGACATCCCAGCGCAGACCACTGAGGCACCCTGATGTACAACGGTCCTGTATCTGCTGGACCCCCTCGACTGCCACCGTAAATTTTACCCTATGGACTTGGGTTTTAACTTCACTGTCCACGCCAAAATACTCCAATTCCTGGTCAGGAAGCTTATGATTTATTAGATCGAAGGGCTTCTGGAAGTCCACATTTCAGACTTCTAATACCTTGCCCCTGTACATCCTACCCGTTGCTTCATCGGTGAATCTAATCAAGCCGGCCAGATACAAACCTATGTTGCCCTACCATCACCAGCTTGTTTTCTTCCGGGCGATTGACTACCTTGTCGCAAAGGACCCTCCCAGGAGATTTTGGTCTGTGGCTGCCAAAGAAACAGCTGTTCCCCTATTTATGCACCAATATGACAGTCGACGGAAACCATTCGGCAGACAGCCGCCCGTCATCCAGCGATGCACTAACCGCCTGGTTGAAAGGTTTCAACAGGATCTCCACTGACGGCTTTACCACCGCTGGGTGGATCGCGTTAGACCCTACCGTTTTCGACCCTCCCATGTGTTCCAAGGTGTCCCCCACTTTCTTCTCCGCGATCGGCTCTTCCGACATCTCCAACATAAGGGTGGCATGGCTCAACATTTGCTCCCGTGCTCCCACCTGTTTACTGTTGGGTCGTGTCGGACTACAGTGTTTGTGGCTTGAGCCAAAATCAATGGTTCCGTTTCCTGCGCGGTCGAAATTCAGCATCCCACCGCTCCTCTACTGCAATATTTCTATTCGCGGGATTTTATATCTATTTCGCGGGCCACCGTTCGTGAATGGCAGAGGATCAAAGCCTGAAGGGTTGGAAACTAAAACATGGCAGAACGGAATAGGAAGAGGCCGCGGAAACAACGGTCTCATCTTTTGAGACCAATAATGAGCTGGGGTCAACGGGAATTTGTAATGTTGACGAAAGACTACAGTAGCGTTCATTACTTGGGAGAAAAAACAAGTGGGACTGAGACGAAAGAAAACCTTGATAAAGCTGGAGATCTACGTGGTTCATGGTTTGTTAAACAGGCCTTTAACCGTTTGGGTGGTTAATATTAATATTGCATATTTTTCGCTTTGCAACAGGCATGTTCAAGGAAAGATCAAATGTTTACATGGATGATGCTGAGGAAAAGTCAATAATGGAAATAATAAAGGATATGGGGATATATGCTACGATGGATCACTCGAAAAGCAGGAGCAGAATCTGCAAAGCAATGCTCAGTGCACAAGTATGCGAGACAGAACTCAAAACCGGACAAACTATTTTGCAAGATTATACCGGGTTTTCCGAGACTGTTTGTGAGCAACGGGCTACAAGTCATTTAGTATTTAAGTGCAGTAAATATGCGTGTCTCTGGCGCAGCACTTGACTGGAGCTCAATGGCGGATGTGGAAATATGGTCGGAGGCGCAAGCGTCAAGAGAGTCACGTGGTGGACAGAAACCTTAAGATGAGATAAAGATCATTGGGGATATGAAAGATGAATGGAGATTAATCAAAACAAGAAACGTTATGCAGAGTGAATAGGGAATTCGCATTTAACAGCAACAAAGGGCCGATAAAATGCCGAAGAACGCGGAGGAATACTATCAAGTCTCGTGAACAATCTGGAGAACAAGATTTTGTGAAACACTTGGCAGAGAGAGAAACTGGAACTCTCGGGACTCCTGATTTCCTCCTTATGCTTCTGGCCGCGAACTGGACTGGGCGGTGCAATAAAGAAGCATTTTTGTAAAAAGCAAAATGTTTTAAATGCACCAGTGCAGGATATCCTCCAGGTTGTCATTTTTGTTGTCGCAGTTTTCGATTTTACGTGTGGGGAATTCGAGGGGGCACACAAGGCATTTCACCGGCAACAATAACTGTTTTTGACCAGTCATGAGGATCAACCTGAGTTGGAGTATCCAAAGGAATCAGCGACGTAGACCAGTAATCGAGCGCCAGGTCTGGCTAGCAGCGTCCGAGCAGGAGCGAGAAACCGGCAGATTTGGATTTGCCCATGCGGTGGCGGAACTAATAACATCGCATAAAGCCTGGATGCCGGATCTAAAACATAAGAGAGAGAGGCACTCTGGTTTGGGTTCCAGCTTGGCTTTATGGCGATTAATGAACGGTGGAGAAATAGGGGCATCCGACCGAAGTTTGGTTAATAATAAGGAACTTATGTGGTATGGTGGCCAGGGCAGCACTGGGATAAGGTTGCCATTATGACGCGAAGTAATTCAGCTGCAAGCAGTTGGTAACTACTCCGGAATACTACTGTGGATTTTTTGACATTTTCCATGGTCAGCATGCTTTGCGCCGCTGATCTCATGCAAGTTATGAATTCTTTGAAGCTGCAGCGTCTAAGCACTACGCATGTTCGAGACTGGTAAGCTCATTTTTCCTGTGTTAGAGTGCATACTTTTGGGTGTGCGTGGAAAATTACGAGGCCAAAATTGCTGAACATGGAAATGGGAGCGGTTTCTACATCTTGGCATCAGGCCTGGCCATGACAGCAAGAGCTCCATCCTGGATAATTGGCCAAGCTTGCGGTGAGAAAATACGATCGCTCCGGCCAAGATTTTGCTTTGTGCCGGCTCAGCAGTAGTTTTAAAGGATTTCTTCGTGTTTCAAAATGGATAACCTGTCCCTTGTCCTGTCTCATCACAGGCTTTGCTCGGTGATGTTGCGATTCTTTCATGCAGCACATTTCACTTGGATTTAGCCCCATGGGCAATGAAACTGGCACTAAGGACTTCCAAAATCCCAGACTGGAAAACTTTCCAGCTTGTTCCATTAGAGAGAAGGGTGCGGGGAACAAAATCATCCGCCATGGGATTAAATCGAATGCGTCTCAAGTCAATGGATTCGGGGTTGATTTTTGAGAAACGGGTGAATTAATGCGAGTATGTGAGCACCCAAGCGATTGTGATGGAATCTTTTGAAGCCTTTCCATTGCTTCCCCATCTCTCACGAGGTCAGTGGGTATAACCTTGTTCCCACCTTCTAGAAGGGACCAAATTAGTGCTCTTCAGATGGACAACAATTGTGAAAATATCGGGACCACAAATTTTCTTCACACTGTTTTTGGTGCTATGGTTAACTTTTGTGGTTAAACGGCAGGGTACGGCAGCGGATGGTATTGTTTTGTGTCTAACGTTTTTCTAGTTTGACCTCCGATACCTTCTTTTCCATTTTTGTAATCTTTAATTTGCAAAGCAACGCATCTGGATGCCTAAAACTGACATTTGGGAAGTTCAGTACTTTTTAAATGTGTTCGTTCTCGCATATCCCCCGATGTGAAATCTCCTCTTTCCTGGATGCACCAAGTTTGGCAGGATGGACTCATCGTGTCACATCTCCAACCAGGTGTGTTGACGCTCTCGACGTGATTTTCTCATTGTGAATTGATCGAAGTAGCAATAACTTTTGGGAACAACCTTCCGAGATCTAACCGCCCGCCAGTTCTCTGCCACTTCTCAACTACTCATATGCCCCAAAAGCGAACATCTCCCAAAAAGCATTTTCGCAAGGCCTGCTTCAGTGCAATGCCCTCTAAGTTTTGTTCATAACAAGGATCAGTTCGTTCTTCCGAATAGTCCCTAACTAGCACATGACCGGCCATGGGCAGTTTTGGAAGACCAGCTTGATCTAATTACCCCAAATCAGTGTTTATCAAAAGACCCCAAACAAGATAGTCTTACTTGGATGCTATCGGTTTTATAAGCCAGGCGAAAACATTAATATGACCAGAGCCTCCTCATTTCAATTCCAGTTAAGAGCGGTGCTGCTTCCTCTTAAGCAGTACTCTGACTTCGTTCTTCATCAATAAGAAATAGCTGACAATAACACCTCGAATAAATTGAAGACTCTGTCAAAGTTGATGCAAAAAATATAACCCGAACCCGATCAACAGACGTTCGTGATCCATCCATCGCAATGACTTTCTAGCGTGCTCTAGATGTGACCAAATTAGTTGATTCCTTTTTCGTGGCTTCACAGGATAGCAACAACGCACCTCCCTGTCATAAGTCCTCCTCAATAACAAGTAATCATTTTTCAGCCATCACATTCAGCTCTATCGAAATCTCTTTTCGCATTGTTGATATGAAAATCTTTTACCCAGGAGGTCCGAACGCCTTTTTTCTGTGGCTTCCAGGTTTGGAGGTCTTGGAACTTATAATTTTTTATTAAACTTAGTTAATTTGCACATGAAGCACAGTTGTTATCACTCTCACTGGGATGCAATTCCGCAAAATAGGACCCCTTATAGACTCAGCTAAATACCAGACTCCAGTGTGTAATGGAAAGATTGAACAAGGCAGAACTTCCCGATCATCCAAAGCGCAACAACCTCGTCAGCGAAATTCAGCATGGAACTTGTAAGTAAAGTTCAGGACTGATTTTTCCGAACCCCTTCCCCCTGGTTAAAAAAGATGGCAAGTTTTTGATTACCATCCTTCTGGACATGACTGAAGCTTTATGTCGGGTACCTTATTCCCGTTTGTTATCAAGATATTGAAGCATCACGGATTCTTTTTGACCTTGGCTGGCGTCTTATGTGACCTCAATTTGGGCTCATTATTTTTTCGCTAGAAGAGCCTCAGAGGTGCAGGCGCAATCTAAGGATGGGCAGCCGGCATCTTGCTATCTTGTTGTCCTTGTCAAATCTATAACATAAACCTTAACAAGCATCCATACCATATGGAGATTTAAGCTCAAAATCGTTATGGTACTCGTTCTGGTAGCAGTTTTCACATGTCGAGTAAATAGACAATTAGCGCAAGTTAAATGGTTGCCTTGGTTTTCTGGGCTGAAATTTAGCTCCTAGAGCGTTCCCAAGATGTTTAGGGGCCAAAAAATTGACTTTAGCCGGACCTACGTTCGAACCGCCGTCGGTTCAGCATAAACGAGTATAGCAGTGGTGCAGATACTGCCTGGCGCGACGGACAAGAATCAGATCGTTCAATACTCCGGCATACCCGAAAGATTCAGTTAGAGAAGCCGAATCCAGAGAAGTTCCAACTAAAGTGTTTTAGAAATCCTCTGCAAGTACCGGTTCTTTTCTTTAACGGTAGCTTGAATCCCGCAAGTATGGCTTGTTTTGGGCAGGATGGTTTTCGCCATCTGCCGTCTTAAAATGATTGTAGTTTACAGCATGTGGATCGCCAACCCCGCTGCAGAGGCCTTTTCTTCCCATCGTTATTTGATTATCAAGAGGAGGGGAATAGAGTCAATTAATTGGAGGTATTTGTATTCATGAGGCTGAAAGACAAGCTGTCGGAATATATTCCTGTCGCCGACGGCTAGGGTATATTATGCTCTTCATCGGTGCTTGTGATTTATTCGGGACCAATTAGGGGCCGACACTGAAATGGTTGATATACAAAACAAAAACTTCTTTATTGAGTAATTCGAACCAAAATATCTAGAAGTGAATGAGCCATTAAGAGTATATGTGGTTTTCAGAGTCATACCTTCAGCGATCGGCAGCTCACCGCTTTGACAGAGGAAGAGCGGGAACAGGTATGTGTAACTGGAGCGGTTTCCACGACGGCTATGGCAGTGCGGCTTACAGGCTTAAGAGCCACATTGAGAACACTGGGGCATGGGAGAGAAATAAGTTGCCGCCCACCAAGGTGTTTTTGCAGTGCTTCTAACACTGTACCCATGGTTGAAGAGCTGGGAAATTTATTTGGATCGGAGAGCAAAAACAAGGTGTTATGCAGGATAAGTGATTATTATGGCTGCTACGGCGGGAAAAGGACAAAAGTGAGTTTATCTACGACGCATGCTTTAAAATGCCGATTACGACTGAGTATTGGAGGCAATCTAGTGTGAACGAAAACAATATAGATAAGGAGTGGCTTGGCAATAGCAAATTATCGCTGGGGCTGCCTTAAGTTTTCACCAGAAGGCCAAATCGCTCGGACGATTTTGTGGGAGCAGCATAGGTGGGGAAAGCGCGGGCACTCTGAGGTTTGTGGTTTACTCAATGATGTGCTATTACCTTCACTTCTGCTGGCGGGCATGTTCTCACCGGTGGTTAACTCACATGTCTCATCTTCGGTCCTTCGATCAATAGTGTCCCGATTTTGGCGGGTTAAAACACTTTGGATCAGGGGGCTTGTCAAAAAAACCCTTTTCGAACGACGCTCGCGATGTCCCTAAACACATCAAGGACCGCTAAACGAAATGTATTCCATCAATCAGGATATTTTCAACTTTGTGTTTGGTCGCGTAAGAACTAAACAAGCTTTGAACTTATTTCCCAAATGCTGTGTTCCTTCCTTTGTCTTTGCCTGCATATCTTGGGCGAGAGCCGATTCTGGTCACTGCGACTGATTAAAATCAGTGTACTGATATCATGTCCCAATATGGCAGGAATCCAGGGATCGAAAGACTTTCTAGGTAGATTGCCTTGGGACTTACTCCATTCTATTTGCTTCCGATGACAGCTGCAGGCATCTTTGTTTAACATATGGAATTGCGCCGACACATGGTATAAATCTGTTTTCTCAGAAAACCGATTGCTACTGGTGTTCATGTCTTTGTATTTTCCGAGGCAATGGAGCACCGACGGTCGTCCCACTGTCTTCTCCTCCCGTCAAGGGCGCTTTCGTCGATGAACAGCACCCTTTTCAACCCCGGCACGCCCCGGAGCTGGCAAAAGAGGGTCGTCTATGGACGAGTGGACAATAACTCACCCATGCGTGATGCAGATACTACAGGGCTGACACATTTGTGCATCACACGCGGGAATACAAAACGTTCTAGGGATGGTAATGCTTTGCGAGTTTCCTCTTCAAAAAGGGACTTCTACAATATGCCCGCATCGAGCCGATCTTGTTAAAAATGTTAAAGCTGCCGTACGGGGTGTGATATTGTCAATATGATGAGCGTGATACCGATCTCTAGGAGTGAACTGATTAGGACGGCTTTGTTTCATCAAAATGCAAGTCTCCTGAGGATTTGTAGGGCACTACGGGCACTGAAGATGCTCAAATGCCACTGGAATGAAAAACTATGTTCAGCCTCAGGATATTATGGAACTCGGTATCGACAGCTGCGAGCTTATATGTGGTCAGATTACACGGGCGGAGAAGTGCAGGCGATCAGCAGTATTATTGTGATGTCTGACATCAGAGAAGCATGTCACGCAGGAGGCCAGTACATTGTTAAATGGACGGAGGTGAGGCCACAGCAGAAGTTAATGTGCAATTGTATCTGGTGCTCTAGCTGCGCGTAGTATGAAGTTGGCCATACAGGTGAACTCGATAAAACCAACGGGACACGGGGTCGCATAATTTCCGAAAAAATGCACTGACATACTAAAATGGTGCAGGAATTGCAGAACTACGAAAAATGGTAATAGTAGGGCAATGATGCTATCTTGCACCTACTGAGAACTACATTTGATAAGAGCTTCCTTAGTGGATAACAGACGTTTGGGCGCCTTGTGCCAAAACTTGCAGCTGGACCTAAATGTCGACGGTCTTCCACTCCTTCCAGTAAATTACGTACTCATGTCTGTGACTTTTATAGCAGCCATCTTCCCAAAGGTTTCAAAAAGTATCCTAAGCATTAATCTACCACATTCTTATTATTGACTTGCAGGAATGCTATACAATATTGCGGAAGTTTGATTTGGAGCTACAAATGTCACATAGATAACGAGTATACTGCTATCGTCTCCAGGTCCATCTTAGCTGTCAAATTCGACTCATTTCTTGGTGCATTTGTAGCGCCATTTCATGACTGTTGTGGCTAACGGACCCAACAGGGCCTTATATGCGACCGAGATGGTCAGTGTTCCTGGATGGTTCTTCACCTGAGGGCGATGCCCATATTTTTGTAGCTCAGAAGTAAGCCGAAAAAAGAAAACAAATAAATCCGTATAACAAGACTTATGGCTAAGCTTACCTCCTTGAGCAAATACCGTCAAACGCGAGTGAATTATCTGCATACGACTTTTTTAATTGTCACTTACCCTCGAATTACAACCACGGTCTCCACAGGAGTGAATGTATTCCTACGTGACGTAATGATCGACTTGTATTACGCAAAACACCGGAAATGACAAGTGTCGTTGTTCGCAGAGCTCCACAGCTGGGTACATGCACAGTCTTGTTTTCACTTAGTTCGATGTCCATATGAATGTATTTAATAATAATATTAATAGGTATATTTCTCGAAATTGGAGAGTCATGCGCAAGGCAAGATCAAATTTACACGAATATGTCGCAGTGGAATTCGTAAAATAAAAGTTTAATTGTGAAGATGGAATGTCTGTGCCCTCATAAACATAACCTGCAATAAGATGCGCTAATCATGAGTATTGGGTTTTGAATCAGAGCTAGACAATCCATCGCCGAATCGTCCTGGAGCTAACTATGAGTCGCGCACTGCGAGTCAATCCATATTTAAACGTTTCTAAGGTGCGCATCACCGGCGCATAAGTTGGCTACGAAGAAATGGCGGGTGTTAGCAAGCGGCCGGGTTCATCATAAATAAGGAGGGTAATATGGTAAAGGTGAACATGTCTGCATTTGCCTGTGTGGTCTGCCGGGAGCATTATATCATGCCTTAGCTCAGCCAAATCTAATCATGTGTCTTATCAACGTAAGGCGTACAAATGTTAATCTTTGCCCTGCGGGCTATTTCCATCTTACGCTTTCCGCATCCGTCTGGTTCCTCTCTAAGAACAAATCACACCACCCTTCACGTGCACACGCAACCCTTAAATGACTTTTTCTGGTCAGCTCGCAATCACATTCTGGCCAATTGGGCTGCGACCTGGCCTTGCTTTAACATTCCAGCCAACACACCATCCCAGGCCATCCAGCTTCATTCTTGACATTTAAATCCCCCAGTTTCATGTCAAAACGTGTCATAATCCCTCAAAAAACCCTCTATACCGCCATAAAGTAGAGTAAGTTCCTGGCACACCAACCAGTGAGTTCTTCCGCCCAGTTTTATTCTACACACTTCACATTTTGCCATCTGGCTTCCCAAAAACTAAATAGAAAGCACCACACGCATCGTGAGCCTGCACACAGATCCTAATGAGCTCAACCATGCCTGTTCTCTCTTTACCTCTCGGCCCAACCTCCAGCTGGGACACATTCCAGACTGTTTGCCTCCATCCCCCTCGCACTTTCAGGCTCGCCATCCGTTCGCTGCCCAAAATTTCGATCCTTGCTCACCGACTATCTATAACGAATGCACTCTGGGCATCCACACAATGCCGCTTTCGCCCCATAGTACCCATCTGGCTCGACTTCCACATACCGATATCGTACACCACCAATATCGACGCAAAGCAGTTTAAATGCCGAGCTCGGAATCCAAGCATGCACCCAAGCCACTGTGTACCACCGAATGCTTCCGAACCATATCTCGCCATCCCAAACCTCACAGCTGGGGCCCAAAATAAGTCCAACCTTCCCACAAACACCCAGGAATTCTACATTCTAGCACTCAAATCCACAACCAGTGAGCGAAAAACAACGTGTCATTAGTTGCCCTTTAATTGCGCAAACTGCATTTATTATTCTTCATTCCGGTCAGCTGCAGCCGTTCATCCGTCCACTTAGACGCCAATCCTCCCAAAATAACAAACGACACCTTATGTTGGGCCATCATTGCCGATCGAAGCATTTGCATTTTTTAAGAGACGCTCATCATTCAAAAGTCAATCACTTATTACACTACCTTTTGTGTTCATGGAATCTAAGTTTTCTTTCCCCACAAATAATCATATTTTGTTTGTGCCTTCTGGTAATCCAGTCTTCTCGTCGCCCTTACCGGAATACCCAATCTTCGCCATTTCATCGTCGCAAAATACGCTTGGTCAATAGTGGTACTTGCTTTACTTCATCCGATTATGGTTTCTCCGGTTCAAACTAACCTGTTCTTTCGCGATGTTTCTGACCGTTGGAACTCCCTCGTAAACATCCCGTGTGATCTCCAGTCAGTTTGGTCACATGTCTCACGAGTGACCGCTGCTAAATGCCATATCCTATGGTTATTAGAGCCGCCGTGCACATGGTTAAGACGCAAAGATTATTAAAATTGTTTGTAGCCCTAACTCAAACCCCACCGACCACTCGTGGCGTAATTCTAGACAGTGTCGTTGGCTCCTTACTACCCCTACGTTACCTAGATTGTGTTCTTTGAGCAGTATGCCGCGGCACTCCCAAAGACATCCAGCTGCCCCACCCTTTGCTCCACCTTCCTCAAACCGGAGCTTGACTGACATTACGTAAGATGCAAACTCGCTAGACGAGTGGTGTAGATTATGTAAACTGCAGTTCTCCGCCACTAGAAGTGCTATTCTAACCTGAAAGTTCCTCAACCGTCCTGGCGGTCTCCTTACAAAGGATTTTCAATTATAACCACCCAATATGTAAAAGATCTGGCCTTGCAATAACCTTTTCCATTCAACCTCCAGGCGCAAGCGCTGCACCACATCGCTAGTGCAAGCAGTATCACCGGCCTCAGTTCAAAATCATTTCACTTTCGAACACCGCCCGCACTTCTGGCTTTGCCTGAAATTGGAGGAGTAAAACACTGGTGGCCTATAACGGTTTCCTTCTACTCAGCTCCCGCTTTGTGGCAACAGTCTTCCAAACCCTGCATCGGTTTCCTCTTCACCCCGGGGAACAGTTGTTAAATGTACACCTCTGCCAAAACTCTTTCACGCCTCCTATCAAATGACCCCAGCCGGTTTAGCTTCAAGCTTTCCATTTTAATCCAATACAACGAGAATGAGAGATAATTGCTGAGAATGAACCGGAAACATCATCTCCTTATTGTTCCTGTTAAATTCTCTGCTATTAAATCCACTTAGGCTACCAGCCAATTCCTTTCCAGTGACTATGGCACATTTATGAATACGTGTGTGTCTAAATTTCCATTTCTACGTAATGTTTGAAAAGTCTAATTTTCCGGAGCCAAAACCACCGGCGTATAGGTTATTCACTCGACTGGGCACAGAGTGGCTACAAATAACCCGAGGTATTTTGAGTTCTCCATCACCAACTGCCACTTGTAGCCAGTTGTGGACGATCTGAAGAGAGTCATATACTTATTCAAACAAATGAGATGAGCCAAATTACTGAGCTATTTAAATAAACTGCGAAATTTTAACCACATTCCAGCTTAAATTCGCAATTTTTGCTTAATACCTACTGCCATTGTCGTATTACTGCTCCTTATTATCCTGGCTTCAAGCTCTCCCAACTTCCTGCGAGTATTTCCTCATCCGACTCTCCTGGCTTTTCCCTTACTTCCCCACAGCCTCTTTTGCTCTCACGCAAACGTTACATGACGTGATAGCTTCACCTATTGGAACTCAACACCGCATCGCACTTCCTTAAATTGAAATAAACATAATTTCAAAACACACTTGATTATTTGCTAAACCGCATCTAATAATCAGTGGCTGATGACCTCACTATTTTTTCAATAGATAAGCCGAACATCTTTTTATATTTCGTCTGGCAACCTTGCACCATTATATGTCTGTAACAAGGTCTTAGGAACTACCTACTTTCGGTCATGAGCACAGTGTCTCTGGACACAAGCTGGATATGACTATCTTCGTTGGTCTTAATGCTGTGGGAGTTTACAAGCTCCAACCCCAAACTTGCTTCCAGATTCAACTGACATCTTGGAGTTTTGTGCATGTAAAGCATCAATCTATTATCACTTTTACATAACTGTTTTATTCTCCTCCGGATGTTTGCTTTGCAGCTTAGAAATACTACATAAATATCCAACGGATAGCTGCTATTTCCAGTCTCAATTGAGACCCCGCATGCCATCAATATCTCAGTGCACCTACGATATAACTTGACGTCATTTTGTTTAATGGTCCCGGGGCATTCTCATGTGAGAACTTAGTGGGCAGACCACCGGGATGTTTGTTTCATTTAACGGCGACACTTGCAAACCAATGCTTCCGAAAACTGATAAGAAAAATGTACACTAAGATAGTGAAACGCTTGCTAGGTCAAACTTTTGGGACCAAGCCAACCAGCACCGCTGAATCATCTTTGTTCTGCCACTCTTCTAATTGTCGCTTACAGCCAACGTTCACCCACGGTCTCAGAGCAACTGAACTGGCCATGACCGGGCTTGTGTCTCACTAACCCTGTTAGACAGAGCAACGGAAATGGAAAATGATTTCGTGCGTACAGCCGTGTGGCTGGTTGCATGTATAGTGCTATTGAGCTTGGCTCGACTCATATACACCTGCCTGTGCCTCATCAATAAGTTTCAAATTGGTCAGTACCGTCCAAGATGTCCTAGCCCAAAAACTCATGATTAGCGCATCTTATTGCAGGTTATGTTTATGAGAGCACAGACATTCCATCTTCACAATTAAACTTTTATTTTACGAATTCCACTGCGACATATTCGTGTAAATTTGATCTTGCCTTGCGCATGACTCTCCAATTTCGAGAAATATACCTATTAATATTATTATTAAATACATTCATATGGACATCGAACTAAGTGAAAACAAGACTGTGCATGTACCCAGCTGTGGAGCTCTGCGAACAACGACACTTGTCATTTCCGGTGTTTTGCGTAATACAAGTCGATCATTACGTCACGTAGGAATACATTCACTCCTGTGGAGACCGTGGTTGTAATTCGAGGGTAAGTGACAATTAAAAAAGTCGTATGCAGATAATTCACTCGCGTTTGACGGTATTTGCTCAAGGAGGTAAGCTTAGCCATAAGTCTTGTTATACGGATTTATTTGTTTTCTTTTTTCGGCTTACTTCTGAGCTACAAAAATATGGGCATCGCCCTCAGGTGAAGAACCATCCAGGAACACTGACCATCTCGGTCGCATATAAGGCCCTGTTGGGTCCGTTAGCCACAACAGTCATGAAATGGCGCTACAAATGCACCAAGAAATGAGTCGAATTTGACAGCTAAGATGGACCTGGAGACGATAGCAGTATACTCGTTATCTATGTGACATTTGTAGCTCCAAATCAAACTTCCGCAATATTGTATAGCATTCCTGCAAGTCAATAATAAGAATGTGGTAGATTAATGCTTAGGATACTTTTTGAAACCTTTGGGAAGATGGCTGCTATAAAAGTCACAGACATGAGTACGTAATTTACTGGAAAGAGTGGAAGACCAGAGAATCCTGGCCACATGCGGGCCAGGTTCTGGTTATCAAAGAGGCGTTCGCTCCTGTTCACCGAGTTCATTCGTGGATTCATCAAGCAGACCGTATTGAAGCCGATCTACCATGCCTAATTTTGCGAAGTTTAGATTTTGCTTGTAGACCTTTTGCAGTCTCGGGGAATTCATTCTCCTTCCTTATAGTCCCACGGAACTCAGTGGGAAACAACACACTGTGACGAACAAACTCAATTTCAGTTACCCATAATCACGCTGATACGCAATATTACTTACGATTTACTGCAAGTTAGAGGGTGATGATAGGCTACAATTCTAGTGGTCAAAATACGTCCATTACGGTGTGTATGTGTATGAGAGGATTGGAAGTCGAAATTTCGTTTCACAAACATGACCCCGGTCTGTGAGTTATTCGATAACTCTTGCGGGCTCGCATCGGGCCAGGAAGGCTACCTTTTTGCGCAAACTGCTTTTGGACACAACGGGGTTCGTAGAGAGGAATGCATACGATCCCAGTCGTAAACAAGTGCCTGGACTTCGCCAGCCTTCATGACCTACTTTGTCCTTTGCGGGTTATTCTAAACAGTTCAGTTTCGTTCATTATGTGGCTGGATTCAACCAAGCGTGAGCGCGCAGCACCGGCGATAATTGTAGCCATCCCTGCCTTTAACCAAACCGGATGATATTCATGAACCCGTTCGGCTAGCAACCCGGATGTACGGCAATTTATGGTGCGTCGGAGGAACAGGCGACCCAGTGCGCACAGAATAAGGCCGTAAAATCCGGCACACTATCTTTAGATGTTACTGTCAGAGTGGCTCTGATGTAATTAGGATTTACGGTTTAGCTGCCTCGAACATCTTATCGGCAGCTCCGGGAAATTCGTGATGGATGATGTCCGCTGGAGTGCTACTCTTGAAGGCTAAGCTGATGCACAGAGCTTTCTTTTCTGCAGCCGCTTTCTTATGCCTCACGTTAGCCTATTCCATGGGTTTTCCAGTGAAACATTCAAGCTAGCCGTTCTGCTAAAACACTGTAGGAAAAGAAGCTCTTCGTCTTTAGTATCTTCGGGGTTTCTTTTGCCCTATTTACCAGGCAACTTGTTTCATTCCGTTTTACTTTAAGCGGCACCTAATTGCTGAAATAGACATGCTGCCCATTCCAAGTAGCATTCCTTTGCACGGACAAACTTGCAAATCTGTCCGCCCGACGTAGGCAGACATCCAGGTACGCCTCCTTTTTCTTTCCTCCTTGTTCAAGTGTGAATTGGACATCAAGATGGGCTTCTTGAATGTAGGCAGCGTGTGTGTAATATCAACATTCTCGTCTGTCGTCTGGACAACGTTTGTAGATTAAGAAATGTCCAATCACGTTTTGCCACGAAGATGTCCGCAAACAGAGTCACCAGAGGCGGTTTCAGTGCTACTCCATCGTTCTGACGGTAAATGTCCTCATCAAGTTTGAGTTGGGCCCGTACCAATCAGATACACCTTAAATTTGCCCTTAATTCTGAGTGGTTCGGATGAGGGTCCAACAGTCGTGCGTGCAGCCAGACGAGTAGGAATACGGTGAGTATGGGGCAATGGATTTGTGGTTGATGGTATAGGCCTGGGAGGAAGTTTTGATATTGTTAGGGATTGGTTTACTGTGTGGCATCATGATTGGTGGCCAGGGTCATTTCGGGAAAAACAAGTGTTAGAACGATACAGACTTTGATAGACCAGTGAGTTGCACTATTAATAGTTGAAGTAGAATCAGAGGACGTTTGTCACACTCATGATATCAGTGAGTTCCAAATTCTTTGAATTAGCAGAATGAAGGTAGGGCACATCAAAGTGGGCCTGGGCGACCTACGCTATCCACAATTAAACTGGTGCTAACCAGTGGCATTTTAAAAGATTATATTTTCATGAAATAATTAACCCTGTGATTTCATCGCTCAATTCACCATAAACAGTCAATGGAAGCATTGTACAGCTGCCTCATCCTTGTTAGCATTCATCAGCAGTGCATATCCAACGCGCTCGAATGGCGACGTGAACCCGGGAAAAATGATTTTGAGTGGAAGTTGTTAGTCATTGGGCTAGCGAAAGGCTGCGAACGATTTGCTGATCTTCATCACATGATGTCGCACATATAGACCTCTGTGAGCTTGCGGACGCTAACCATGAAGGATAGGTGCAATCTCATGTGGTGAAGGTCGACAAATCGTTCACAGCCTTCCGCTAGCCAAATGGCTAACGACTTCGACTCAAAATCGCTCATCCCGGTTTCGCGTCCCAGTTCCGGCACGGTGAATATGCACTGCTGAGGATTCCTAGCATGAGTGAAACAGCTGAACAGTGCTTTCGAGGATCATATTTACCAAGGATTGTTGAGTTATGTTTGGGGATTTTGTGAAGTTTACGGTGAAAGTGGCACGGGGGGGCCTCTAGAGATTAGTCTGTATCAGTGCATGAGAACTGTGATAATACATCGTTACTTAACTGATTGCACACTTATACTTGTGTTGTCTTGGTAATCTTGGAGATAACTGGCCGGGGGACCCAAGTCTTGTCCAGGAAGAACTGATCCAATGAGCTAAATTCTCTTTGTAATGGAGGTTATGTTGTTGTAGCAGCGATAACGGTTGGAAAGAACTCTCGAAAAGAACGGGCAGGTTAGGGGCACTGCTCAGAATAAAGGGGTTTACTGAACGGTGCACGTTAGCTGTGGGTGACAAAGCGGTCATATGGAGGATGGTAATTCATACAGATTTATATAAATGTATCGGGCTTGGAGCATAACTTGTCCATATGCAGTGGGATAATGATGGCAATAATTAACGGAAGCGGAAGGGCTAAATTGTCCGCCCCCCTTTATTCCAACATGCCTACACTACGGCACCGTAATCTACTTCTGATGCACCAAAGAACCCATTAAACCCACTTTTCAGTATTTTGTCATTTGGAAAAAGGCACCAGATAAATTTTATGATCCCTATTCTCCTAGGACTGTTCAGAAGATCTCTGAAGGATTCTAATTCAATGGAATCGTGCACAACTGGTTTCTTCCAGCACGGTCAATTCCCAAGGAGCAGTATTTAGGAAACTAAATTGGACACATACGACTGGACCTCTTGCGAGACGCTGGGTGGTCGAAAGTGTTTGGGTGGAAAATGAGTTCGTTGGTCCCCGCTTTCTATTATATCGGAAAAGTACGTGTGTAATTGGCAGGAATGATCTGTCTAACCTATAGACTATCTATGTCTATTTGCTTTCTTGGAAGAATTATAGGGCCGCTGTATGGTTTGATCGATTATCGATAAAATTAGTAGTCTTTTTATGCATCACCGGCAGGAAACTTTCGGTTTGCACGATCGGCTCTACCAGCAACCTGAAGTTACCCTCACATGCAACGATTGTTAGAATCGACAAAATGGTTAAAAGTGAAACAAATGAGTTCCTATTACACAAAAATCACCATAGCTGTCAGTTATTTGTGGGAAAACATTGAATCAGCTTCGGCTATCCGGTTATGACTTCATTGCCCTTAGTCGCCAGCTGCAATTGGCCCGCGGCGATGGTTCGCCAGACACTGAATTGAAACTCTTCATGCAGGGCCATCTACAAAAGTGATAAGCGTAAAGTGGATATATCCGAGTGAACAAAGCACGACGAAAGATGCTACGAAAAATCAAAAAGAACGGAAAATTAAAGGGGCCGGGCGATTGAACGTATTGTTTAATTTCTGGTATACAAAACGGACACCCAGGCTGCGAAAAAGAAGGTTTTGGCACTTGACAGTCACTGAATACCCAGAAGTCCCATTCGTGTCTCTCCAATTAGGTCCAGATTAGTTTGCACCATCCAGATCTCCCGGGTCACCACGGTTAAAGTGGCACTAGCTTCAGACGATCAACAAACACAAGGGGCATTCAAGGGTTTTCGCCTCAAAAGCAGTATCCCGTCAACCTGCCACGACGCCGTACCCTCCAAATGCCCCTCCTTGCGACTAACTCCAGCTCCGTTATCGGTGCTGAACCTTCGGGAAGCTTTTATCATCTGTCGACAATTCCCCCGGGCGGTTGTTGCTAATTAAACTCATTGCTAGATTTTTATTAGGAAAAATACAATGCCTTTACCCATTGGCACTTTTATAGCTGCCACGTCCTGACTTGGTGGTGACTCTCAAAACAATGCGGTCGTTAGCCACAGATATTAACCATCCAGAAAACGGCGCCAGACTAAAAGTAACGACCGGTGTCTTGCACATGCCCTTCGATTCAATACCACCTTCAGTGGGCCAAGATCCTTCGCTAAATTGCATCCAAAGTGACATGTAGCTTAGGGCTGATAATAGTAGAAAACGCTCCCTAATTGGATGTGCATATCACCAGCCAGGCACATATCGGGTCAATTTTCTACCCAGAGCTGAGGCGATTACCCACAATTTTACCCTACCAGGTCTCACAGCCATAGCAGAAAAATTGAGCAACCCGAGTATTTATTTGTCCACCTTCTCTGTTCCTAGTTCGTTATCCGTTCTTCTTGCCAACACCCGTCAAGGAACATTGACAGCGGGTGATCGATTCGACGAGGAAATGAAATAATCCAGATCGAATTTTCGCCATCGGACCAACAAAGGTCCGCAGTGAAATTAGTTCCCCCGGATCTTACCACCTGCCATTCTGCTGCACATTCCCGCAATCCTTCAAACATTGCATCCCACCTTTCCCTCAAGACTATACATTAGGGCAAATTGGAATAGACCGCAAACTTTGACACTCATTTAAAAATTGTGTTCCCTTTTCTATCGAGAGGGCTGCAGATGCCAACTGATAAGCTTCATTCATCGCTTTGTGAATTCTCTTACAGCTTCACGCTGGCTCAGACTCCCTCGACACTCACAAAAACGGGCTGCCTTGACCGATTTAGCTAGAAGGCTTGCAAACTTTGAAGGGCTTCATTGGGGCTACAGGCTCCTGTCTATTTCTACGAGCAAAGTGACCTTCAAATATTGGAAACGACTAGGTTTGCGTTGCAAAAAGCAAATGCTGCTCATCTCCAACCAGCCAAACTCCCAAACTCCTGCGATAAAACTGATGAAAATAAGGACCGCCCATAAGGGTCAGTATCAGTACTCTCTCACGGTTCACTTCAAATCCGTCAACTAAAAATCAAGCGGTACAGTAGAATGAATATCCTCCCAAGGTCGGTGAATGGGGACGTAGTACACGACAGTTTGCTGCACCAACTGTTGTTTATTCGTAAGATATTACTACCTCCTGCGTCAGTAGAAATTGTTCCACTTCTACACCTTGATGACAGCAGAGGCGTCAGCACCATAATCTTGCCAGACAAAGTATAGGTTAAGTGCTAACGATCAAGCCGAATTAAACGGCCGGGTAAGAGGAAAAGCGCGTCGACCTGGTCTTGCCACTAGCCGCGGATAAGGAGTGGTTCATAGTGCAGGACCCTCAGAAAAGAAAACTTGTTTGATTGTGCACTGCAGCCCAAAAATCGTGAGACGGCTACCGGTGCTTTTAGCGAATCCGGATGTTTCGGTGTGCACAGGTGGCTGGATAGATTGACCCAGGGTAAAATTTATCTGCGCAATTAAGTAAAATTAACAGGCCAATATTTAGGAGGATTGGCATCGAGCAACGGCAGTAAGCTTAATTATAGAGTTGAAAGGTACACAGAAACCAGCTATACATAAAGTGAAAGAAGTCGTGGATCATGGAATCTAGTCAAGCAGTTGAATTATGGAAATGGTGCGGAAGAGGGAGGCTGACTAACAGTTTTGAAAAAGAAGGAAAAAACAATGGAAAAACTTAAACAGCCTCGTACCTGCAAAGGGAGATGAAACAGTTAGCGGAGAACGATGAGAAGAATTCACTGAGCATCGGAAAAGACAGGAGTCTAAGTGCCGGTCTAATTTATCCTGGAGGGAGTCGCTTTGATTCATGTCTCCAAGACTTCACACGTGTAGATGAGACGTGTAGATGAGACATGCTGACGAACGGTAAGAAATAAAGATGATCGTTGAACTAGATGTTTCAAGGTGCTGACAAAGCATTCCAGCCACCTATCCAACTGGCCAACTGCATGGTCACCCGGCCAATCCAGGAAACCAACCTGTCTGTGCACTACGATTGCTTGAAACCCTCAGCACACTGAGTTTGAGTAAGCCAGCCCGGCCTGAAGTTTGCCAAGTTCTTGGACCCTCAAACGCACGGCCGCCAAACAACCGTCACTTGAGATCACCTCCAAGTGGCTGGCCTAATCGACCCATGGCCCCCTTCCTTGGGAAACCCACTTGCTAACACCCAATACAACACCACCATCCCTCCACCCTTAAAGCCGGAAAAGTATCCCCACTAATTCGATCCATTAACTAGATCATCTTATCAGGGTGCATTCTCGCCACTCCTGTTGTTTTTTCCCACACGTGTACTCCTGGGCCTGCACCCCAATTGCCTTCATCGTAATGACTTTGCACAGTTTATCTTCGTCTCCTGCCACGCTACCTGGAAAGGTCTGAATACTTGCTTTTCGTCCTCGGACCCAGAATCTATCATGAAACTACTTTCTCAACTCCGTCGTTCCCAGCGCAGACCTCAGGTGCCCGCCTACCAACCGGCGCTCTTCTCACTCCCGCGAATTCCAAAGAAAACTTTTGCCCTAAAAGACAATTGAAAGTACCCGATAACCGACCTTTTCTTCCGTGTTTTCAAGGACCCAACCATCCGCCTAGATTGTCAGTTTTGCACTGATACTGCCACCAGTCGATCACATTTTACTTTTTTACCCCACTGACGTAAAAACTCCCAATGCGGGAGTCCTTTGAAATCCTGTTGGTTAACCCTCAAGCTTCTTCCTTCACCCTCCGTTTCAGTTCGCAAATCAATTAGACAGTATTCCGCGGGCCAATATTTTTAATTCCATCAAATTTACTCCTTCGCCGTGGCTATGCCACATTCGAACTCCTGGCTTATCCGTTGACCATTCAGCCACTGCAGAACCCACCTCTTTGATAGCACATGAAATTAGAAGTTGTGGCAAGTTTTCTCTACTCCCCCAGAGCTCCCGCTATCCAACTCAAAACAAGTGAGGTAAGACTGCTAGCGGTCAACAACTATTGCAATATTATCCTAATGACGGACACTTGGTTAACCAACCACAGCTCTACTTGTTTGTTTCAGTTGAAATTTCCGACCAAACCAATAGATATAGTCATAGATGGGGTGGATTCCTGGCCTATTTAAAGCAGCCCCACACAGCTTCCATTACTGCATGCTGGCAGCTAGGCCAGTCCGCCTTCCGACTATTCTCTCTTTTAGGCCCTAAAGATTTGTTTGAATTGAAACACTTACCCCATGCTCCGGCGATTATCCGATCCTGGAAAGATGATATCTCTCTTACCATACCATGCTTGAATTCCTTCCACCACAGCACGAGTACGCCGGCGTTACCACAATAGCGCGGGGCGCGGTCATATCCACCGCTTTGGCCGGCGCATGTCAGGCGGGCAACTTCGCTGCAGCGGTGCGCGGGTGCAACTAGGTTGGCGGATTACACCTGCGTTCACCCTCAAACGGTGTTTTCCAGGTTGGATGGCCAGCACTCGGTCAGCCCCACAGATTAGCACTATTGTGGTAAACAGTACTGTAGCTCATAAGTACATGTGCACCAATTCGTACTGTCTTCTTCTTGCTCCTTCCCAAAATTCTTCTGCCAAAACCACAAAAAACGGACTCACGAATGGACAGTATTTTTATTGGCATTTGATATAAACTGACGTTCACAACGCAACTTGACATTCGAAAGCAGCCGAGAACCGTCATTTTTCATCAACCTCTATTCTGGTCCGCGGAATTTGGTAACAGACTAATGCTCCTAGTAACAGTTCTTCACAAGAGTCCACCAGACGTCACCGCACTTGACTCCGGTTCTCCTTCTTCTTTTCCGAAGCCAACTTCATCTCTGAACCAAGGCGAAATTCATGAATTCAAAATTGCCCAGAACAAGCCCCGGGTTATTTATGCGCCTGAAGAGTTTCTACCCCGTCTCAGTCGTAGTCTTCGTTGCCCAAAGGACTGCGCTTCCAAATTTTTGAGTTTTATACTGCCAGCGTCCATTCAGCATACTGCTCACCGGTCTATGTATTCCGCGATAAACTGCCTTCAAATTTTCCGTCCCCTGATTTATTGCGTTATATATTGCAACGCGGTATCCATACTATCGAGTCAAATTCGTGTTTATTCCCAACATTCAGAAAAAGTACCTACTTGAGGGACTCTCCGGTGACGTTATCGATCAATTTTGGTTTGTCGCACGTATACCGCGGCCTGCGAGATGCGCTATAATGACACCGGGCGATGCGAAAGAGAAGTCCCGCTGGACTCAGATACCCCGCGTGGAAATTCGTTGCTATTTGTGCTTGTACCAAACATATGACCGGAGCTACGTGCTATTAGCTATTGTATGGTCCCCGTAACGTTTGCGCGTGGGTGCTTGCGTTTTGTCTTTTCCTCATTTGTTACTAACGTCGCACATCGTGATCATACGCACTGCATGCTCTTGGCACCGTCCAAAAATATTGTGGAACAAACCCCCTAGTTCCTTACGGTTTGTGGATGAATAACTTTGCAACGATAACTCTGGAGGTCCCAGATTGACTCCGGTCACCCTGCCACGTGAGCACTCTCATTGTTAACCGGGGAACCCGTTCTGTGTATTACAGACATAACCCGCAAGATTTGGCCCAATACCACTTCGTCTTAACTATCACTTGTACCTTATAAATCTTGACTTTGCTTTGCGATTTTACGTCGGCCTAGTCGAAATTGCGAGATTGATCATCACTACTAGACCCACATTTAGGGTAGTATTTGCAACCCGCCTTTAGTTTTTCATTCGCAAGACCTGCCTTAAACGGAAGGATTTCTTTAATTGTCTCTTGTTCAAGGATCATCATAAGCCATGCTGACGCCTAAACCAGACTACCCTCCACTTTCATGTTTCCGAACCCGCATCCAGGCTATGTGCGCTATTACCGGTCCGGACCTAGTGAGGGCAACCCCAAATTTATTACACTTTCACTGCTGCTAGGACGCTGCTGGCCAGCTCTGGCGCTGTAGTACTATCACTTCAACCTAAACAAAGCCGCTTACCGCGGTGGATAAATCTGTTCAGGTGAACTGTCTAGACTGGACAAACCAAAGTTGCTAGTATCCCTGGAATATATTGCACACACATTCACTTTTCCAACCGTACTGAGTATAGAAACTAGGGAAATAAAAAGACAGCATGGGCAACACTCATGAATATTGAATTTAAAAACTACTTTTCCTTCTAACACAAACTGTTTCTTCTCAGTCGTAATTCTCAGTCCAGTTTAGAGTAAAAAGGGATTTCCGTCTCCGGATCGCTTGCTTAATCGAACGCTGGCTATCCAGCGCGGTTGCCTTTTTCTTGTAGCTCACGCACGTCCACTTCGCACGGTCCTGCTAAAAATATACTCAGTCTCCTATCGCTTCAGATGCTTTTGTCCGAGTACCTGTCAAGTGTCTGATTTGCCAGTATCACAGCCGTGCAAAGCTGAGCAAGGTTGACGCACAAATAGTCGGAGCGGTTAAGAGCAGGCGGAAGAAATGCGAGATCTGCGCTGAGGCGACCGGGCTTACAAATTGGTGAGTCCGACATAACTGAATGGTCAAGTGGGTTTGTTCCTCGTGCTGGTGCTCTGTTCACGGTCTGCTTTATTCAAGGGTAAAACTTTTCCCTTTTTATTGCCAATTGCTTCCACTCACTGATTTTTGTTTACATGGCTTTCTTTTTTGAAATATGGTGCCATGTCCTTGGGGCGAAGCCTTTTGCCAGACCCAACTGTCCTAACTCCTCATTTGCCCACGTTCATGGCGTCCAATCCCAAACTCCGGTTTGCTTTATTGGAATTGGAGCTTGAGAGTTACAAAATACCTAGCGACGTCAGCCGTTTTAGATGGGTCGCTGGCCGTCTCCTCAGACATAACCCTTCGGGTTAGGGACGTCATAGTATCTTTGTTCAGTTGTGAAGTTTTGGAGGAGGCAGTTATAACTAAGACTATCCCTACTAAAGATCAACGTATCCCACAGCTGTTTTACGGGATCCTGCACAGGAACGAAAGCCCTCAGAGCTATTGAGGGATCTGCGGCGTCTCAGAGGCGCACCGTTCGGCAACAACCCGATGTTATTAGAGCCACGGCTTCAGCGGATCCCACGGCATCTGCTTGGTGTTACCCATAAGTAGCCACCGGAGGAGACCGCCGAAATTGCTGATGACATCATGTCGCGCTGTAACCCAGGTGTCTCAGCAACGAACGTTTGCTCCCCTTCCAAAGCCACATGCCCAACTTCACAGGACGAATTAACGACTGTCCCAACGAGGACTGATGCATCGTTGCAGCAGCCAGTAGTCGATGGATATCAGCGATGAGGCCGGTTCAGCTCACATAGGGGCAGGCGCAATAGACTCTTGACAAAGCTACCATTCCTACCTTCCACTGGGGGTCACTGCATGTACCATAACCGCTCTGGCGGTGTAGGAAAGGGGCGCAACTTGGGGTGCATGCCCCCAAATAAGAAACAGTCAAACCAGGTTCCCCAGTCGTCGTCGCCGTAAACGACGTAGGGCTATCTACCAGTTATAGCACCCAAAACATCAAATACTTGCCAACAAACGAACTACTCGTGGCGAATACAGATGCCGAGGTCAGTGTGAGCCCTCGTCACCCGAATAATTTGACCGCCGCACAAGCGGAGACTCTATGGGATGCGAACGGCATCGGTAATCATAAGCACGGCACCGTTTCCTCACAGTCGATCTGGGCATCAATCGTAAATTTCGTTGCATATTCGTGGTCACCGAATCTTCATACCTTATTATTGGCATATGCCTCCTGTAGCATTTTGACTTGATGACCGAAGCTCAGCACAGTAAAATAGTGATTCCTCAGACGTCGCTGATTGTGGCCGGCTCCTATGCCGTCGTCAACCAAATCCCGCCCCAGTACGCTGAACCGCCAGCACAACAACCGCACAACGAACTACCGGGGAATACTGCGACAAACCGATCCACTTCTTGCATTCACTAATAAGGTAACCCACCAAATAGAGACCGAGAACCACCAGCTTTTGGTCCGCCTCATCGACTAGACTCTGAAAAGTTCCGTCTAGCCAAGGTGGAATTCGACGGCACGTTGAAGCTGGACATCATCCGATGTTTCAGTAGTCCTTGAACCTCTCTTTTTTACATGGTCCCTAAGTTCATTGGCGACTCTCGACCACCTGGGGGCCGCGGAGTACTTAACACGATCGCCGGCTCTGATAGGTACTCGACCCGCGTATGAAGGACCTCAATTCGTTGCTTTCAGGTTGCTGGGTCTTTAGCTGCATAGGTATGGTACGAACGTGCAATAAAATCCCCGTAATGAGGAAAGATATGCTAAAACAGCGGTGACCAAGCCTTTTGGACCGGTTGAGCTTGTGATGAAGCTTTTAGGGCCCAGTTTTACGCACGAGATCACAGAATGCGTGTATGTATTTAGACAATATCCTAGTTGCAAGCCACCCGAAAGAGCAGCACTTTTCACCTAAGTGCTCTTTTTGATCGCCTTAAAAACGTGACGTAACGATCAACGCCTCCAAATGTAAGCTTGGGAAACCCAGAGTCACATTCTTAGGGCTTATCGTTTCGACTTCAGTTATAGATACATTGTCGGATAAGGTTGCTGTTAATCATATCTATCCGGAACCATATTCTTACACACAATCACGGCATTTTGTCGGCCTGGTCAACTTATATCGACAATTTATCCCAGATTGCGCAGAATCACTTACTGCCATTGCAGAACTGCTACGGGAAGTTAAACGCAAAGTTGAGTCTCTCGAGGCTGCGAAACAGGCGTTTATTTGCACCAAGAATGTTGTCACCAAAATAATGGTACACAGCCCCACATTTCAGTAACAGACGCCTCAAACACTGCTATCGAATCTGTACTTTTACAATGCGCCGGTGGTCCTTGGAAGCTTTGACACTCTTTTCTAAACGGCTGCATCCGGCAGGGTCTAAATGCAGCACGTTTGGCGAGAAGTTTCTCGCTGTCCGCTCAGCTGTTGAATACTTCGGTCATGCATTACAAGGTTGATGATTCAAGATTTTCACAGAACGCAAACCGCTGGTGTGTACAATGCATCCAGCCTCTGACCGGTACTCGCCACGTGAGAACCGTCACTTAAACTTTGTTTCACAAATCGCTGTGGACATGCGACAAATCTCCGGAGCAGATACCTCCGTCGCTGATGCACTTTCTCGTATACACTAGCTTGGTTTACCCCACCGCCGAGTGTCGTCCCTGATACGACGGCACGGGCCCATGAGATGAATCCTGATACCAACAAATTTCAAGAAGACAATTCCGAGAACTTAGCGGTCGCGCTTATCAAAACATCACGGAAGGCAATTCTTTGCTATTATCGCAAGGCCGTCTAAAGCCCGTGGTGCCAGCAGCTCACCGTTACACAACCTCGCTTGCCTGGTGTAGCTACTTTTGTGAGGCCAGTGACTTAACGTTCTGTGTGGTTTATCGTTAAGCGTGACTTGCGCTGGTGGTTTCGGGCCTGCCTCCAACGCCAAAGAGAAGCAGCCTATTGGCATACAAAAGCTCCATTGGCTAAGTTCCCCGACCCCGAGACAAGTTTTTACCACGTGTATGTAGATTTCGTAGGGTCTCTGCCGTCGTCACACGCCTGCGACCACGTACTCACCCGCGTAGACCGCTTCACTTGCTGGCCACGGGCCATATCGATCCCTCCCGTACGTCAAAAGAGGCGAAGAGGGCCTGCCCGGCGGGGCTGGACAAGCATATTTGGTTGCCTCGTTTTAGTGACCACGGATCATGACTTTCAATGACTTTGAATAAAAGACTTGGTTGTAGACATTTGCGAAATACTGCTTACCACGCGCGAGGTAACGGTTTCGTGGAAGGGCATTACCGGCAGCTAAATGCCGCCTGCAAGCTGAGGCTAACCTCCTTTGAAGAAAAATACTACCGTTAACTCTTTTGGGCCTTTGGGTTTCTTTTAAAGAAGTGCTCGCCATACAAAGTGAACTTGTGTTTGGTTGCACGCTTTTTCTCCTGGGAGAGCTGGTGGTTTCGTGGTGACCTACGCACTTCATTTACGGCGGCTATGCAAAAAGTCTCGCGCAAAACATGGGAACGAGACATGTCAGTCCATCATGATGCCAACGTCCTCCGGGGTACTTTCCAACGGCACTGAATGCTTCAAATCACATTCAGGTGTGCGTTGATGCTGTTCGACCTCCACTGCAACCAACGTAAGCCGGTCCATTATGCTTAAAAAGCGTGGTCTTAAATGTTCATTTTGGACGTTGCCGGCTGACAGAATACGTTGTCCGACGATCGCATCAGACTTG
Organism: Fasciolopsis buskii; assembly: GCA_008360955.1. Lineage (NCBI taxonomy): Eukaryota > Metazoa > Platyhelminthes > Trematoda > Plagiorchiida > Fasciolidae > Fasciolopsis > Fasciolopsis buskii. Next base: position 111,059 of record LUCM01000241.1, read on the forward strand.
CTAATGTGAAGGGCGGACTGGACGACGGACTTCGCTCGTTTCATAAGTCTAACCATCCATGTCACCTCCGACCGCTATCAACACTGCCCATAGAGACCTTTGGTGAGGCCGAGGCTACAGCGCCACCAAAAGCACCGGACGTGCCGGATATGCTAAGAAGCCGTCGCAGTCGAAAGGCAAAGTAACCCTTTGTTTCTCTGCTTTTGTTATTATTTTCACATTAGATGGTCGAATGCTCTTCCGATGTGGGTGCATAACTGTACTTAACATGTTCCAAGTGGCTTATGAAGTTCTCTGCTGACAAAAGCTCTCTTAAAACATATAAATGCCATGTTCCTCCGTGCGCCCTTTCCATAAACGGCATGCCAACTCTTGTACCACACACAGTTAAGGATTTAGGGTTACAATATTCCTGCCCTTTAAACTTCCACGAGCAGGCTCGCCATCAGACCGCTGTAGCCAAGAGAACGGCCACAATGATCTTAAGGGCGTTCCGCACTCAAGACTGCAGAATTATCACCTTCAACTCCCATGCTAGGCCCCACCTCGAGTACTGCCCGATTATCGTTAAGCATATGCGTAAAGTAGATCGAATTGCAATCGAGAATGCGCAGCGTGCATTCACTAAAATCGCCTAGGTCCTTCATCTAGCTGAGGCTAGAGGGCCAGATGCGAGCTGCTTGGACTTGAACCATCGTGGTTCATCGAGATAAATTAAAACTTGAATTTATCTTTAATCTTTGCCATAATAATGTCCACTCTACTACAAGCGTCACACACGACGCTGGTAGTCCTTCTTATCCATTTCGTAGTAGATACTA
>LUCM01000241.1:113159-128614 GCA_008360955.1 Fasciolopsis buskii
TTGTAAAAATTTGATCTTGCCATGCGCATGCCTCTCGCAAATCGAGAAATATACAGTATATATATATATATATTTGAAAATGTTTTTCGCGATTACTTATGCGCCCATTGTCAGATCGCTGCACGCTGCACCGACAACGGCAGAACCAAACGCTGTTTAGGCGTTCGTCACCAAGTCCAAACTTCACCGCCAATCACAAGCACCGTTTTCGGAAGTTCTCCACCTTATGCTCCCTCAAAATCTCGACTAAGACCGAGGTGGCCCTAATGAATTCAGCACGATAACCATCGTTCCCATGTTCGACATCATGCACGCACCGGAGGACGGAGATACCCGAGGTCCGACAATGGTCTTCTACCGAGTCTGGCGAATATTCTCGGCGAGTGTGCGGGTGTCGGACGCGGTCAGACCCAACTTTTTAACAGGCGCATATCGGGCAGGCAACTTGGCTGCAGCGGTGCGCGGGCGCAGCTAAGCATTGGGATCACACCTCCCGCGTTCACCTCTTAATGGCGTTTTCGGGTCGGGTGTCCGGTGCACGGTCAGCTCTTAACAGGCAGCTTCCACGGGACCACAAAAAGAGCTACCCATTTTTTCGTTAGCAACCGATGCCAAGGCCAAAGTCGTCGGCCAGTTTCCGGATTGTTCTGGATAATCTTGCTTAACTGTGTACCGCCGGTAATACAAGCGTCTGAGAATGAGATTTCATATATACTGAAATATATTTCCGCGATAATGATATGTAAGGGATGGACGAACATTTGGAAGCACATGAAGGTGCACCTCAGAGGAACACGTTGGCCATCATTTAAAAACCACGGGGGTTCGAAAGAATGTTTCCGAGTGCGAACCCTAAATAGAATGTTAGAAAAAGACCTAATGCAATAACTTGGCTGATTTAACTTTGGACTTCTAACGAGATGCTCCTAAAGCGCAGCCCCTCAACAAACAGCAAGCTATAATGCACTGAGCTTTCTTTCTTGCGCCATATCTCTGCCTTCTCGTGATGTCACGCACGACTGAAAAGAGCGAATAATTACTTTCCTATAAATAACGAGTCTGTTATGCAACAACAAGTGCGTTGTGCCTAACAGCATGGAAAACAATAAACACACCTATGAGATTCATTGTGAAATAACAGTTGATGCAAACAAGAAACTGACACAATCAACGATTTCTTGGCGGTTTTAACCGGCACCCACCATGGAGTTATTTGTGAAATAAAATATAGCGGTCACCAGGACGTGCGCATTATGGCCCCATTGACTATTACATCAAAAGAATTTTATTCTGCTGAAATGAGTAAAAATTAAGGGCTATTTCTTTATAATACAACTCTGAAGTAAAGGAAAATAGAGGAATACCAAAATTATTTGCAAAACGCTTTCACCACAATATTTGCCAAAGATAACTAGTCAAGTTATGAAGAACTGAGGGTGCAATATCTGACGTCAGAACCGGGATACCATCTGCTAATGGCAGCAGTGGACGACCAAAATGGCGACGTACACGGGAGCCTCACGCAGGATTACGTAAATGGCAGCATATATCTAGTAAAACAGCAAAATGTGATACGTAACTAGTTTTAAGAAGCAGCGTGTCATTTTCGTAAACAACAAACTCTCATTTATGTGGCCACCTCTTTCCCGGGGGATAACGGATACAGAAGGTGGGTACCATGCTACTTGAATCGATCCTATAAAGGGTTTTTGACTGAACTAGTTTTGGTAAGCATTGCCTCATTGAATTCAGCATTTTTAGGCATTGACCGAACCCAATTTCTCGCAATAATTACAATAAATTGGAGGAGTTCATTTTCCAGAAAGGGGATAACAACACTGAAGTAAAGGCATCTCAACGAGCGCCTTAGTCACCTGGATCTGTAAGGTACAACAAGGCTTTCTTTTTTGGATGTATGGGCTCTGTTGCGATAGTGCAGGACAACGTTGTCTATGAATGTCTCCGGGTACTGCAACGCCCTGGGATTGGCAGGTAAGAGGGCGCTCTTCGATAATCGCCCCGTGTTCTCCGCTGTCATTCAAACACGGGGAGCGCGGGGCTTTAGGCAGATATAAATATCCGCCGCCATCGACCCAAAACTTTGATTCAGTTGCACAAGAATGCGACCCGTTTTAAATGAAAACAACTTGCTAAATCGTTTCAACATTGGAACATTTCATCAAAGCTTGGATCACGAAAGACGCAGTCGGTGTACTAGTTAGGAACATTAAGGATCATTTAACGCAAGAGTTCAAGAAAGCACCACGGACATGCTGCCTCCGAGCGCAAGTTTTATCTACGGATTCCAATTGTTGGTTTGAGAACAAGAGGAAAGGACGAAATGAGTCAGCCACAGCAACGGATGCCAGCTTCCGGGCACTCAGCTGGATGCAATCTGAGTGACAGCTGGTAACTCATCGGTGCCACCCAACTTCGAGGTTTATAGAATTGTCCCGATTTGTTTAAATTGATTGGGGAATTTCAAAGGCATAACAACAGACATCAGTCGCGTCCGCACGAATTGCCGTGTCGTCCATGGGGGCGCGACTGACCTGGTCCTCGGTAGGACACCTAATTATACCGAAAATTGTCAATATGAATAACAAACAGGTCGACGAAAAATGCGCACTGGTGTACATTTTTCGAAAATTGTAAAAATATAAACCTCACCGACCTGTTTGTTATTCAAGCTGACAATTTTGGCTATAATTAGGTGTTCTACCACAAACCACGCCATTATAAATTCATTTCCCCAATAAATCTCATTTGGCAGTACAGGGGCGAATTTTCAAGCTGGGAACGTCGTCACTATCGCCCAAGTGAATGGCTCGCCTCTGTGGCACGTTGTATTCTGCCATATTAGATTACGTTGTGGGAGATTTGATAATGGGTAATACGCCTGCTGGACTTTCGGTCACTGGTTTTCCTGATTTTGTCCATTACCAAATGACTTGTGTGCCCCATTGAAGAACACAGTCCCGCGATCGGCGTATTAGATGTGTGATACCCATGTGGGACAGTGATATTTGATGGGGCTTTCATGGACCACAGTTTGAAATAGGTAGCACAAAGGTAAATCGACTTCATCCGAAGTCCAGAGGGGTTCCAGCTGGTCTTAACACTTACACAGCCAAACCCGATATGGAAGCTCATAACTCGCTCGTTACACTTCTGCCCCAAACAGATAAGCACAGACAACAGAGTTCCGTGCTGCTCCCGCAACTCTGCATACTTCGTACCTCAGGACCGCAGTTTGCTCCCACAAGAAACAGGGTGGGCTAATAGTGGGCAGATCACTGGTTGATATCTAACACCCGGTGAGTCTGACATGTACACTCTGTGAGTATTTGGAAAAGGTGATCAAGGAGAATATATGCGGACTTTTGACGGACCATGGTCCTTACACAAGGCCCAACACGATTTGTTGAGAGGCCGGTCGAGCCTGTCAAACGTGTCTAGTTTCCTGGATGAGGTTACTGCTAAGTTGCATCAAGAGAGGGTAGTTGAATTGTTACCTGGGTTTCGACAAAGCTGTTGACTCGATCAGCAACAGACCGCTTATTCACAAGCTGGTTACGTTAGGGATATTCGGGCTATTGCACCACTGTTCGAGGGACTTCTTAAGCGACAAGCGGTTGACGAGAATTCTGTGCGGAGAAGCGTAACTGACGAAGTTCTCTAAGGGTCAATTCTGGGACATTTGTTTCTTCTGCACAACAGTGACTTGTCATCAGCGGTATATTTTCGTATTTCATCACTGCAATTGATGAGAAAGTGGTATGTAATAGTGATAGAGCGAATTTAGCGCTGGATTTGTAGAAAGTGATTAACTAGGCTATTAAATAGGACATGCTACTGAAGGAGAATAAGAGTTACCTGCTCACTCAGGCCTCGGACGAACTGACAGTAGCAAAAAAAGATGAAATGTCTTTGTTCGGTGCGACTCAGGTCACTTACGTCCTCGGAGTGAAGGTGACTGGGGAATTTAAAGGGGCGGAGCGGTGTATGAAATTATTAGGCTAAGGTCCGCTATGTTGTGTAGGAAGCCGGTGTTTATTTATTTATAAGGCAGTAGTCTGGCCTCGCTTGCAGTGCTGCATGCAGGCTTGGTCTACATTCACGAAGAAAGACATGGGCTATTTCGATCAGGTTCAGTGGTTAGCAACGCGAATGGTAGAGGGTCAAACGGAGAAGCGATGCCAGATGAACTTTAAAGATACTGATCTTTTTCGCTATAGAACCACAGAAAGGGGACATAGCTGAAACGTTAAATATATTACCGTGCCCTACGGGGTTGAACGGTTGAATGGTTGATGTGCGTGCAATTCACTGAGGTTACAACTAAGAGCGTCATCACAATCACTCAGCTTTAAACAGCAAAACAGGCCTCACTGATCGATGCCTTTCCCCTATGGTTACGTGTTCCTATAAAAAGAGCGAATAACCAAGTGGGACACGGGGCGGACCTACACAGGTAAGAATAGGTAAGATGCTGCTGCAGCCAACACACGGAACACAGTTAAACTGTATGAACACTTTTTCAATCGTCCTCATTCGAAAAGAAAATGACAACACGATCACAACTGTTCACAGTTCACTGTCATATCCTTCACTGTAATAATTTGCGTTCGAGAGCTGTCCCCGTTGTAGCCCAGAGGTACAGCATCTGCTGGATTTTCGATCCGGGCTCGTGGTGGCGTTCTTTGGATGGATAGTGCGTGAGTGAATCCCCCGTTTCCCACAACATAAAATACTGACTACAGAACTGAGAAACGGTATCAAGGAAATAACTTCTGGGGCTTAAGAAATCAAAACCCACCGCTGTAAAGATTTCTGCGGAGACCGGATTTGTGAATTACCACAGTCCGTGTTGGAATCAGCTGCCTGTTTTGGACTATGGATTTGGTGTTCAAAGAACCAGACTAGAATGGGTGTTTGGACAAATTGCTTTTGAACACACACGGGTTAAGTGTCCGATTCGGTCCTTTGAGAAGCGCGTCGCGGAGGGAACACAAGTTGAATAACAACTATTCAATGAATGTATTCTCCCGTACTAGTGTTCTTTTATCAGTTTACAGGTGGAACAGTTTGAACGAGAGGTTGGTGAGAGCAAAATTAGTAATACCTTTTATGGCTCTGCTAAACGCAAAGTAGGACGGGATATTCCCTGAGGTAAAGAATTTGGAATTAAACAAAATTATCTGGTAGTTTTACGAGTGCCTCTGGTTTATTAAATTGTTTGCCAATCTACATATCTGGAAACGCCCACACAGTAACCGTTCGGGTGCGGTGAATGTTTTTTCAATTGTAGCGGATATTTCATCAGATGATGTGGCAACGTGGAATGAGGAAATGCACAGCGAACTCAAGTAAAATATGTGCCTCACGTCTAAAAGACCCGTCATCTAGCTGGCTGGAGACTGAAGGATATTACAGTGAATCGCGAACAGTGGCGACCGTGTTGTTATTTTCTGTCAAATCAGAACAATTGAAAGAGTGCGCTCGCACGGTTCGATTGTGTTCCGTTTGGCTATTCATACTTTATATGGAAACATGTAACTTTGGGGAAAAGGCAGCGGTCAGTGAGACCTGCCTTGCTGTTTAACACTGAACGATGATGGTGATGATTAGACTGCTAGGATAAGAATACGGAGAAGGTAACACTCATAGAGGTGGGCGCCATTGTGTGTGTTTTATCGGAGTAATTCTGGACATCCGTTTGGCTCTTTGGGTCATTTCTGTCCTGTGTCAACTGAATTGAACGTGACGATTTCACCTGATCACCAACCAAGGCCTGTCTGTGGCTGCCGCATGTGTAATATGCTGGCAGCCTGGACTGAATACCGTTTCTAAGTTCTACTTGGTCTCGGCGCATTGCAGAATATACATAGATTGTTTATTACAACGGAAGGCCGTTGTGCCTGTTAGTAGACACAAAATATCCAGTGAAAATGTTTCTCCTTCTGTTTCTGTATCCCTCCCACGATCACCGACAAAATTCTGCTTGTCTTCCGGGCTTCCGTGTGATCATCAACTGCTTACAAATTCCTTCCTTCCTTGAAGACCTCTGCAACAGAACATAAAAGCGCAATCATTGTAAGCAAACCATTTCCACACCGACTCAGATTCAAAAGCTGTTATCAAAAGTGGCCACTCCCTATTTTTATATCATATTTGTGTAACGAGCAGGTTTTGTGCTGCTTTATTTCATTTAGTTGTGTAGTTGTTTATGCTGGCTGATGCGCGTCGGCACAAGTTGGATTTCCTCTTGTGTTATCCATTTCAGATTGTAACGTGTGCGAATCCTATCGAACATCACTGCCCCGCATGCATATTACATTTATCTAATAGACAGAGTATGCGCTACCACTGGGTTTGGTTGATGATTGATTGAAGTGATGTGAATTTTATAATCACACGGAATAGCTCGGCTTGTTTGTCTTATGGGGGCGACATATGGTCTTACGAGACCGTGGCTTTAGTAATGTTTTCCAACGAAGATTATAACCCGGAAGTCTAAAAACGGTTGCTTTTTACTTTGTCTAGATTAAAAAGGAGTTAAATTTGTCGAGTCTAACTGTTTCTTGTAAACACCATAAAATGAGTTAATTCCTCAAAGTGAACTCGATATCTGTTAACCAATATAAAAATGGGTGAGTTACGCGGTTGGTGACTGTCGGTGTGCTTTTGTTTATTCTGTGCTGATTCCGACGTATAAACAAATAAGAGTTTGGCGGATAGCGAAATAGACTGAAATTATAGAAGAACAGGTTGAATCCTAAGTAAAATGTTTTGTGAGTTACGGTACTTTACGTGTAAGGTGAGGGTACTAGCTGGTGTCAAAAGTTTGTTCAGTCCAATGAGTCTTGTGACAGTGGGGATGGAGCGCGTCTGAGAGAAATATCTGTCCCGTTTGAACTCCGTTGAAAGATGCCCGGGCTAAAGAACTGAGCGACCGCGAATCAAAAAACAGGGAGCCAACAATTTGCCCTATTTCCAAAACAAACAAAAGGCCGTCTGATTCTGCGACAATCCTAGTTTGAAGTGACAGCCAGAGAAGTGATAATGAGCCCATCAAACTAGGGCGACCAACAAATGAGGTTTAGCCTGAGAATATCTGTATGAATCGTTTGATCATGACAAATAAACGGAGAAATGAGCAGCCTTATTTACTAGACAGGGGCCATTATATTGTTCTGGCGTGATTAAGTGCGCTTGGGATTGAACTAGGATCGAGACAAATGACTGCAGTAGCTAGAGGTAGCGACAGCGACAAACGGAATTTTAAAACTGTATCTACTCAGTAAATTCTTACGAAAAGCTAAAGATGCGCAAGCTCACTATAAGTAATGCATTTTGAACCGCAAGAACAATACGTGACATAGGAGTTTTGGACTCCCCAATTCCGGTAGTTGTTCCATTCTGACAAAGCTTTAACGGCATTCGTCGTGGACACTACCACCGGATTTCAAAGCGTTCGTAACTTGACATGTTCGTTATGATGATAATATCAAAGGACTTGACTCTGCATGTGTGGTGGTACTTACGTCCTGAAATCGTTCATAGCGATTTCGCAGATTAGAATTTGGATTTCAGATTTAGAAGTTGTACTTGCAATTTTGAATGATGTATCTTTGCAGTTGGCACATTCCGAAACTGTATTTGCAATTTGTCACGATAGTTGCACTGAGTCGCCTGTAGAAATTACGGAATGACTGGCTTTCCTGTCGAGCAAGACTTTGAAGTGCCACAAGTTTTGCGATCCATCAGTTTTGGGATGTCTGCGAAGCGAGATTTTGCCGTTGCATGCTGGACAATAGTAAGCAAATTGCTGAAAGTCAGTTCTGTTAGTGAATATCAAATCTCCGCCCAGATAAAATCAATAAAATATATACTCACTTTTCTCCAGGCAGAAATCCTTTGTCCTAGGGCAACAAACCTCCAAACGTTGGATGTAATCTCCAACTTCACGTAAGCTTTCGTAAATATTGAGTACATTTAAAATACATTGGTAGTGTAAACTATGACAGCGCTTGTGACGTTGTGTGAAAATATCAGCTCGTGAATTATTAGTGAGGAACCTGAAACATGTGGACATCGAAAAAGGAACCACAAACTGTCAGTTTGACAGCAATGTGCAATAGCCACAACAATTAACTGTAGTTAGTCGCTGATACACACTTTAGTCGGTAAGCAAACTTCGCTGGTCCGCTTGCGTCTAAAGCCGATGGTATCTGATTGCTTGTTGAAATAGACACTTTACCGTTGCAGTGCGTAATGGCAATGAGGGTTTTTAATTTAAACATAAAACGCGATAACAGCGCTGATAATCCAACATTATCGTGAAGGCAGCCTCATTTATTCAGCGTGTTCCCGATTTCCTCCGTTAGCCTCACTGGATTGTAAAAGAAGCTTGAGCAGTGAAAAGGAAGTCCAGTAAACACCACCTATGAGTATGCGCGTACTCCCCAGCATATTTTGCCATTACATCATCGCAGGACAACACTAGGTTAATATTTGTGTGAGACTTGTAGTGATGGTGTATGCGATGCTTTGTACGTTAAGTTGAATTGATTTGAAAGAAAGCCCCCAAGTTATTTATTCATATGGTTCAAAGCTTGTTTTGATTGAAGGGGATTAATCCACGATATAACGAAAATGCGGGCATGACCTAATCAAGCAGGACGATTTTAACCCCGGAGTCGAAATCCATATGACGATTGAAAATCTCTGCTGGTCTAACGAGTGTCGCAATCAAGCTTTTTCAATCCAGAATTTCCTCTGCCTGCTTATTTTTCCTGATTACCAAAAGTTCTTTTTAGTTCATTATTTTATTAATTTTGTTGCCGATCGATTGGTCCTTCAAGGTGAGCATTAGGCGCAGAGGTCATGATTGCTATGTCAGTGACAAGACCTACTCAGATTTTCTTGCCCATCAAGTGCAACTTTTTTCTGTCAGATTATTACCAACACTCTACCACTTTCAGACGGAAGAAAACAATCATCGGTAAATTGACACTGCCAATATGATGGTAAAATCAGAAGTCACAAATAGGGGAGAAGTGATACCCAATGTATTCAAAGATATTTCAGTTCATATGAATCGTTCATCACTGCCACTGCATGTGGCCTTACACTTCAACGCGCTTTATTCAGTGTTATTTTTTCTGTCGGAACTGCTGGTTATAATATTCAAAGGATTAACTTTGCCATACAAAATGGAGTATTTTGTCGGAGAAATTCTACTCCTACCTTACTTCGCCGTGTTGGAAGGTATACGTGTTTATTCTCTGAAACGTTCAAATATCTTGGAATCCATTCAAGGCATGGGATTCTCAGTCTTCTTACTTTTCCCAGCTGTGATTCTTTGCATGTGGATCATGTTGTGGCAAACATACATCCTTTATTTCGAAGTCATATTAACGGTGACTCTACTCGTTTTTCTCCTAATCGAGCTAATCCTAACAATTTTGTGTATGATCAATTTCTCCAGAACTTAAAAAATCCACAGCTTGTTCTTTTTCCAACACATTTTGGGTACCATATGCGATTGTACTTATGCACCCGCTCTTGTGAAAAAAAGGTTAACGGATTTGGTAATCAACAAAGATGCGATTGATTTCGGTAGCCGGCAAAATGTCATTGCTGGCGTGTTGTAAATTCCTCTGAAGCTTGATAATGATAATATACGTGGCACTTTTTTATTTTTGCATTTTCCCGATCTGAAAATAGCACGTTTCTTTCAGCTTGCTCTTCCTCCCCACTTGCGGCTCTTGCGTTGATTGGTCGTATTTAGTCGTCGACCCGATTTGGTTGGCTCATTAATTCGAAGCTTATAAGAAGAAACTAAGGAGTCAAAGGTTGTCTGCCCTAAAGGGCTATTTGTTAAAATTCAAGCCTAGTAATTAAATACTACAGTTTGAATGTAGTCAACTTTCCGACAGTGGATGAAACATGTCCGACGGGAAGTATATAGTACTACAAAGATATAGCCATGTCTTTAGAATTAGGCACTGTACCAAATGTTGGTGCTGCTTTCTCCACGTGCACCAGCGCCGAGAAGAAATAATATCATCAGTTATGTGCTTAGGACAATTCTTGCTGAATCATGCCTTAGGAGTGTAACTAACGCAATTACTATTGCCGCAAAGACTCTGAGGGTACATTTCGCATCTGTTATGGATGTCGTTTTAGCGATTCGAATCGTTTTTTTAAAGTACATTTTATCGTTCAAGACCCCGAGGGTCAACTTTTTCGAGAGATGGCATTTATTCTGCAAACCCCCTCCTCGAAAACCTCCAGTACCACCAAAATGCCGGGCTCAAACTCGTGGAAACACCGAAATGTGACTTGCTCACCCATCAGTACCAGTTTGGTCGTCTGCTAGCCGCAAAGGGTAAACAAGCCATCCTAGTATGTAAGGTAATGTGCGCATTTGATTTGGATCATTAATTGGTAAATATGTGATTTTGTTAATGCTAGTAGCTGATAAGCCAAAATGACGACGGCGCGGGGGATTGGTTAGTTAAGCAGCTGACACGTACTGTCCTAATTTGGGCAACGTGATTGGCCACTTGACGACCAGTCAAGATAGTGTTGATTGACGTTAGTCTTTTGCTGAGAGACGCTCCGAACCAGGTTTCTGTGATTTTCATAGAACAAAAGCATATGTGGAGAATCACCTGCTTTAAGAAAGGTGTTTCTTTACACCATCGTGTCGGTTACATTAGGCTTCCTTTGTTCTCAGACCCAGAAGAATAACTGGCAGCAGTGAGGCAATTGGAGTTTTCATACGTTTTAAAAATGATTTGGTTTGTGATTTTTTGCCTGGAGCTGATGAGCAGAGCGTCCAGTGATAGGTCCTTAAGATGGAAATTACAGTGAATGTACGGCTTTCTTCTCCCTGTAAATTCTAAAAAGCTAGCTTGAAAATGTCCATCAGTTGTTCTGCCTGTCCGTTTCATTGTGGATAATATCCGGGTCGATGAAATGCTGTACACCTGTGCTGTAGCAAAATTGTTGAAATTTTGCTGAGCCAATTTGTTCCTGACAATAATTTATAGGATACCGAAACTGAAGAGAAAAGGCCCAGGTGCAGCTGCCGCTAAATGGAGATTCTTAAACCATGAAAATATTTTGGGTCGTCTCGAATATGCATTACAGCCAATCTTGAAAATATCGATTGTTTATAGATCTGGTTTAATCTGCGCGGAAACGCGGGCATGATTTATAAGCTGCAGATCATTTGTAAAGGTCACATTTCACGGGTGTTTCAGTCACCTGTGCACATTACTCGCGTCCGTGTGCAAGATAAATAATGTCTTTGTCTTCATTCAGCCGATATGCATAGAAGTGGACGAAAGCTTTTATCCTTGTTTCTCCCGAATGCTCTATATGTAACTGATGAAGAACTTTGATTCCAAGGTACCTATAAGTACTGAGCGTTTGAATAGTGTCAGCTAATCACTTCCGGCTGTCCGTGACCGTGACTGGCCTGCCGCTGGACATGTAGAACATGACCGGCTACGTAGCGAGATCTCTTTAGGTCGCATCGTTGATCCGAATGAACGTCACAAGTAAATTATCGATGGACACGAGATTTCGACATATATACATTATTTAATGGAATTGATACGTCAGGACTTGATTGGTTCGGTACATTATGTGAAATCAAGTGTGATGATGCATGACCATGCTCACAGCTATCTTCGATGGCGTACTACGTGACAGAATAGTAACCGATTTTCATGGTAAACAAACTCAATATAATATTCCCCGTCTGGAAATGCAAGTCTTTCATAAATAAAAAATAGCAATCAGCAGCAGATGTTCACAGCATAAGGTGTTCAAACGTGTATACGAAGTTCTAGAAGTCATTCTGCACTGCGAATTAAAGCCACCCAATTTTCCGAGCAGTTTTAATTCATTAGTTTAACTTGCCAATTGAAACCTTTGATCAGCTCAAGGCTAAGGAAGCATGAAAGCACGGTGCAGATGTTTCATCTTTGTTAGGAATCATCAAGAGTGCATATCGACCGTGCCCGAAGTTAGACGGGAACCCGGAACGAACGATTTTGAGTGGAAAGCCTTAGCCATTAGGTTATCGGGAAGGTTGTGAACGGTTTGTTGAACTTCACCACATGATGTTGTATTTATCGGTCACTGATTTGCATGGCCACAGACCGGTGGCGCACAGCAATCGAGCCCCAGTAATAGATGACTTTTGTGCAGGTATCTACACAGTCTGGCTGCTTCGTATGTGTTACTTCTTGATGGTTGAATGTTTTCTTGAATTTACTCACCGGTAGCTTAATTTCTTCTGCTTTCCGCTGAACATCCTTCGTCTCGCCTCCGCATTCCTGTTTGTATGCTGATTATTTGCTCTCTGGATTTTTCCTGGTTGTGGTGAATTAGGTACAACTGTCCTTCTCGTTTTCCTAGTTTGGATTTGCACATGGTTGATTATTTCCTGAATCTATTGGTTCTTCTGGTTGTCACCCATTCTCTGCTTATTTTCTGCTTGGGCGCGTTGCGTCGTGCTTTTTGGCGTTCTCTGTTTATTTTGCCTGATTAAACATCACCTTTATTTTGTTCGGTGCAGTCGGTCGCTCCAGTGAAATTGATTTGATTTCTTGTCCTCTTTTTGTCATCAGAATAATTTTGATTTTCTCGTTGCCGTTATGGCAATTCTGTGAGCCGAAGTACATGGTTGGTTGTTTAACGCGGCTGATGAGCTTGCAGTCTGACAGTAGCGTTTTCTGAATGAAATTATTATGGTAAATCATGATGGCTAAGAAAGGTGGTCTCAGAATGCCCACTGGTTATTGTGCATAGTTTCTCAAAATGCCGAATTCTGAGTGGAATTCTCTTAAATTGATACAAGCTTCTCTGGGCGTTGACTGTCGGTAGCTCTTTGCGCGGTTCTTCTGCTATTGTTTGTGGTTAAATATCTGCACAGTGGAGTTTGAAGGATGCTCGTTCTTCATTAGTATACGCAAGGAGATTCAGGAATTAGGAAGGATATTGGTGCATTTGGGTAGCTTCTTCCACTCCAGTTAAAGAATCAGCACAGATTCGAGGGGCACCATTCTGTTTCTTTAAGACGTCAAATAAGACGGGCCGTGTAGAATGAGAATTTTCATTGTGCGGATAACTACTCCAAACGATATAGCTCGGTATCAGGCTGGGGAGTATCGGATTAATGTAATGTTCTATTTGGAATAAATAGTCTTTCTCCTTGGAACGACGTGTAAATTAGTCTTCACCTTAGTGCAGAGGCCTAAACCCGGTTCTAAAATGTCCCAATATTCTGTTAATGTTGGAAAAAATCCATTAGGCTGTGCTAGATCTGTTTTCGACATCGGATATTAAAGATGGTGATGAAGACGGGTGGATGGACTACGAGTTGATAAGAGCATCCCACAAGCAGTTCCTCCAATTTCCCCCGGCATTTTAAAATAGGACTGCAGAGCTCCTTAAGGCTAGTTGTTGATTATTAGCCGCGCTTCATCTCTCCTTTTTGATCATATTTTAACCGAACTTGCCAGCCGATGTTACACTAACCCAGATATCGTAAGATTCCACCCACGATTCTTATTCATTCATCCAGTCGGTCTGAGTTGCCGCACCTTCTTCTACCCTAGTTGGCGTAGATACTGACCGTTAAGGATGAGTTTAAAACGAAATCTCTTTCCAACATTGGTTCGGCTCTTTAACTCAATCATTTTACAACCATTCTTGTACACTATGTATTTTACCCCAGATTTTTGAGATATTTTTATTGAACTCTTACTTACTGGTTTTCGCCATCCGGTACAGTACAATCAATTTTTAACAGATCATCAAAGTTTGCAACATAACATGCCAGTGGAATGGAAATCACAGAATGGGGACCTACATAAAGTTCACCAAGAAAACAGATGGGCTATTCTAGCGCAATGCGCTCCATCCGACACCTGGGTTCAGGTCATGCACTGCCAATACTTTTCCAGGCCACCACGAAATTATGGTGTAATTTGAGTTGGTATGGATTTCCAGAAATAGAGTATCCAAGTGGTCCCAAAATCAATGAATTCCTTTGTCGAGAGTGGTGAGAATCTGGGTGGTCTTATTGGATAATGATCTGTCTATTTGCGTAAATTTGGACAAAGTCCTTACTTTTATCTTGTTTGGCGGCAGCGTTCCCACTTGCGATACTAAGGTTGTGTTATGGTCGGCGACCATTCTAGGGTTTTTGGTGCCGCAGATTTTAGTTCTGTTATTAGTTTTCCAAAAAAAACTTGCCCTTTTCTCAGTATTTTGAAATTGGCATTATTTTATGCATTGCGCGGTTGAAAATTTTTATTTGTCCCCGAAAAGATTCGTCAAAACTCGTGCTGTGATTGGCTATTTCATATACCGACCAAGGCCACCCAGCAAAACTATAAACGATAGAGCTCACTCGAATTCTGACTTGTATTGGTGGGTCACCAGTAAACGCGCGGTAGTGCCCCGTGTTCGTCTTCTCTCTCCCGCTTGCGGGCTGGGATAGCTGTTCGTCTTCCGCGCCGCTTTATATTCTCAGTGGCTGCTCATTCAAGGGAGCAGCAGTTCCGTTCCACTCGTGGTGCGACTAGGGGCCTTAAGACTTGAACCCGAACTATTGCGTCTCCAATCCTCAGTGTGTGTTCGTGTCCTGCTAGACCACAGGATGTGTGCTCCTGTACTGCCGTGCGACGCTAGTGCTTGCGTCTTGTGCTTCAGTGTGTGCATAGATCAACCGAACTCGGCAACACAGCAGGTTGACAAAGCCGTACGAAGTGCCAGTTTCTAGTGGACTAGGAAGCTGGCGTCTAAACGTCCAGCTTCATTAGGCTTACGCCATTGAAAGCCTGAATCAGAAATTTGTCTATATTCGCGTATTCTAATTTTTTCGTTGGTGCTCGGAGTATTAGTGTCCTTCTTGAGGTCAGTCAATTTAAAGTATTCAATAGTGAGTTCTTGCGATGAAATTGGGTAATGTATATATATATATATATATATATATATATATTAGTTGGTTTGTTTGAATTTAAACCTAAAACAGGTATGAGTGATTGACATCGACTGTCGGTCAGTTTCTGAACATAAATTCGTATTTCCGAATGACTGCTTCAGTGCAACTAGGAGCTTCTGCACTTGTCTGGTGACCTTTAGGGAGTTATAATTTATACTGGGTGTCGATCTTTTCTTTCCGAAAATGCCATTGAGATGTGCAACGATCGAAGGCGAGATTGGTCATCATCATTGTTCAGCGTTAAACGGCAAGACTAGCCCCACATGACCACTGTCTTTTCCCCATGGTTACATGTTCCTATAAAAAGAGTGAATAACCAAGTGGAATACGGAGTGGACCTACACAGGTAAGAATAGGTAAGATGCTGCTGCAGCCAACACACGGAACACAGTTAAACTGTACAAACACTTTTTCAATCGTT
>LUCM01000241.1:130306-265837 GCA_008360955.1 Fasciolopsis buskii
CAGCGTGTAACCAGCTAAACTGATCCTTGAAGTGCTCTGCCCAACGGTCCAGCCTTTGTTGTTTACAATGAATGAGCTCTCCATTCCTATCGCACATAACTTCACTAACCGAATTTCGCCACCCACCGCTGTCGCGTATCAGCCTAAACAGTCTTTGACTGTTACCTGAAGCGGACGCCACTTCCATCTCTTCGGCTACCTTAACCCACCAGTTTTCGCGGTCATTCCTATGGCTTATCGTCAACTGATGCTGCAACTGCCGACGCATCTTATTCATTTCCTTGCAGTTAGGCAGCTCGCGTTTTTGCTCCATTAGACTTAGCGACGCTTGCGAGATCCAGTGTTTTTGATGAACACTAGGTCTGGGACCGCAGGCGAAATCTTCTGCCAAATAAATCGCTTGCTTAGTTTGATCCCAGTGCTCGTCTACATTGTTGCTCGTCGGCGTTCTCAGTTCCTCCGATAGTTTCTGTTCGTAGCTGTTGCGAACAGCCGAATCAGACAGACGTCAGACAGCCAATCGGGTTTGTGGCCTGCGTCGATGACCATTCAGCTGCAGCAAAAATCACATTAAAACTAACGCCTGGTCGGATTCGATGTACGTGGTCCAGTATGATCTACAGTTCTGGACAGAACCGCACCAACGGCAGCTAACTGCGATATGGTCAATCTGACTCAGAGTACCTGTCGAGTTAGAACGCCATGTCGCTGTGCGACGCGAACTGTATTGGAAATTCGTACTAGATAGGAATAAATAATTGTCCGCACAAGGCTGGAAATGTCTTTTCCCGTTATGTGTTCGCTAGGCAGACAAGGCGCACCGACCGCCTAAAAGGCTTCTGATGCACTCAGTTTTCCAACTTGTGCATTAAAGTCACCTGCTACCACACCAACGTCAGAGCCTTTGCTCTTCCGAACAAGGGTGACGAGGTTTTCGTAAAACTCGTCTTTCTCCGTGTCAATGTTGGCGCTTAATACTACTATCCTTCCGGACGCCGACTGATTCCTGCAGTCTAACGGTGCACAAGCAACTGTTGACTGGGATCCAGTCTAAAAGGGCTGCTTCGGCCCTCTCACTCAAGACTATTCCTACACCACGTTGACCCACAGCTTGAGCTGCTTTGTCTCCTGAAGTGGGAAGGAAATATCTTGACGAGACGTTTGGCGCAGTCAGTTGAAGTACTCTACTCGAATCCTGAATTCGTGTTTCACTCACGCAGCAGATATCAATCGAAAGTGAGTCCACTGTCAGAGTCAAACACGCGTGTTGGCCAGCCTGCATTGAATTGCTAACATTGAGGGAACCGAAATTCAGAGACTGACGGGGCTTGAGAAAATGTGAGCTAACAGACTTAAAACCACCTACTACACTACTTGACAACAAACCGTCGCGAGTATCGGGGGTGTTATCAGTGGGGACACTATGGGTAGGCAGAAGGGGCAAAGAGGTTGGGTTGGAGACAGAGAAAACAGGTTGAATAAAAGAGAGGGCTTAGTTACAGTACTGTGGTCCTACAATACCCAATTTTGGCATTAACAGATTTCCCCCCAAACTTGCTCTATCCACAAAATTATATATATTTATACCCCTTTTATTGCTACGAAACGTCGTACTGCTGTCTGTGTCACGTAATTTATGAGTCGCCGCGGCCCGCGATTCGCACTATACAAGTTCGAATTTTTATGTTATCTCGATTCTGGTCACCGAAGATACCGTGGTTTTTCAGCCTGCAACTCAGATGACCTCAAACCCTTCTGTTCTTGCTCTAAAAATCCCTTAGCTGTCTGTAATTTTGTAGCGGACGTAATAATCAAAGCAACCATTTCCTTTCTGGTTGTGTAGTAATTCCTCGGAGGTTTGCTGGGTCTACGGCATGCGTAGGCGATTACGTGCTCCTGATATTCGGTGTCCACTTGTGGAAGCAATCCACTGCTTCTCTTCTCACTAGCATCGGTGTTCAGGATGAAAGTACCAGCAGTTGTGCTGCAGTCTGAAAACTTGAGTATCGGTGCCTCCATTAGTCGTTTCTGATCCTTTTTGGAGACCGACTGACACCGGCGTTCACACAAGTTTTTCGTTCTTTGTCGTAAGTCCGTGTAACGTGAGCGCAATTCGGGCTTTTGACAAAACGACGTTAATGAGAGGCTAACTCAAGAAATCGGATGGTGACTCTGGAGCCAGCCAGCTTCTGATGGCTTCTATTTTCTCGGGCACGCTTCATAGCTCGTTTTAGCTGATGATATTGCTTAAGAACTTGATCTCTGTTTTCGGTAGCTCGCATTTTCCCGGGTTCAGCTTTAATTCAGAGGTTTTCATTGCCTGGATTGCCTTCTTCAAATTATCTTGATATTCATCAAGCAACCTCCGTGCGCTATAACGTCGTCTAGGTAGTCCAGACACGCCATTGGTACCAAGACGCCAAGGCCTATGATCATTAGGCGTTGAGACCTTGCAGGCATAGTTTGAAACTCATACATGCCAGTCGGATTGTAGAACGCAGCTTCCCCTGTCCTCCAGATGTATCTCCATCTGTCAATACCCTGATACTAAATGGGGCGTACTGAAAATCCTTAAGCCGCCTAAGATCCCAAAAGTGTCACCGGTACACGGAAGAGAAAAACTATCCCTTCGAATCACCCTCTCTAGACCCAGACTTTATTTTAAAAAGAACGATGAGTGAAGCCCAAGTGGAATTTAAGAGCCGAATCACTCCATCCCGCAACGTCTCCGAGATTATCCTCCCTGATTCGTCGCGGTACTGAACAGTCGCTCGTCGAGGCGGCTATCTAACTGGCTCGGCTCTTGGCATATCTATCCGGTGTCCCATCATCCCGGTTCTTCCCAAGGGCACGAAAGCCCCCGAGGCTTTGCCACTAAGAGTTCTAGCATTTTCCGATGTTGGTTGCTCGTAGGTAGGGCCGCTCACTTCAATGGACCTTCCATTTGCTTCGCTATGGTTTTGGAAATCGGGACCTCTTTGCGAACATTTTGCTTCTTTTCTATGTCGAAAAGGAATCTGCCGATCAGCATGAAACAAAACACTGCGACCCAAATCCAGGCGACAAACGTGCCCTTGTTAAAAGTCGAGCACATGAATGGGATCCCTATGTGAATCTGGTGCAGTCGCTACTAAGTATGCAATTTGCTGTATTGTGACTGCAGTGATGACTTTGGTTCGAAGGGCCGCCCACTCACCTCTCTAATACCAGGAACCGTACAGGTGATCTCATGAGGTTTGCGAACTGCCGAGTAGATTAGACAATGTTTCGGCTGTGTCAACCAGAGTCCGTAAAGAACACCTCCCGACGTTAACCCCAATAAGGAGTGGGTGGTTCCACACAATATTAAGGGGACAAAAACATGAGATGCGGACTGGCGTTGGACACGATTTTTTCGCTGCCCACGAAGCCAGCAACCATGTTGGCTTTGTCTGCGATTGGCAAGCTGGTGTCGATAAGGGGGAGGTGAGGAAGTCATCTCGACATCTTGACCGATTGATATCGCTCCTCGGTGGTTTGGGTTTCGAAGCCCTCAGTACAGCTTCTGATAGGGACTTGGAAGGTGTTTGGACCACCGTTCCTCTTCATAGTTTACGCCGGCAATAAACCGTTCCAGGGCTAACTCCCGGCGAGAGTCGGCGTTACGGTGAGGAAACCAATTACCTGCTAGTGCTCGCGATTCGTAATCCACTGGGCTCTCTTTTGGCTGTTAAGCACAACCCCAGGATCCCCGCTGGGTGGTGGCAACTGCCATAACTGGCGTGAACAAGTCTTCCTGCATGGCCTACCTGTAGGTTCTTATTTTTGTTCTAATGCTTTGCTTGCGTCATCATGTGATGCTTCAGACTATTACGATGCAGGTTCTCCACAGCTTATACCATAGTTTTTCAACTCACATGGCCTGGTTACCACGGGGATTTCTTCTAAGCAAAGAATGCATGCAAAGTATCTCTGGCAGCCATGACGAGATCTTTTGTTTCTCAGTGCACGCCGTACACCAAAATTTTGGCTACCGAGTGGTTAAAGTTTGTTTTTGAACTTCTAATTTATTGCAGCACACGACAATAAAAATGTGCGTTTAAAAGTAAGTGAGCAGCAAGTCGTGAGGTAGCAACGAGAACCAAGAGAGTGAACGAAATCATGATTGACTAAAAGACTGACAGTTCTGTCAGGTATTTTACGATAGCAAATGTTGGCTTACATATATATATATATATATATATATATATATATATATATATATATATATATATATATAACACGGCGGCTTAAAAACAAGCATGGTGCCAACACGACATGAAAATAGGGCTTCAAAACGAAGACAAACAGAGGTAATAAACAACAAACCATGGCAAACTAAATTTGTGTTCTCACCGTGCGCGTTTCACGGCTTAGTGGTCGTTTTCGGATTATTTTTAAGAGGGTTGAGTTTAACACATAAGCCACACAGCATTCGCGCCACTGACTACGGTTCTCACCCGTATATCTCGGCGTCTCCAACCAACGGAAGTTTTCATCTCTTGGACACCAATCAGGAAGGCAAAGGCAGCAATCGAGGCCAGAACCAAAGCTATCTTCATACCCCTGCGCCAAACTATAGCCAGACCGCCGCATCACTTCTTTCGGTCTCGCCCAAGATAAGCAAAAGAGCACGAAAAGGTAAAGGATGGGTGGGCATAAACAGAACACGTACAAGTCACCGAAGGCAACGAAGAGTGACTACCTCAATCAGAGGACGACTGTCCGCACCCAACACACGACGACGCACTTCGCCGTTGCCTACCCGATGCTCCCACCAGACACGAGCAATGCTTCAGCGACATCAGTGATCGAAAACAGAAAGTCTCCGAGCCTCCTCAACGCAGAAAGCCAGGTCTCGCAACCGTAAGGAACAGTGACATTCTGCACTCTTGGTTTGAGGGAAGGTCGGTTGTCATAGCGGCGCCGCAAGTGTGGCAGCTACCCAAATAAGCTTTTTTCAGATCTTACCCGGAAAGCACAAGGTTCGTCTTTGGACCAATCCAGTCTTGCAACAACAGCTGTAGATGGAAGATGAACCCCAAACTACCTGCACTATCGTTGAGTCGGTCAAACACCAACTGTAACTTACTTGAGTCTTCAGGCCATTTCACAAAGTCGCTCGCGTATTCTAGGGGACAGGAGTAGTGTTAGAGATCATTTCTGCGTAATTACGTTCAAACCCAGAAGCTTCTTTAGCTTTTTATATTGAGTAGTGAAAGATCAAAATTCGAGATTACTCTATGTAAACTGATGTGCAGTAAAGTGAAAACATCAGAAATGCTCAATGTTTTGTGTTCGATAGAATCAGATTAATTTAAAATCACAATCATGTTAAACGTAGCGCAGAACTAAATGTTGGTAAGTCAAGGTTATAAACAAAAGTGATCACCGAACATGTCCTCTATCAAATTCTGAACCCGATAATCACATGGATCTTTTCAGCCGTTAAAATAGAGAAGAATCACGCTTGTATTGAATATAGAGGAACTGAAATAGCACCGTTGGTGCTGTATCTACATATATCAACCAATTGAGAACGTGTCCAGCAGTAAGCAAAGCGCGAAAACGGAAATTGTCACATGTATCGGAGTGACGAAAGATTACGATTGTCTCAGTAACCGTGCCCAGTAAAACAGCTGATCAAAAATGTCACGGAAACAGAATCAAGCTTCAAAACAGATAACACAGATAATGATGTCCGAAACCGGTCAGCTTTTCCAAAAGGTAGATGCCACACAAAAGTCCAAATGATCCAACTAACTTGGATTGCAAACTGGAATTTTCTGGGCCAAATTTAGTGCGCTTCAGTCTTCAATACCTCGAAGTAATTGAAAATGCTGCGTTTATCCTTCTCGCTATTCTCGAAAGCCAAAGATGATGGATAGCAGAAATCTCAGATACTTTCCAGTCACATACACCTATGAATCTTCGTCTGTAGCTCGGAACTGAACCACATAAGTCACTTACTCCTGTATAGATCACATGATAAAATGGGAAACCAGCTTTATAGAAGCTTAACGATTGGCCGAATTTGAGTCAATAGCGAATCGATCGTTGGGCCTTTAGTTGCCACATTTGAATTTTTACAACTCTGGCCCGTGCTTCTGACCAGGTCCAACAAGATTTGTAATAAAAATGTCCTGCGTAATGGGAAGTAAGTACTATTTATAGGCACTATAAAAGATATCGATATATTACAGATGAAGCTAAAGGAGCCTGTTCTGAATGGGATTCCATATACGGCGTCAAATCCTTGGTAAGTTCTTGAAGCTGATGCTCTATTTTGGCGGTAATCAGGTTTATTCAGCAGCTCTGTAGAAATACATACTTTAATTAGTGTAAAGCACATTATTGAGTTGTGCAGTGCAAGCATTTGTTCTCTTGATTGGCTCCCAGCGGCATCCATATGTGTACTGAAGGCGCGGGAGATAGTGTAATTCATGATCATTTTGCGGGAGTGTAACTGGACTTTAAGGCATTACGATAATCTACGGCCATGAATCTTCAAGTGAAGTGTAACAACGAGTTAATCATAATACAGCTAGCCAAAGGATGTCGAGCTGTCAACACGAAATCAGTGGGCTGGATATTAAAAACGGAAGACCTACGTCATAAAATAAATCTAAAGACCGCTCAAAGCAGTTATAATGAGAGAAGATGATGAAAATTGATTTGACAAGCTGTAAAATTGCTACTCGAATCGTCCTGGAGACATCTGAAGCCTTGAGGCAGCCACTAGTCACAATTGTACGGGAGAATTAAGCTTCTGAAATCTGACATGCTGTTGAGGGTAATCTTGTCAGTGACACTTGTCCCAGCACATGTTAGTCTAATGACTATCCGGTGCTGTTTCAGTTCCTCCAAAGCTGTTCATCCATAGATTAAAAAATAACTTCGAGCCAGCCAAATTTCTCGGCAGCTTCAATAACAGGCGAACTTCTATCGAAGGTAGATGTCAAGTACTCTCATGCAAACGTTCGAATGATAGAAATGGTCTATTTGGTCGAGGATTGGATTCACAAGGAATTCAGAAATACGGAGTCCTTACCAGTGTACCCAAATTTCTTTTCTTATAGTGTATGGAGGACGCTATTTTAGTTCTCAATGGAAATACATTCCGCACATTGATGGCGTTCCTATGGTAGTCTCAGTAAATCCCACTCTAATTGAGGTTCTCAGGACTAGCCTAGAAAAGAGATTTGTAAACGCAACAAACAAATATCTCCTTTACAAATGCTACTATAGCGTCACTTCCGTCATTAATAACTTCAAACAAAACATGATCAACTAATTAATAACGTTCGTACGGATATTCACCACACGAGTTTTTACCGTTAAGTTGCAAGCGTGGATTATGTTAGTAGTGGGAGATTAAATGTTTTGGTGAAATGATTCACCAAGTGATATAAGCACTCAGCTGACCATTGAGAAGCACGGTGCAGGTGTTTCATCTTTGTTAGGAATCATCAAGAGTGCATATCGACCGTGCCCGAAGTTAGACGGGAACCCGGAACGAACGATTTTGAGTGGAAAGCCTTAGCCATTAGGTTATCGGGAAGGTTGTGAACGGTTTGTTGAACTTCACCACATGATGTTGTATTTATCGGTCACTGATTTGCATGGCCACAGACCGGTGGCGCACAGCAGTCGAGCTTTTGTGCAGGTGTCCTAAGTACTACGAAGGCTTTGGACATGGTCGAACGCAAAATGCTGGTGCACCTGGTTTTCAGCACAGGGTCGTCTTAGGGGTCGAATGCAGACCTGACACCAAAATCCTCATGTATACAGATTATCGAAGTAAACTCTCACCACGCAGTTGTAGTGTCATCTCGAAAATTCATAAAATGCTTGCTCCGTAAACACTGAACTCAGCGACCGTGGCCTTGTAACAGACCGCTGTAGCTCGCAGATCTGGTAGAACAACATGTGATGAAGTTAAGCAGAATGTTAGGACCCTGCCCGGCAGCTTAATGGCTAAGGCGTTCGACTCAAAATCATTAGTCCCGGGTGCGCGTCGATATGCACTCCCGATGATTCCTAACAAGGACGAATCAACTGCACTGTGCTTCCATGCTTTCTTAATGGTCAGTTGAGCGGTGATATCAAATGGTGAAGTATTTCTTGAAACATGGATAGGTTCGCGACTTGTCACATGACTAAGGCGCAGAAATGGAAGTAATGGATGAGGTATTCACGTCCAGTGGTTACAGAAGTATTCACCTAAAGACAGTAAATCTGTCTTTTGGGAAACCATTTATTATTCCTGGCTCCTAAGTCCTTGGACATTATTCCAGTGACGTTCACAGGTGGTAATGTAAATGAGAATTTCATAGGCTGTCTCAAATGGAGCCTGAAACAAGCATGCACTACTTCTGAATTGCTTCCATTTCACGGGTGCTGGTACGTGCGATGTCTTCTGCCAACCTACGTGTAAGAAAAATTCCACCCACCTGGTACGAATTGGACGGCAACTAGGACAAAGAATGACTGATTAAATCTCGCGATTGGTGGTCATTCATGTCAGCCTATCACAGTCACGTGACGAAAGGTCACGAAACGGATAGGCTCCGGTATCTCTACTGATAAGCTGCGAGAGTGAGACGAAACATCGTTTCCATCGCCTGACTGTGATCCTATCTCCATTTCAAATCTAGACTACTGCATTTTGCCGAGACGAAAGCGACTCAGCGACGTCTAAAGTGATGGAACCGCTCCGTTCAGTACGGTTGCGAGAGTGCAGCATTCACCTGTAGAGTTGCAGCAATATATATTCGGGTACATTACGAGAGGTTACTGCGCCGTTCACCTCTCTGCTCTATTTAAATCAGTCGCTACAATCTACCGAATTCACCAAGACTATGAAAAACCCTTTGGATTAGTAGCACAGCAACCATGCGTAGATACTAATTTTTTACTGTTTTGCATTGTCGACGGTAGATAAACTGTTCCTGAACAGTTACACAACGTAGTAAGGTCACAAATGTTAGGTAGAATATCAGAATTTAGTCGATATTTGGTAGTAATAAAACTATTTTATGATAAGTATCGTGACACTCTAATAATAAGCAAGGTTGAGTGTTGCGGTTATGATCAGACGAAATATGATGATCTAAGGTAAAACTGGTGTTGTTTGGGCTAATCGAATTGTTGAGACCAGCACAAAACGGCTCAGTAATACTGAACAGCGGTTCAGTGTTGAGTTCGATTCGCTATGGTAACAGAAAAAATGCAAATATAACGTCACAATACCATTGAAATTCTGGTTAATAGTCGACGGCTACTATTGACAGGGAAGTGTGCAAACGGTGGTGTATTTGCTGCTGATCACGAAACCAACAGCGGTGACTGATGTTGTTTGCGGTCTAAACGAAACTCGCATTACTCAGGATCCTCATTTGATTCATTAGAAGGAACTAGTTACCCTACCATTAGCAACGGCCGGATCCAGCAGTTTACGGATCCTCAAGCCTGAACTGTGCTTTCAGAAGAAGCCGGCGCAGATGCTAGAAATTTTTTCTCCAACCTGTAATGGCTTTACACTTGATTGCTCCTCATCTGGGACAATAACTCTCACGGAATTGCTCATCGTCTTTTTCAGGCTGTCGATCCTACTGCTAATACACAAAATAGTTCATTTTACCCTAGGTATTATAGGGACAAAATGGATTCAAGCTGACCAAAAATGGACCATCCAAAAGAGGTGTTGGTAGTACTCGCTATTTTGATTAGACATTTACGTATTATTGTTCTCATGTTCCGTAGTTTGCGGAGTGTTTACAGGACAATCTAAAGTAACTCGGTAATTTCTCATTTCTATTTTTCAAGAGTACATTTTTCTAAAAAAACATTAATTCACTATAACTGCTGTGATATTTAGACTTTCTGGTACATTTTGCACAAGGTGTTTACGAAGTAGCATTACGGATGGTCCCGGTGGCCGTAGTTGGTCCGCACCCCTATCTTTCCTGAGAAACTCGCGTCAGTGTGAGCACTACTCTCGTGTGCGCATTAACAGCGTATCACTTTCTTCCGACGAATGAGTACGGATTTTCCCCACCCTCTCAGCAGGAACTTCTGTAAACAAATCGTTCTTATATTCCTTTTTACACTTTCTTATCTCATCAACATGTGCGGTAGTTTCAGTCCCTAGCATCTTTTGCCCAAATAACTTGGTCGGTAACTGACAACGACGGAGTGATTCAGCTGCCACCGGATGAAGCGCCTCTAGAAGACCTTTTTGATCAAAGTGCGCTTCAGACAAATGAAATGAAGTTTCATTCATGTGCCCTGACAGCTCCCCATTCCTCACCAATGAGAACTGCAGGTACACAAACAAATGGCCTTCTCCATGAGGCCCTAACATTCTATTTCTGATTTATAAACGCGGATCATTACGAAAGGATTACAGACAGCGGACGGCGATTGTGTTCTGCTGTATGCTAATCTCCTTATGCATTTCAATGAACGCTCGAAATGCATAATATATTATCAGCTACAATGCTGAGCTGATTGAATCAGTAGGAATATCAGATTTTCAAAATGAGCTGGTTGTAATGAACAGATTTCTCCAGAAATGAAGACCGCTGCAAGAAAACCTTTACGATGATTCTGTGAATCTCGTGATTGAGAAAAACAAACATATTTCCTGAAAAGTGTCAATGGACCTGAATTTGTTGACTTTTACAATAGAACCGTCCAGTAAACAAGGTTGTTAAAGCCGGAATGCTAGCTCAGACGTAAGCCCAATACAGGAGTCGTTTGGGCTTCGTCCGCATTGCCCAGATAACCACACATTCGGCGAATATCGATCAGAAGTCATTTTACGAGAGCAGAAAATGAACAGCATTGAGGACGGGGCGAATTTCGGTCGGCCAACAGAGGCCAGGAGCAAAGCCACACTACACGGAATGTTGGAAAGTAATCGAATGGCTCGCGGCAAATCGGCGCATGTTACATCATCATGGAACTTGTGCAGTCATGTTCAAACAGAGACAAATAAAATATTCAGATATCATCATGCAGACTGTGAAATAAGGATATAGAATAACTGGTGAATTGAGAACAGGACTTGATTTGGAGTAGTTTTGTAGATAATTGTGTGGCGATGGGATATCTGACTTTCATAACAGGTTGAAAATACAGCAGTCATTAAAGTGCGCACGAAAGCAAACCAATAAACTGAAATGTAATTAAATGTTGCACGCGTTCAAACAGAATTCAGAATTCTAACGATATGCTGAGGAAGTTATGAATCTGAAATAAATTGGCTGATTTTAACTAGGTTAGGGATGATTCCTCATACTCAAGGGCACACATTCTCGTGCTGTTTGCTATGTGCTTTTTTCAGCTGGTAATACTCAAAAGTAATATTCTGTCTGCCTGATCGGAATAGCTGACGATTTACGAGGCGATATCAAACAGTCATCTAACAACGATAACCTTCACGTAGATTTTTATGCAAGACGATTTTCATTACGCAGTAAAGTTTCAAAATGATATCCAGCATTGTTTTTGACCGAAGTACTTTGTGACCTGTTTCAACAATTACTATACTGAGTGCAGACATTAGGATTAAATTTTGTGTTTCAGATACCCCACAAATTAAAATCTATTCGGGGGATGCCTAGTGGCTATTCATGCGAGCCTCCGTGGCCGTTTCGTTTCCCAAGAAATACTTCCTCTAGCTATTTTTGTGCTATCTCTGCGTTATTGTGCAGCGTCGTTCTGCTGAAACGATGTCCTTTCATGTACCACTAGGGAGACCAGCATCGGAGCAACTCTTTTTTGTAGAAGTTGCTTGCAAGAAAGTCTTGCAGAATTCCCTGTAAATTGCACATATTGAGCACCTTGCAAGTGTCTCTGAAAGAAAACTGGCCTTAAAATTCGTGTACCCAGAATCCAGACGCGTACCACCAACCTTTGGTCGCACTATACCTTCGATCCAATGAGTCTTCGGGATTAACATCATCCCCAAAATGGCGTCGTCCGCTCGAATCATACAAACAAAGATGGCTTCATCACTGGATTGAGTTCAAAATATGCCTTTATTTGGAATACAAGAGCAAAATGATTCGCGACAAAATTGTTGAGCCTTAACCACTCGGCTTGAAAGCCGGAGAAGTGTCTGATGTTGCGATCCTCCAAAACGCGACCGGCGGAACTCCGGAGAACGTCACGCTCCTCATTTAATTGTCATATGCCATACCGCGGATGTTGGACTGCTTTTTCTGATTTCATCCTTACAGCATTAGATAGTTGCACCTCTAGGTATACCATGGCGATGTTCGCTTGTACACTACTTATTTTTCCGGACCTCTTGATTATGGCTCTGACGATGGATTTTGCTGCCCGTCGGAGGCCATCGTAGAGGCCATTCACATTCCGCATGCAAATAAACGAGTTCCATTGTCAGCAGTTGACCACCTATTTCATCCATACTTTGACAAACAAACTACTCCACCTTTCTTCTGTCGTAAGCAAGAACAAAATGACACTTTTATCTGCCTTCCATTCCGATGACTATATGTGTATCAATGTTCACTTTCATGGTTTGCCGAGGCATACGACACCTCTTGTTTGTCCATGTTTGCACGACAGTCACACTGCGAAAATGCACACAGCGGCCGATCCACTCACCCATGCCGGTTGAAGCTGGTCTGCACAGTAGCTGTCCAGGAGTCACGTTTTTTTTCACGACTTTGTGATGTACAGAATCAAAATAAAGATCTCCCTGCCAGACCAGCCACTTTTGTGACAAACGGTAGTTGTTAACACCTTGACTCGGTGCCTCTGTAACGTCTACTTCTTTAAGGTACGTGCCGATTGATCTTTGAGTGCGAGCATAATAACGTGCACGCTGAAACGGGCATAACACCAGCTATTCACTGCAATGAAACAGTAATTTCATTTCACCTGTTTTACCAGTTTGGTAGGAGTAAAGCAACTTGTGCATCTATCCAGAAGCGACCCCTCATCAGAACGCTGCTTTCCTTTTACGGGCCCCCAGTAAAAGTACACACCTTCCGCGTCCAATTTAACGGGGACAGCATGTCGCAATGCTCCTCAGATTATCCGAAGTTTAGTTATTTTTCTCCTTGAATTTTACTCCCATTCAGGCCTTGACCCACGGGTGAGTGGTTATTACTTTTCTCTTCCAGAAATTTTCATGCAGTGACAATACCAAATTAGATGTAGAAAACCAATGCATGTGCATGAAAACATGTGATGTTTGCGATTATGTTATCGATAATTTATACTGTAGCATCTGAAATCACATCTATTTTACATGTATTTGAGGTAACATGCGCAGTTATTGTCTGTTAGTCGGTTTTTTATTTTGTTGTTTGATAGACCAGCCGATTGGTCGATAAAGTAAGGGGAATGGATGTCTGTCGCCTTGCAGCATTGAACTATCCGGATCAATAAAGCGATCGCTAGTGACACCGTTAGCTTTCGGTATTTGCTTGTATAATTCCAGTTCATGCATTAGCTTCTTTTGCACGCATAGCCCAAACACGAGGGCATGTATAGTGGTTACTACAATTGTCTTCAACGCTCGGAATCACTATTTTCAATTCGTGACACGGTACCCTGTGCGCAACACGCAGTGCGGTATTCCTTCCTACCGAGTAATTCGACTGGATTAAATAGACGTTTATCAAACGGAAAACGGAATCATTTTCCCTGCGTTGAATTGAGCTTGGCTGATGTATTCAAACGATTATCTTGTCATTCAACTAAATTAAGTGACTTCACAAGTGCAGCTGAACTAGTCGACGATCAGTAAGGAGGTCATCGAAGGCAGTTTAACTTTCTCCTTCCGTCCAAGGACATATATAGAGGAAAACTGTGTCAGAATGCACTGGCGTTTAGTGTGGCTTTGTTAGATAAGTTTGACTGTAATGGCTTAAGAATGAAGGGTTGGAAACAGGTCATTATCACCGTCATCGTAGGGCATCAAATACCAGGGAGATCAATACTGACAGCTGCCATTCTTACTAGGAAACAAGTTGCCTTGGCGAGAATGATTGCACAAGGTGAGCAGAAAGTGTACCTACAGGGCCAGGAAATGAAAGGAATGCTGTATGAGTCCAACACACGGAATGCGGTCCAACTGTAAACGCATATTTTCTAGTCATTTTACCTCAGCAGAAAATGACTACAGATGGTAATTTTTTCGATCTGAATCGTGGATCTCCCCTATAATTTCCATGGTTGTTTCATAACATAGTGGACTTCTGTAGGTGAAAATAACTTGCTTTTCGGTCGGAAACCTGGAGAACCCAATGTTGCTGTCAGTGTATTCAGCTGTGGGGATTAGAACGAGATTCCCTCATGACTTCATCTTTCTTAATCAGAATTTGTGCTAAATTTAGAATAGTGAAGTTGGAATAAACGTTGCTACCAGAAGCCATTAATCTAAAAAACGGATGAATGCCTAAGACAAGAAAATAGATCATTGTATAGAGAACGAGTCAAACTTATAATAATTTTAGTGGGGAAGTTCTATGTGCAGATTACATACTTGGTTTATAATTCAGTCAGTTGGAATAACAAAAACCACGACTGAAAATAGACTGTCTTCGGTAACTCATGCAAAAATCCTACGAATAGTGGAGGATAGGGAGAACACATGGGTGAACGAAGAAAGTAGTAACAGTTTGCCTGTCACTAAACATGGGACGTATTTTAGCAAGATGCAGGACTTTCGTAACATTTGAGTACTTGTAGAACTCCACTTTGGTAACGGGGAAACGTTGACGGTCACTTGCTGAATGGGTTACGAAAAAAAAATGGAAAGGGTCGAAAATGTTCTCAATGCCCTTAGATGTATTAAGGTAAAGGACGAACTGGGAGGAATTCCAACTGTTGAAACGTTGTCAGAAAGTGATAGGAGGTCAGAGTGGACGAAAATCGCCTGGTGAAATGCAACACCGTCAGAATACAAAGGAGGTTATGCAGGTGGTGCAGTGAACAACTCCTTAAGATTAGCAGTGAGTAGATAAAGAGGGACAGCACAATGAATAATCCCGCATATGTTAATTAAGGCATTAGATAAATGGTAGACGAATTTCATTCACTTGGTTCTACCAGAAGAGTAATCTTATTGACCAATGCGGCCCAGGATTGGGACGACCCAAAGACTCAAGTTTTCGCAGAATTAGAGTAAGGAGATTTGCGTGAAAGGAGGAGTGATAGTCAAAAGTTCCAGCTAATTCCTTTCGCAGCCGTTTCATTTCTCGAGATAAAATGTTGTGATCCGACTGGGTTCATAATGAACCTACTTGGTTCCCACGCATATTGAGTTCAGTTGTTGAGTAGAACCAAGGAGGGATGCAGGTTACTAGGGAAAGCCCGTTCGGTTAGTTTGAGCGCATCAGAAGTGGCGATGATGGACCGAGTGGACTTGGATAAGATGTTTAATGTCAGACATTTCGGAATAGGTGTAATTGTTGTAGGTTGCCAAGACGACAGAATAACATCGGTAACATTGGTTACAAACGTTTGAAAAATCCCACAGAACACACTGAAAACAACACAACGCGGCGAACAAACTCGTTTTCAGTTATTCATGCTCATGGCAGTAGCTAATATTGTTTGCTGACACATCAGTGTCTTGGAGCTGTGAACAGATGTGTCAGCAAACGATGTTAGCTATTGACATGAGTATAAATACCTGAAAACGAGTTTGTTCGCCACGTTGTGCTGCTTTCAGCATTGGTTTCCCTGAGAAGACAAGTCATTATTTACGTGAGCAAACTTTCCCTCAATTTGAGTGTGGTAGAGGGCAGACCACTTGGAACAGCAGCGGAAGCAGTTTTGAAGATGGGATAAGCTCGAAAGTTCCCTCGTAAAAAAACGTTCAATCTCTAAGTAAATATGCATTGGATAGTATAGAAAAGTGTCTACGGACGGTCAAAAAAGCGTAGCGTATAGGCGATAGGCATCAGTGCTGCAGATCGGCTTTCGCACGTGCTATCTTCCAAATAGTCTGATTCCTCACCAGTAAGCTTTACTGCCACTGGTATCAAAAGAGAGGTGATTTCATTTATTTTATCTCCAATTTTGCATTGGTTTGATCAAGAAGCTAACAGACAAGTTCTTCCACTCTTCGCAGTGACTTAAGTAGATTTGAAAGTATCTCTGTTGTTAAGGCGCGCAGTTCCAATAAGACAGGGAATATCAGAAAGCAGTCAGTATCTTTGTAAGTTCAGCAAACAAAAAAGTATCCGAATGAGAACCTAGAAGAACTATTAGCGAGAGACATATTTTTTGTCTTTACCTTAACTTCTTTTCATCCTGGCAAATGACAAGCGTCTAGAATGGGAATATTTTCAAGGTTTGTGAGGGATGCTAGTTTGACCAACACGGCCTACGTCTGACTCAGTTGCCCCATTGATTGTGGGTGATTGCGCGACGATGGACCGTGTTACGAAAATCGCGATCAGTGTGTGGGCGTGCAAGACAGCCTGCTGGTACGGGCGGCAAGACCAGACCGAAACCACGTTGTCCCATTGGTTACCAGCTTTCAGCCAAGAGAATGGTGTGATCGGAAGTGAGAGTGTGGATGTGAAAGTTGAGAAGGTTATATTGAGAATTGTCCCATCCAGTCAGTGTGAGCGGTGCGGGTGTGACAGCGAAACAACAAGAGGTATATCAGCTGAAGTGCATCAAACGAAATAAACCAATCACAGTGTGTCCCGGACAACCGATGAAGTAATGACAGTCACACAGGGGTAAATATTCAAGGAAAATAGCATATAAATAAGATATTTTTACTTAATAAAACCAGATTTTGTACCGGTTTGAATTGATTGTTCTGGCTTTGATTTAATGGAGGTGGATGATGGTGATCTAGAACTAGAATTAACTGACTGGTGAGCAGACGTCGAAGCAGTAACAGGGCGCTACTCAACAAGGTCTAACGAAAATGAGTGATAATTGGTAGGAACAGGAACATGGAACTTTAAGTGGAAGATTTCAAAGTCGTTGACGAGCAATCTGTCTAAATCTGCATGTTTCCTGGTTAGGATAATAAGGAGATCACAAATCAAAACCGGTTACGAGATAATTGAAGACCCGTTTAAAATCACCGACAGTAATACATTAATATTCAAACAGTAGTGTAACCAGAACAAGTATAAAAACACTAAAGAACAAATTAATTTTACTCAAGACAAAGGGGAGCTAAGTAAAGTTTGCCAATCGCCGTGTCAAAAGACGAAAATTTCGGACCGTACACAATCATAC
This sequence comes from Fasciolopsis buskii, assembly GCA_008360955.1. Lineage (NCBI taxonomy): Eukaryota > Metazoa > Platyhelminthes > Trematoda > Plagiorchiida > Fasciolidae > Fasciolopsis > Fasciolopsis buskii. Next base: position 147,578 of record LUCM01000241.1, read on the forward strand.
AGTCGGTATCTCTAAGGAGAAGCTGGAGACGGTAAAGGACTTGTAAGATCGATAGTTATTCATATTTATGGTCAAACCAACTGTCTTCTCCTTCCAATGAATTCCATTCCGAAGAAAGTGTTGCAAGAATTTTCAAAACGAAGTAGCACATTTCGAATGTTTTTGCGGGGAAATGATTCTTGGATGTTGCCCACACGTGTGTCAGCGTAAGTCCGAAAATACAAAAATGGTCAATGGCAATGATTCCCAAAACGCGCTGTGCAAGCTACGGGAAACCTGTTAACCAATACGACTGGGGTCCTTGAAACAGTTAGATTTCGACGAAATAACTAGATTGATGCATATGAATCTATCTAAATAAGCACTTCCTTCGAGCAAAATATCTTAGATGAAAATTGCGAGAATGTGTAGGCATCGCGCATTCAGTCGAGAGATATGCACTTGCATATCTTCGAACTTGCAAATATCTGCCATAAGTTGCAAACTGTTCATTGCCTGTAAAGGTAAGACAAAATCACCAGGTTAGGTTATTTACCAATTGCTGCTGGTCATATTGGATGTCAATCATCCAGCAAACATTTAAACGCAAGTTCTCCAAATATTAGAAAAACGTCATAAGTCCCGAAGCGAACAGTCACGACGGTCCCGCAAATTTGAGTTGCATTCAAAATTTTCTTCAAGCATTCGTTTTTGAAATGCATGGTGAGAAAGAGTACCATTTTGTCCGACACCTTCCATTGTTACCAGCACGGAGAATTAAGACAAAGTTCTTTGTACCTATCTTCCCTTACTGTCTTTGGGCCGACTAATGATCATGGTTTTCAAACGATATACTCTACGGTCAATTCTGATTGGAACGGCTTGTGCAACATTGACGCAGGCCGAAACCTAAACTTCTCTTTTGTGCTCAGCCGCCGAAATCGACCTACAAACTCGATTGCTGTGGAAATATTAGTCGATACAATGAGCCTGGTGTCATAGGCTTTATCACGTCTATGAGTGACATTAGAACTAATGGGTTTCAAATCATGAGTTTGTTCAATACATTTATAGCTTACGACAATAATGAGTTCACTACGAAGCAATTGTTCATCTCAAATCACAACTTGTGAACAACGAAGCTGGAGTTATATCCATCTAAGGAATGTCTCTTAGTAACAAATCTGGCGTACTAATTTTGTTTAATGTCCTTCGAAACTTGAATTATTAAAAATCGACGAACGGCTTGCGACGGAACATATTTAGCATCTTCACAATCGTTGGCTATCTTAGGTTACTTGCATCACGTCAGATACCAGATAGCATGAAATTACATCTTAACTCGGAATCATCAACAATGTATATACATAGAATGCACTCAGGCCCCTGGAGAAATGACTGGAATTTGGAGGTTGCAGATGCTTGACTGCACTGATTCTCGACAGTTTTCTAAACATAAACTCTACGCAGTGCTGTACCTTCCAGCCGTTAATTTGTGCATGGTCATGAAAGTCCATCAATTTAATTAAACCACAGTAAAACAGTCCCGCGCAACTTCCAAGATTTCCATTGGTTCACTGCAGCTAGGTGGATGCCTAATGTTAGGGCAAGTGAAATTAGTAATTACTAGAACTTTGGTATAACGATATATTTCGTGAGGTTTTACTCTCGCCAAAGTAAATCGCCCTTACTGAATTTTTAGAATCTAAAAAGAAGCACTTGCCAATGCATGGTCCTCATTTTCTACAACGTCAATCAAGTTGCTTTCGGTAAATTTCGAAACACCATGGTGGTTCACGCACCCATTTTGCGAGCCTACGGGAACGGGGAGTTCTTGGGCATCGCGAAGGTGAGCAAAATTATTTTACAATAATAGTCATAACTTTGATCTTTCGGATATTCGGTATATTGATGTAAATTTAATTTTACCCAAAGTGTTAAGTGTGGATATTGGCATCAGTAGCAATGATATATTCATATCGTTTATCGATCTACTTGGTACACACGTCTGTCCGATTATAATCTTTTGCATTTTGTTTTGTTTCTTTCGCTAGAAACCTTAATCGAAACAAATGTATGTGAGAGACAGGTGTTAAAAATAGTTAAGACTGAAGCCGGGATCACACGAACAAATTAATTCGTTCCTGAAAAACCATTCATTACGTTAATTAACATTAGCAGTGGATTATTTGGAAGTTAGCGATCGCCGCAGTTAACCCATCCGGTTCCACGATATATACGTGGAAATGAGCATGGTGCCAAAGGAAACACTTTAAAGAATGTGAAAGAAGGGGATATAATAAAAATAACAATAATGAATCACAAAACACTTGATTCCTAGATGAATTCACAGTAAACATGTCGTGATAGTTTAGTTTTCAGCGTTTATTAAAAAAGGGAGTTCTAAAGGCAAGATACACAGCATCCGCGCCACTGACTACGGTTCTCAGCCGTATATCTCGGCGTCTCCAACCAACGGAAGTTTTCATCTCTTGGACACCAATCAGGAAGGCAAAGGCAGCAATCGAGGCCAGAACCAAAGCTAACTTCATACCCCTGCGCCAAACTATAGCCAGACCGCCGCATCACTTCTTTCGGTCTCGCCCAAGATAAGCAAAAGAGCACGAAAAGGTAAAGGATGGGTGGGCATAAACAGAACACGTACAAGTCACCGAAGGCAACGAAGAGTGACTACCTCAATCAGAGGACGACTGTCCGCACCCAACACACGACGACGCACTTCGCCGTTGCCTACCCGATGCTCCCACCAGACACGAGCAATGCTTCAGCGACATCAGTGATCGAAAACAGAAAGTCTCCAAGCCTCCTCAACGCAGAAAGCCAGGTCTCGCAACCGTAAGGAACAGTGACATTCTGCACTCTTGGTTTGAGGGAAGGTCGGGTGTCGTTGTAGCGCCACAAGTTTCACAGGTTCGCGAAAGCTGTTTGAACTTTCTCAATTCGCCATGTTACTTCGTCCCCAACACTTTCCCCAGGTGTGATCCGGCTCTCAAGGTACTTGAAGCTATTAAATACTTCTAACCGAAAACAATTCAACGGGCGTTAGAGCGCCTGGGCTTTAAGTTATCCCGATACGGTGCGTGCCTCCTACCTTCATAATGAATGATGCTTTTTTCAAGCCCGACAGGAGCATGCATTTGCACTCACCCGTTGTAAAATGCCAGTGTTCAGTTCAGCTAAAGACAGACATGCTGATACAAAAACTAAAGTCATAAGACTGAGAAAACTATACTGGGATCATACTGAGCGCAAAGCTACTCTGCTCAAGATTACATCTGGCCATCACGGCGTATGATAAAAGACTGGGTTCCTCTTGATTTCACCCATTTGTTGGGGTTGCTTATTGTCTTACCTTTTTCAGTGCTCTGCACCACGCTGGTTTAGTTATTACTACGTGCTACTGAACTTTCGGGCATATCCAGGCTTTTTCTTTCGGAAACAATCCATAATCCCTTCACATATATTTGTGGGACACGAGAGAAGCATTTTATTTCGCTTATTTATCACTTGACGTAATGAATTTCACACCCTTTAAAAATCACTACTGATTAAGCAAAATGTTTTCGGACGCAAGTAATTGATGATTGGATTACGAACACATGCGTTAAAATGCTTGCCCCATACATACGTTGGTTATTCGAATCTCATTCCGCACTACTCTCTGTGTATTACCCGATTGAGAAACGCACATGTATCTGAACAAGGCCGTTTCGACTTTTCATACTCATGTCAATACTCTACAGAATTTAAGTCAGCTAAAATATTGGTGGGGAAGGAATTAGTAGTATCCTATGCATAACACGAAAATGGATGAGCGTACTGTGACAATTATTGTCTAGTCTACTATTTGGGTGGAGGTGTAAGGTATGCCAGGGCAGCTAAAGAGCAATCATAAACTGTTTTTGAGTGTAAAATAGAGAATTGTGAAGACAGATCGCTGTAGTTTTCGCTGTGCTCAAGACGTGACACTTTGCCAACCTTGACAGTTGGCTTTACACCTTATACAGGGTACAAAAAGCTTGCGCCACATTCACGATGTGGTTGGTCTCCGCTAAATGTGAAACCACTGCATTATCAACTGAATTAATTGTTAAAAGTGCTCAACCATGCAAAGTGGTATTCATGGATAAGTTCAGGCAAGCGCCTACTCATGCGGCTATAATGCATTCGCCCACAGGAAATTTGTTTATAACCGAAAGACCCCATGGGGCGGAACTTGAACAGAATTCCAAGCTTGGTTGCGTTAACTATGATAATGATAATTCTCGCCACTCTTCTTCCGTGCAATATCAAGTAGCAAAGAAATGCATAACGGTCTTTCCCCACCATCAGCCTCCTTCCTTTCTGCATTACCTTACTGGTTAATTGATTAGCGTAACTATTTTTGATAAATGCATTTCTCACTGCATGACATTCGGTGGATATTCATTTCGCTTCTTTTGCACGGTATCTAAATAGGTTTCTTTTTACGATAGTGGATGCGTTCTCCATTTCACGCGGCTTTTCCATGAACAGATCGTCAAGTATTTTCACACTCTTCGGGAACTTCGTCTTAGAGGTAGTCTCCGGAAGAATTTCTGAACCCTTTATTTTGTATTCGTGTGGCATCCAGGTGTCATTAAATTTGCTTTCACAAACTGATACTCTTCTTTGCCCTCGATATTTTCTCAAAGCGGTCGCAAGTAACATGCAAACGCTAATGCGTATCGAAAAACTAGCTTGCTTAGCTAATATGCTGGGGACCCTAGTCATCGGTGTGGTTGTATTCTTGAGACGGGCATTCAAGGCTCTAGCTCTGTCGTCCCTTTGACGTCTCCATTAAGACCCTTCCTTGAAGTTTCATTTAATCCAATCTGTAGACTCGGAGGCTGTTGCTTCTGGTCTTGCTGGCGTTGGTGTGATTTTGAGTGGGCTGAGAGTGCATTGACTGACTGGATCGCAGTCGATAGTAGGTGCAATGCAACTTTAAATTTAGTCCACCTTGGAAAATCGTTCACCAGGTAGATGCAAACTGTATGTCATCCCGGCTCCTGTTCCCGTACATTTGAGTCCAAATGTAGTCAAGGATTAATTCTACAAAAAATTGTGCGCATTCTTGGGCTCAGCTAAGATGATACCTTGATCTGCGCTGGAGACATGGGTGTTGCAGTATTTCGGCTGTCCTCAACCGATGCGCATTTAGGAGATTCATTTTATCTCAACTTCCGACGTTCGGGTCAGATAGTTGCCCGTTTCTCAACAGCATGAACTTCTATTCATCGGCACACCATCTGGCGTCCACTTTTTCGAATTAGTAAATGGCTCAGACCGACTATGTCACCATTAGCTAAAAATTGTGGAATTTCATGCAAAACTGCCGGTCGTAGTGAAACCCTCCCCTTGAGTTCAACCGCACGTCAGTATGCAGCTAATTGTTTGTGTATTGGAGGTATTTGGGCGATGCTTACTTCGCGGCTGCACTTGCCTCAGGGATTTTTTTGGGAACCCTAACCTGAGAATGATTCGGAGTTCTCACTCACAAGCCAGTGAGGCGTTGGCTGAGCGTGCGGACTGTAATCAGAGGTAAATCTATCATTGCCTACCCTACCTGAAGCAATGGGTGGCGCAGTGCTGATTATCCTGCACGACGACCGATGTAGTACGGAATTTATTTTATTTCTGTCGTTCGTTGGAGTGTTGGACGGATAATGCCAAGGAGTCTAGCCCATAACCAGGAGAATGATCAGGGTTTTAAAGTGAAGCCCTTCGTCATAACATGAACCTATCCGCAGGGAAGCAAAGGTTGACTGAGTGGGAACCCATCTGCTTGGATCAGTCACTGTGGCACTCAATTTTCCGACTGAGTTCCCAGAACATATCAATCCTCAACCTTAAGAACTAGGAGGCCACCTCCTCAGACCTCCATCATTGACTTTCTTGTCACGAAGGAATCCTCAGCTTGAGATAGGCCATCCTGTCGTGATTACACAAGTCGTTGCGTCACATCAAGCTACATTCTGTTTGTGGCTTGATCTGGTGTGCGACCAACGGGCGAGATACATGTAGCCAAATAACCAGAATTATCTACTTCGTCAAATTATTCCTCCGCAAGAACAAGGTTCAACTTCAAGCCAGTCCAGTCCTCCAACATCATTTTGCGCTTCGTAGGCACAAAACGCATCCCAAATGTATAAACACTATTGTTCAGACGATCATGGGAAGCATGCAAATTGCTTGTATTCCGTTGTATTGTGTTGTATAGACGTTTGCGTACAATCAATAGTGTCGCATTTCAGTCAGAAAACGTAAGGGTAAAAAATAAAATGAGAAAATTTTTACACTCATCACTTGGTAAAATATATTGAAAAAGGCATCGAGGAATAATCAGAGCACATTACGATAGGTTGCTTAGGAATTTGGCTGAAACACGGTCACGGCTGGTCAAAATGCATGCTGAATATGAAACAGTGGAGTTCCTATATATTTTTGGTTCTAGAGGCTATGTAACGAAAAGCGGATAGTGGGGAAATACGAAAACGACACTTTAAAAGATCGTGGTGCCTAGCATGCGTCGGATCGGAAAGAATATCGTGAGCAAATTTCTCACTAGCTAATAAGTGGTGATCACACAGATTTAGAGACAGTTGAGTTAGTGGTATGTAGGACACATGGCTAATAGCTGATAGTCCCCGGCGAATAATTTTCAAGTTTTTCTTAAGTAAACCTGGAAAAATAATGGGAGAACAGTAAAGAAGGATTGGAAAAGCACTGGTATACAAATCGGGAGATGGTGCTTTGTTTGTAGTACCGAAGCTTCCTGATTTGAAATGACAAACAGGTAGAAATATAAGAAGTAAACTTCAGACTTCTATCAATAATAACTCCTAGGTATTTCACAGAATCAATCCTGGTAAGTGTTTTTGAGTTGATGAAAGACATTTTGGATGGGTAGGCTGACCGAGAGAGAGAACAGACATTCGAAACATTTAGATGTGTTGAGATTTAAACCAGCTCGTGCAGAACAATCGTAAACAGAAAATAGATCGTTGGGAAAACTTTAAAAATCATCGTTGTTCGAAACGGCTTGAGAGAGGGCAACATCATTAGCATATATGAACAGATGACACGGTGAGCTAGTTGATAAGTCGCCGATGTAAGTGGGTAGGAGAAGCGGTGGAAGAACAGCACCCTGTAGAACGCCTGAGTTGTTAATCAACGCATCTGAAGTTATACCGTCCATTCGTGTGCGCTTACAAAAGTAGTCAGACAGCCATGCTAATAATGGCCTGGGGCAACCAAATGTTTCCATTTTGTGAAGTAGAAGAGGCCGTGCGACAGAATCAAATGCCGACGAATAGTCTAGAAAAGCGCAACGCGCAGATTTCATCGATGTGTTTAAGGACTTGCAAATGTGGTGAATGAGGGAGGCGACAGCGTCCAAAGTGGACCCGTTAGAGTTATAGGTAAACTGAAAAGGGTCGTCAGGAGGACGCAGGCGCTTAAGTATAGCACGCTCCGTCAGTTTGAGACCAAAAGATCTTAGGGCGATGGAACGAAAGCGTTTTGCTAAAGCAGTGGAACTGCTAGATTTTCGGATGGGAATAATGGTGACGGGTCTGAAGCAGTCAGGAGTAGAAGAAAAGAAGTAAGTGCATCCGTCAGAGCCACAGCACCATGTCTTAAAAGAGCTGAAGACAGACTGTCAGGACTAAACCTTGTGGTAATTTTAGTTGTGCGGAGACGGTCGAGTACCTCTTCCCTAGAAAAACCTGTAACTATCATTTCATCACCTTGTCCAAATATGACTGGGACACAAGTGGAAGGATGGATGAAAGCTGATTGATCCTGAAGAAGGGGGACAATAAATACTAGAAAAAAAATAAGAAAAAGATGTGATATTTTGTTGCGAGCTAAAAAGGAGCAATGTGTAAATTCGTTATGGTAGTGTTTGCATGGCGAGAAAATCTAGGATGACACTGTGTCACAAGACAGTCTATTCCGTTTAGCGAGTAAGTATAAACAACTTCGGACTTGCCAGACCAGAAGGAGTATATGTATGTTGCAACACCGCCTCCAGTCTTCTTGTCCGAAACTCTGTCCTGCCGATCGAGTCTGAAGCTGTCTATCAACACGAGCGAATCAGCGATATCTGGGTTCAGCCACGATTCTTGTATGGAGATGACACAAGTGTGAATATGGATCGGTGAGTGAAGTGTGAAGGACAGATCCTATATTTTCGTAAACAGAGCGGATGTTGGTACTCAACAATGCAGAAATGCACATCTTGGCTGAAAGGGTGCATTTAAAGGCTGCCTGCCAGCCAGCACGAGTGCCTCCTTTAGATCGACTAGAAGATCTTTGAGGTGCAGCAATGCATGATCCCAGTCCTTGTTGAGAAACGATACGGTTTTTAAACAACAGTAATTCCGAGCGATTGTAGCGTCGATCGGAGACCATAATAGAACCAAATATCCGACAACAAAATAACAAAATAGGATGACACAGAATTGTAGCGCAGCCAGTCAAAGGGCACTTGTGTTCTCAGTTGGTTATACAAAATCGTCCACAAACAGTCTGACTAGGAAATGACGGACAATGTTGTGCTGACAAGTGAAACCACGATTAAGTCTCCGGTTTCCCTCTACCGTCTGAACGGTGATTTTTGTATGCAATACGCTTTTAACCTTCAAATTGCAAAATTCTGCTCTGGAACTAAATTGGATCGAAGTCGACTATTGTTCTTGTTGGAAAAAGGCTCGGTGAGGTGGACAGATTTAGTTACTTGGATAGTTGTATCTCGCCCGGTGTACACCAAATCAAGTAACAATTTATATCTCAAAGTGGGGCCATGTATTAAATGAAATGTCTTCGCATATACAGAAATCCCGATGGCAATTCACCGATTTCACGTATCCACATCCTTGCGGTTACATTCTATTATCGATTAAAGGTTGAACATACATAGGATCTTTGAGGTCGGTACTCCTAGACAGTTCCGAAGCCTGGCTTTTGACGGCAGACGACTTGCAAGTCCTCTCAATACTTGCATCTCATCCTCTTCCCAGTATTTGTAAAATGCGATGGAAGAATTTCATATCAAAACCAGAGGTTACCAACGAAGCAATAGGTTCTAGGGTTCAACCTTTAAACCAGGAAATGAATAAAAATAGATTAAGATTATTGGAGCCTGTTTTGCGCAAGACCACAGAATGACTGACTAGTTTTACACTGTTTGTCGAGGCAGGTAGCAGTTGGTAATTGGTTGGAGGTGACCAGCTGATAACGCAAAAAAGTTAGAAAACCCGTGAACAGGCTAGTGTAAGTCCAATTAGACTACCGGTCTCGGATCCATGAGGTTCCCTAAGACGATGGTTGAAGGCAGTGGGTGATACTGTTCAATGTTCCAGTCACTAGGGTTCGAAATCTTTTTGTTTCTATATAAATTTTCGGGTTATTTTTTGCATTCGGTCTCTCACTAGCTCTTGTACCTCTTTTTTATTTCAAGCAGACTGTGCTGCTGAGTAAAAATTGTAGCCAAAGCATTTTGATGCAAAGTTTATGGTAATAAAAATGAACTGAATTTAGACCATTTATATACTTGGGTATACCTATATACCATATAATTGGGGTCCGATAGCGACAAGCTGCCCAATCCAGTGATCTTATCAACCCCCCAATTTTCTAAATGGCAGACGCTTAGGTGATAATATCCTTTGCAAATGATCGCTTAATAAGATTACCTTGCATCCTGCTATCCTAGTGGTACCTTAGATTTCTGATCAGTCTCCGCTCTTTCGTAATGGAATTTATTCCGGCTGATAGCGGGACTAGTGAGTCCCTGCTTTTAAAGAAAATTTAACTGCACGCAAGTCTACGCAGGTGGCACGAGCTTCGATGGTCTCAAAGTACAAAAGAGATGCAATATGCTACTGTAATCCGAATTCCCTCAGGAGTTTTGGTCTCATCTGAGTCATTCGTTGGAAAATATTGGACATTTGGAAAACGCTCCCTGAAGTTGACTGTTCACCCATCCACAATCATAAGCAACGTTTGCCCCCGAGTGAAACACTGAATGACAGTTTAGCTGGATTTCACGTTAACTTCTATCATCACTGTTCCAGCTCACGTCCCGTAGACTGTTTCCAGGGTGGGAGGGTGCAATATCGCAGTTCCCAGTATTCTTATTTGCTGCTCCCGAAGCTGATCACAGTTCTAAGGATGCTCGACGACTGCCTGTACTTGAACAAGGATGTCTCCATGGCTTTACTTAAATTTGATTAGAATATCAGATGAGCAATGTCAGGGCGCACCTTCGCGTGTTGAATGCTGACGGCCGATTTCTAATCTAGAAAATCGCTCTATTTGGTCCTTGATAAATTAGAAACTTCTTGCAAGCACTTGCCCATTACGTGCTTTTTGTTCCCTTTTATCACATGCTGGGCAAGAACGGACGAAGCAGTGCGACGGTCAGGCTGAAAGCCGGCTTGAAGGCATGATGAATTTAGCTTCTGTTGGCATTTTTGCATTCTTGGTTGGTGCCAAGAGATGAGGGTGTCCGTTGGTTAGGAACACTGAGAGTTATGAACCAAAACCGGATTCATTTGTGCGAGTGGTATATGGCTTTTCCTTAGACTTCTCCACACAAAACCTTTACGGTGACAACACAAATGAATCTAGTTTTACTTGATCATGACCAACTGATCACCTCTTTTATGTTCCACTTTGTAGCTGGTTTTTGTCGTTGTTGCTTTAGCATCACAATTGTTTACAAGGTGAAATAGTGCACATGCATATAAATGTATACGTTCATATTTTGGGCCCTAGGATTAAACCTTTAAAAGGAGCACGGAATCTAAATGGGTTAGGGTAGTAAAGGTATGTGTTACCCGTGTCCAGATCTCGACTCCCTCAATGCATGCTGTTCTCTAAGGCTTGTAATGAATGGAAGACCAATTGTGTTGATCTGGCCATAAATTGGCATAAAGGTGTGAAAACCTTAACCGCCGAAATGGCTACAAGGAAACCAGTTTAGACAGCCAGGATCCGCTCTCTGAGGTCTGTTTATTGGATATTTTGTAAAATAAGCAATCACCACCACGACTGGCGATGTTTTACATGCAAATTTTCTCATCTCCACAGAGCTGTTTTTTCCAGTATTTTGGGTTTGTGCGTTGATCTTTAAAATAAGCATTTACGTGAGACGGCAATCAAACCCATGATACACTAACGCAAATTTGGTGTTCGCGAAATCTGAACTGAACTGATCTGAACCGAACTGGACTGGAGTGGGTTTATTTAGGCGGATGAAATGGTTCCCGAATGTCACTACAACGGCCAGAATATCTTAATCTGCAGCATAATCGTCTCAATAAACTTTTTCACCCAATGTTTTTTTCAAATAAATGCTTCCAGAGGTTTATGTTGCGTTTTTTGTTCAACGCTGTTTGCGCCTTACGGTTTATTGAATGCATTTAACCAACAACTAGGGTAGTTGTAAAAAGCATCTCATTCGATACCTTCTAATTGTTCTAACAAACAATCCACACAAATCTAATCTGTTATCGCCGACTTAGGAATGCTTCTCTTATTTCGTTTTGTAGGCTTACATGTTGGATAGTTCTTATGAAAATGTTGTGTGATTTACTATCTCCTACAGCCAACCCACCGGGATCCACTATATCCCGGCATTTACCCTCGACAAAACAGAATAAGTTTGTTCTTTTATTTTTTTAGTCTATGAGGCTGCTTTCATTTTGCAGTGAAAATGATAGAAATGCGTAAAATTACCCCGTTCCTCAGATACATTTTAACTTGCGAAAACCTATCTAACAGACTGGTGTGTGACAGTAACTGTTGTCATCATTCGGCGATTTCTACAGTTGATTCGCATCCGTCTAATTGTTTCACATTTAGATTCATCTGCTGATGTATGTTTTAAACTGAAGTTTAACTATTAATCGCTTTAAACATTTGAAGATTGACTTCTGACTTGATTGGGAAACGATTTTCACTAGAAAATATTCCGCATCATCCTTTCATAAAGTACGAACAAACGCTGAATGTGTTAGACATCGGCCACATTCGCAGAAGTGCCCACAAGAGCAGTTACCTGTGTCTGGAAAAATTTGACAACCTAGCATCGTGCTGTGGACGGTGATATGCTTTCACTGAAGCTAACCGTCTTCACAAGTTTTATTCATAGCATCATCAAAATTCTTTTTTCTTCTGCTACAGTTTGCTTTGTATCTGATTAAGAAACAGTATGTAGAAATACATGTCTATTTTAAGTTGACGAAACTTTCATGAATTTGGACAGTGCTTTTGGTATTGTCTTCTCATGAAAGTGCGATTTGGCCACGTTTTGGCTGAATTTAAATCACTATCGCACTGTATTGTATTGTATAGACTTTGCGTGCAGTCTGTAATGTCGCATTTCAGTAAAAAATATGAGGGTAAAAATAAAATAAAATACACTCACTGATTCATGAAAAATATAAAAGAACTCATCCAAGAATAATCATAACACATAATGACAGGTTGCTCAGGAATTCGGCTGAAACACGATCACGGTTTGTCAAAATTCGTGTTAAATATAAGACAGCGGAGTTCTTATTGTGATTCTGGACGGAATGAAACAAAAAGCGGATCGTGTAGAGAATAGTTGACCAAAAGTTAGCCAATCGTAATGTCTGTCGACGACGCCGTGTCCTGAATTATAACTTTCGTGCTGAAAGTAGCGCATGTCATGTCAATTTTTCCATCCGCTCCTAGGTCAGTCGGATCTCGATGCAAATAAGTCTATTTCTTGGTTGTCTTTGCTGCTGGGAAAACAACCCTAAAATTTATCAACGCGGTCGTCCGAGCATGTAACTCAATGCCGGCGGAAATTATGCACTCCATCGAGCAACAGGAAGTCTGGACGTTCCACTGCCATGCTGCGTGTATAAGTCCACATCTCTAGGGTGTTATTTTCGCTTGGCGTGATAGGTCTGTGACTGATTTTTAGCTCCGAATTCTTTTTCACTGATGACACTGAAAATTGGCAATTCTTTTGCCCTCTATTTTGAGCCACCTATGTAAAATCTTACCGAGATAACATTTTGTTAAACATTGTTTTACTTGAAAGTTCTTCACGGGCATGTTTGGAAAAAAGACACGGAGCTCAGCTGAACTTGAGAAGGTACTGACAAGTGTAACAATGCATAACCAAGTGTAACTTTTCATCTTTATAGATATGAATGATATTAGTAAGCTCTCCATATGAGGACTCCAAGACATTTCTAATTTACCTAATAAACTCAGTAACTTTGTGCGAATTTTTTCAACTGTGGCTCTCTTCATTTCAACGAAGAAGGCTCGAGGAACTGATCGTTGCATCATTTGGGGAGTAGGTAAACGAAATGCGCAATCACCTGACTTTAAGGAAACCTAAATTTCACTGTGTCTGAGCCGCTACCAGAACTTGGTCCAGCCGTCCCACTAAAAGTTATAAGCCTTTCTACCAATTAAAAAGTGCGCGGTAGTGGCATAGTTTGACAGTGCACATCATTTTCAGGAAGTGGCTCTGGGTTAGCAGAGGACTTCCATGTAGAATAATTTTTTGTATGGATTTAAATCACAAAACATGTATGACAAGAATAACAATCTGCACTAACTTGTCCCTGTTCGACTGTTCACCACACTCTTCTTTCATTTCGCAACATATTTTTCATGCTGTTATTTGGGCACTAGGCTTTTTCGAACATCAGTGTATTATATATATATATATACATATATATATATAACATATATGTACATATCCAGAATCTCATTCTTGTCGTCACGAGTGACCATGGAAGCTCTTAGCTGAAGAGTCCATACAAGAACCACAACTGTGATTCGTGTATAATTCTGTCAGTTGGGTTGGACCAACTTTAAGAACGAGGGCGAAGTGCCAGCAGAATAGGAATAAACGAGGAGCTTCCGTGCACACGCTTGACGCTACAGATTTGATTCTGGCGAAACATACCAATTCAGAGTGTACAAGTATGAGTATTTTGGGCAAGAGAGCGCCGAGTACGCACACATGACGAGCGACAATAACGGCAAAACCGGTCTTCCATTTCCGAGGGAATTTTAGTCGTTCATCGGATACTATTCACAATATAATTACACCTATTATTTAATGTGCATAAAAGTTACTCTGACTTATTCATTATTGCTATTGCTACTATGGAGAATTTTTCATCTGTTGTTTCCATGGGTATCTTCATAATTTGTCTTAGCAACTACTTTCTCATGATTACCCTCCAAAAGCAAAAATGTCAATTACACGGAAATCTCTAATCATTGCTGATCATGCGATGCAGTAGCAGACCAATTCCGTGGACACCATCACTCAGTTTTACTTCAAGTAACAGTGATTGCAGATTCATTTCAAACCTAGGCACTCGATGTCATTGGTAAAGCTACTGATCCAGATTTTCAGGTGCCGTCCGAAGCGGCAATGTCAATTCAAACAGTTTTTTTAAAAGGTTCGTTATAGGGGTTCTGTGGTATTCTCAAAAATCATTGCAGTCGACGGCATTAGAAAATGTGGACTGCATTCCAACATTGCCTTCTTGTTTCGTCATTAGTGATTTTTTCCTCTCCGCCTGTACGAAGAACACACCACATGAATCAGTACTTGAATGCTTCTTGTTTCCTGGTATCGCCGGTTCACAGTTCACAGATTTCGTACCGAGAATTTAGCTCGGGACGAACTGCAATGCGTAAGATGGGGTCGAAGGTTGATTTCACTGCAGATCGCGCTACGTGCATTTTTGATTCTCATTGTACCCCCGTTTTTTGCTTGGCTATTCGAAACCAAAGCCGATCATAGGTATGCGAAGGACGATGAACTTACGAATTATTGGACTTGGATGAATTGCATCCAGATCTGTGAAGGTCGAGGGGACTTTCAGGCCGACTTTGTTTTCATAGGAATTGATTCGACCGAGAATTGAATGCCTCTCCGCATAATGGTAGAGCACGGAAACACTATCCAATGATATGGATTGCTGGACGTCCGGGTAGCTAGTCAGTGCATTGTTCATTGTCCAGTGAACGGCGTAGTTGAAAAAAGCTAACCAAAACTCTGTCGATAAGTGACGTATGAAAATGTGTGAAGCGAGTTTCATTAATACTGATGCAAATTTTCTCTCGACGAAGAAAAACCAGAACCCTGGGTAGGTTTGTATTTGTGCTATTCTTACGTGCACGCATACGCACATACATGCACGTATACATACATACATACATACATACATACATACATACATACATACATACATACATGCATACATACATACATACATACATGCATACATACATACATACATACATACATACATACGTACATACATATGACCATTAATTTACCATAGCTAAATGGTTTCAATAAATCACTCATGAAACCAGTAATAGACACCAAGAACGCCAAACAATCCGTGTCCGATTTATATGCATTTCCGAATAATTCAACCCAAATCACTAGAAGCAGTAAGATGAAAACAGAAACGGCGGATACTCCTGTCAGTTGGGTAGCAGACGTAACTAGCAAGGCAGAATCGGTCTCACAGGTGAGTAAACGGTAAATATAATGAACGACGTAAAAGCACTAAGTGGGGCGCTAAATGGTTTCGGCAGAGGCAGTGAAGGCACAGAACAGAGCTGTTGTCAGTGAGTCAGTCCTGAAGAAGACAGTCACGGAGGGTAATATGCACCCATATCTTAAATGCTTTTGAATCAGAAACAGTCGCTCATTAATTTATTCAACCAGTGAGTCTATTAACTGTTACACTAGACACGGATTGTGAACCAAGGAAAATTGGCGGATATCAACCGAAGCGTCATAGAACAACAAAAATGCGTTACTACAAGTGTGCGTATTGTCTCGGAAGCGGAAAAATCGACATCGATCAATAACAATCAGTTCAAATGGTTGGTTCTGATCAAACAAGTTTTATGATACAGTTTCATTTTTGTTACATAAACAATGTAACCGGAAAATAACAGTCTTATTGATAGGGCACCTTAGCAAGCGTCAGCGAGACACGTACTATCGTGCAGCAAGACCTGCTCGAGAAATGCAACGATCAAAATGGTCTCTGGTGCATACCATAGTTGGCAAAATACTGTGCGTAAGGCTCTCCCTCTCTGAAATAGCCCACAGTGGACCAAATGATAAGATAGTGTAAAAGCGCCTAGTGATCACGTCCAATTTAATTTATTATCAAGGCAAAAAAATCACTCACCAACGATGAGGGTAGAAATGTAGCCAAATTCAGTTAATCTTGTTTTGAATTAACATTTCTGCGGACATGCGCGTTCAGTTCAGGATTGCTCTCAGAAAAACCCTGACTAGGGCACCGACGATCGCTGTTAGCACCCGCCGTGGGTCCAGTAAATTGTCGGTCAGTCGTCTTCAAACCTCGCACATTTCGTCCAGCCCCCACACCTAACTGGATAATCTAAATTCAGCGTTGTGCATTAGACGGTTTTCCCGATGTGTATGTTACCTCATTTCGACCAAATGCCTCAGTTAAGAAGCAATTCAACTACATTGTTGCCCTCCACAGATTACGGAATTGGCAGACAATCAGATCTGAAGGGTACACTGAATGATGTTACAATTTGGTTAACTTCAGGAATTTTTATTGAAGAAGCTCTCTTTATCGTACTGCTGTCTATGGAATTGATTAATGATATGGATATGTCGGTGTTTGTCTAAGTGGACGATCGACCGATAAGCATGGGACTATTTTCAATGTTGGTCAATAAAACCCGCCATTATTTCATCATCATCTTTAGGAATATATAGCACAAAGCTTAGAAAAAACGTTTCCACTTTGTACTTCAAAGTTGACAAATCTTCCTGCGAAGATGAAGACAGAAATTCAGCATTTTTCACTCTGAGTATACATATAAGTGTGGCCTACAGGCTTAGCTCGACGGTTGCTTTTCGAACTGCGGCGATCGGATAACCTGACCCTGCCACAGACTTCCGCTACGTTCTCAACTTAAAACCCAGTGGAATTGAACACCTTGACAGTCTAGAGCTCCGGGGTGTGTAACTCGTATCCCCTGCACATTGCTACAAAAGTCTGGATGGAGGAATTTAAGTCGAGCCCGCACTTCTCGTGGCAGAGAAAAGGAAATGTACAGTCGGGATAGCCACTGCATAGGCAAGCATCAACGGACCTAAGTTGAGTGCTTGTCCTTGTATGCACTTTTGGAGTAAGATCGTCGCACAAACACATTAGGTTGGCCGAGCCGGACATAAACTGGATACAATAGTCGTTTGGGCTTCGTCCGCATTGCCCAGATAACCACACATTCGGCGAATATCGATCAGAAGTCATTTTACGAGAACAGAAAATGAACAGCATTGAGGACGGGGCGAATTTCGGTCGGCCAACAGAGGCCAGGAGCAAAGCCACACTACACGGAATGTTGGAAAGTAATCGAATGGCTCGCGGCAAATCGGCGCATGTTACATCATCATGGAACTTGTGCAGTCATGTTCAAACAGAGACAAATAAAATATTCAGATATCATCATGCAGACTGTGAAATAAGGATATAGAATAACTGGTGAATTGAGAACAGGACTTGATTTGGAGTAGTTTTGTAGATAATTGTGTGGCGATGGGATATCTGACTTTCATAACAGGTTGAAAACACAGCAGTCATTAAAGTGCGCACGAAAGCGAACCAATAAACTGAAATGTAATTAAATGTTGCACGCGTTCAAACAGAATTCAGAATTCTAACGATATGCTGAGGAAGTTATGAATCTGAAATAAATTGGCTGATTTTAACTAGGTTAGGGATGATTCCTCACACTCAAATGAACTGGCACATTCCCGCTATGATTGCTATATGTCTTTTCTTTTTAAGTTGTTACGCTAGGAATGAGGACTATTTTTGGCTGGAGGCACAGTTAGATTCTGCTCAGTATCGACATCAGCGGCACTAAACATAAGAAACGCCGAAGACGACAAAAGCAAATTGCAAAATGTGTGCGTCGCATGATTAATTGATGCGCGTAAGATCCTGCTGACAGACAGATGTCAATTACGAGCTCATGGTAAATGCTTCACTGGTAGCTTTACGCTCAGAACCCCTTGTGTTGTAGGGTCGGGGACAGTAGATGCTAGTGAAAAAGCCGAAATCTTCATTTGCTGCTAAGAGTTTTGGCGGTTGTCAAAAGTTAGCGGAATTCACTGTTTTGATCGTAAAATCTTCATAGTTCGTCATCAGTGGGATGTGAAAACGTTCGTGAAAACGACTGTCACAGATCAGCCGGACCAATCAAACTACTGCTCAATCCCAGGAGTGTTGGGCGTATGTAGCTTTGTTATACGTCATCCGTAGGTCCGCGGACGAATATAGCGTATGGGTATAAATACAATCACGATACGTGAGCACAGCGTCTGGACCAGGATCAAGAAGTTGCACTGATTTGTAAGGTAAGATTACAGTTCGGCCATAAAGCCAAACACTATTATGGTTTGCCTGAGTCTCATCGTTCAGTTTAGAACACATATACCACTACAAACTGACTCACATAAGAGAGATGAACGAGAAGACTAAAATACGAGCCAGCGTCAGCGTAAAATTCAACTACTGAGCTGTAGATGCACCAGGGGTTCTATGATAATTAGCCGCTTCGCCACTCGCGTGCGGACGGATGCGTCAACAACCAGAACACTGATGTGTGCGCTCGCACGCACTCAAGAATTTGTTGTTCCCTTTCGGTCGATTTCACTCAGTCAAAAGAGAAACCTCCAGTCTAGCACTGTCGTAAAGTTGTTTGACTCGCAATCTTTTGTTCCGCGCTTGCCCCAGTTCGTGCACAGTGGGTATGTCATCTCTGATGATCAATTATAAGAACGAAACAGCTGTACAATCCTTACACGTTTATTTAATGATGATTTGGGCTTTGATGCCACATGAACAATTTCATGCAACCCAGACCCACTAGTTAGGCATGACTTGAGGTTCACGTGATTATTCACTCAGCTTCACTGCAGCCTTGCGGTAATTTCATGTCCTTGCTATCTTATGACGCGTCAGGTGATGCGCAACTTTCCTGTCCATTTCCATTCGGATCGTTCCGTTCCGAAATATTCAGAGCAGCACTAAACAAATTTTAACCGAAAACGGCGAAATTATTAGTCTGAATAACCAGGCGGAACAGTGGAATCATTCGAAAAGTCAGTACGAATTATGCGATTAGTTAGGGTGGTCTGGAATGGACAGATTCCGAAGTGAGAGTATAAGATGTATAGATTTTCTTCAACATCGGACCAAATTTCCCCCCTCTGAATTGTAGAAATAACTTTGACTTATGTACTACATGGTCTAATACTAGTGCGATTTTTGGTGTAATAGTTCTCCTTTTGTTCGTAAATTTTATTAGATCTTTCGTTTTTTGATCGCTTCATCAAACATTTGTCCTGCGCTTTTCCATTTTATTAATCAGGACATTTGTTGTGTAGAGGGAGTGATACCGAAGAACCAGAATATTGGAGTCCTGTCATTCGATCATGTTGAAGAGGCAAACAAATGTATGGAATCTACACCAGATTTGCGTGAACCTCATCACTATGGCGGGCAAGAATTATTCGTTGTACCACTTTGCAGTCCGGCACAATCCTGGCCAGGTAAGAGAACTCGTCACGAGATTCATAGTATGGCAGCATACATGGCTGCAGCTGCAGTTCTCAGCTCAAAAGTTAGCGACAGTGCACACCCCTGTAGGTGCCTCTTTATTCATTTGAAAACTCACAAGCGAAGTTCCATCAAACTTATCTTGAGTATAAAACAAATAAAAATTAAATCGAATTTACCATCTTAGCTAACTAGCATCTTCAAAGGCATGGTTGCGCGATCGTTTGTGTGAATAGCATGAAAGGATTCTTTGTTCAGCACTGAGCTTGAATTTCCTTTTCCGAAAATCCGTAGGTAAGTCAGCCACACTGATAAAACTGCACAAACAGTTAATGTAGGTTTGAATGCCAAATCTGGTAGGGTAAACGACTGACTTCTTGGTCAGTACCGATCATCGGGCGTTTGTCATATAACATCTGTTTCAACTGTCTTTCCGTTATTCCACTCAGTGGATTTAGTTGGTATTTCACAATTATGTATTCATACCATTAATTGAAGAGATCACAAATGACTGGACCTATGATTTATTGTTACTTTGTTACTTAACCCAGCCCAAGCTTGTTTCATAATCTGTTTATCGCAATCGCAAACTCCAGCGGCCTCAATCAGTTGCCTCGATCCCAGCCCTAATCCCGCCTTACCTAGGGAAGTAAAAACTATCTAACCGCTCGTGACCAGTCAACACGAGTGACCATTACCTGTCATGATCAAATGGTTTATATTGTGTCTGTTTCGGTTAGCGCCCACTGACCGATTGTCCTCCCTCCTCTCGGGCCCATTGCCTCTTCCTTCATCTTTATTTCAAACCACTCCCGGTTCATCTCAGAACATATCACAAAAATTAGACCCCTTTTACTTTATCCCAGAATTGGGGTGATGGTTAATTACCCACCTTACTTTCCGGCTTGCAGTCGATCCTAACCTTGCCCCGTGCATTGTTCACCTGATTCCAAAAAGGCTTGTCAGCTTGTCCCGCGAGCCGCACATAAGTCGATCTTACTGCTGTATGATACCATAGTGAAACTAAACGGCTGTGATCACGTGTAGTTTTATGGTAGTTTTTGATGTGAAAGTAGGAATTAAACCGGAAGAAGGTCTATTTTAGAGATGAAATTTTGGTCTTTGGAGAATCAAGTATATTTGTAGCATGTTACTGGCCACTAATCGCTTACTAATCATGCTGATCTAAATGGACTATGTTTGCACTTTTGCAATTTGGTAACTGGTGAGAGTTAGAAAGTGAATTGATGCCTGAGATTGCGTGGTGCAAGCTGGAAGCTTTGAGTTACAGCTGGCAACTGTCGATCGATCGTGTACTCCTTCTCTTAGAAGAGCTAGTGTAGTAACTGTGATAGCCATAGGAGTGGTAAGCTAATTCCAACAGGATCCTTCCCGTCAACACACTTGAGGAGCAAACCCAGGAGCTGCATCCCGATTGTTATGTCGCTGTGACTCCACCGATTAAGTCTTCCCTCTCCTAAGGCTCTTAGGGCACCGTTTCAGATTTCAAATGCCGACGGTAATTAGATTCTTGGACATTTGCACTGTCATTGACTCCATCGATAGGACTGTATCATTCCATTTTTGGGGGAATACTTCACATGAAATTTGTGTCGATTCTCAAAGAATTGTACCATCATGCCTCAGATAAACTTTAAGATTATGACCCGCGCTCGCTACTGTTTACCTTCTTCATCGAAGCAGAACAAAGCTGCTCTACGTCTCATTTCTCCTAAACGTTGTATGTTCTACAGAACGATTTATCTAGTTTAACCAAAGGTAGAGATGGACTCATCCAAGGGAATAGAGTTTCCGTTTTAGAGTTTGCCAAGGGCATGACTTTGATTAATCAAAATGTGCAGGCAATTGAAAATGTTTTATATTGTTTGGTTGTTGAGGTGCCCTGATATCGTTTACAGTTTGTACGCTGAAATTGTATGGATTCCTACAAGCAGGCAAGATGTATTGCATGCACTCACCCGTCGTGCTGATTGAATGGATCTAGCCGATAAATTTAACCGGACGTGTCTGGAACGCGATCACATCACAAAATGTGAGTCACGACAGCTTTGAAGAAGCTATGACACCTGTACCACCGCCGTAGCATCTAGTTTTCTTTTGATGAAAGGATGGAAAATGCCACGGTTAATAATGTTCTTTTCTACCACTCGAAGCCTTGATCGTCGGAGCTGAGGATGTCCGGCGACCTCTAGAAAGCCTTACTCGAATCCTATAAAAACTTCAGATACGCAATAACAACGTATTTCTTCGTGTGTTGGATGTGTAGTGGTAGATAGCCATGTGCTTCATCTGTCATTCTCGTCATTTTGTCAATCTACACTAAATTCTTTTGATTATCTTTTATAATGTACGATTTGCATTGTTATTGCATTTCAATCACTTGACCAAATCTACCACGAAACATGAATCCAAAAGTTTCAGTGCAAAGTTACTGAAAGTGCTAAACACCAGCTTTGCAAATTCATCTGTTCTCTATCCTCCAGGATACCGCTACATTCAGTTGGATATTTATGAGCCCAAAAACTCGGAGGTGTTCTCTAGATACATGAATCAACTTGTCCCGATTGTCAGCCGATACGGGGGTCATGTGATAGCCGGGACATGCCAGACCGGTCATCTGATGGGTGTACGTCGTCCAACATTTATCTTCCTCGCTCAGTGGAGAAGTCGTGAATCATTTTTCTCCTGTAATGCTGAAGGTAAATTAGTCTCCGATTTTTTATCTCCCTATTTAATCGGGCGTTGAAGAAATTTATTTGTCTTTATTCTTCATTAAAGATAACCTGAAACTGGATTTCGAAGTATGCTGGTGGAGGGTACTCCCATCTTGAAAGAAATAAATCGAGTTTCATTCTGAATTATGGTAACTTAAAAGAAGTTTTCAAGCAGTCCATACTCTGATGCGCAAAACTATCACTAGTAGTTCCCGCATACGGAGGGATAGGCAAAATTCTGCGGAAACAAAAGACCGGTTTTATGGTATGAGTATTTGATACCATACTGTCCAGCTATGCCCATACTTTGTTAAGTTGACACTATATCATCTCCCGACTTAGTATAGGATTGCGTCACAATTATTCGGATTTACGTCAAAATTAGTCTGAATCCATAGGATTTTACAAGAGCATACCTGCTTGCAGAATGCAAAGCAATGCACTAATGATTAATTCACATTACATTGCGCGCGCACAAGCCTGCTCTTGTAAGATGGGTCGCAAACAATACCTCCATAAGCCGGTTGGGTGGCATTTCCAAATAGTTGTGACATAATTCCGAAATAATATGAGAAATGAAATAGAATAACACTCGAGTCACACTCAACACTTTCTACTTTCTACTCAGATGGTTTGGCTACTCAACCCATAAATAGTAGTACCAAGTAATAGTCAGCATAAAAAAACTAAAAACGATGACTTCGTCAGAACTTTCCTCTGACATCAATTTCTACTTCAAAAAAAAGAAACAGTCAGGGGGAAAACGTGTTTTATCAGTGAAACAAAATATCGACTTGAGTTCGAAATTTTACAGGTACATTCTGTTGTCTTTACAACCGCTCATAGTCCTAACAAAATAAAATATTGCGAAGACTCGATATGGCTCACAGTCAGATTACTCTGTTAAATAGTTATAGAGGTTGTGACAATATTATCGGAAATCTATTAATCCAGGTTCCTGGTCAATTTAGATTTTCAGTGTTGTTAAGGTAAATTGGACCATGGGATGTAAAATTTCCGTTAGGCTAGGGAAGAGGAAGAGATATTTTCTTCCGCTAGTGGGCGGATCAAAATTTGTGCGAAAAATTAAAGAATATTTGGATTTCTGCCAGTTAACCACAAAATATTTAAACTATGCACGGTCAACCATCACTGTTAAGTTTCATCCGGATATGTTTCCAACCACGTCTCATAGATGCAACGTGAATCTACTATAAATCACATGTGGCCTCGTGGGATGGCCTTATCTTGGCTCCTTATCCCGGTCACCAGAAGGACGCTCTGCTTTTTCCAAATATGGCGTTTATCCGTAAAGATATTCATCAGTAGTATACGTAAATACGAAGAGTGGATTTTGTATGGACAGCTAGAGATTTATTCCAATGACTTTATATAGTTGGCACGAGTTCTTATATTCAACTGTTCTTGGTACCATTAATTCAGGGTAGAAAATCTTGCAATGCTTTATTCAGGTGGTTCTGTTTAAGTTATTTTATGTCAATCATGGTGATAATGTAATGCTCGATTCGGACATGCTTTTGAAAGCTTCCTCTGGAATCCACTGTTCTTTCGGTGAAAAAATCAGATGAAACTCGTCACCAAATTGTAGATTTTTAAGTCCCGCAAACTTGTAAAATTTGGTTGCAAAATGTGCATAATAGCGTGGTTGAATATCTATTAGGTAGTTAATTTATGATTGAACGAAATTTTACTCCTTAATGAATTCATCCGTTTTATCATTCGCTGTAAACAAAATGCTTAGTTTCATTTTCTACCGCCATACACGATAAAGACTCGTCCAGCCTCGTACTTGGAATATTGCATGCCATCTTTTGTTTAACTGTCTGTGGTTATCGGTTAGTGGTCTGGGACAATCTCGAATGTGCTATCGTACAGTTTAACTGCTTGACAATAACTATCGTTAAAGCAGCAGAGGTATTTTTGATAGAGATGAAATTTACCATGCAATAATGGACCGTAGATTATAACCAGATTGTGACCTACTTCCTGAATTGATTTGGATTTTTAGGCTTCACTTGTTAGCTCAAATAGAAAATGGGTTTTTTCTTAAATCTAAATTCCGTCCGCATTTCATCATATGTGTAAATGTGCACATAAATATCAAAGAGAATTAAATGATTGCACCGTAATCACAAACTCTTTTGGTATTTATGCTGATACTGCGTGAGACAGGAATCAACATAATAAGATATTAGTTTACATTCACAAGTTTCTTTTTGTGAAACAACTGCTGATTAGCGCTTGGAAAGAGCTCATCGGGAAACATTCAAACAGACATTATATAGCATGAACTTCTGCTTTCATAGGTGTTACTTCCAGTCAAAAAATTAGTGCAGAACAAGAAGACAGTGAAACTCATCATCTTGTAAAACCAAGGATGAAAGAAACCCGTAGAGTGACTGATTTTTGCACTTAAGATAGGTTGCCCAGGAAGTCCGCTGAAATTCGATCCCGGTTTGTCAAGATGAGTGCTAAATATAGGATAGATACTAAGTCTAAAAGATATGGAACGAAAGGAGGATCATGTTGGGATTCAAAAATGACACGTTGAGATCACTGTGCAGAGAATATTTCGAATCTGAACCTATTTTGTGGGGAAAATTTTCACGTTCTGATAAATTTTGACCGCACAGTTTATTGAACGGTTCGCTTAGTGGCATGAAAGACATAAGGCTAATTACTAACAGTCTTCGGTGGATAATTTCAATCTTTTTCAAGTAAACTTACGGAACTGAATACATACAGTGCAGCTTTCCAGGATGATCCCAGGCCATGAAACTAGGCTAAAACTAAATACGAAATAATCACATACCTAATGCAATCGAGGTAAGACAATAAATAAACCTGAAAATCATCAGGATGATGGGGATGGACACATTTCATACAACATTCAGGTCATTACTTAAACTATTCAAGACGTCGGAAGAAAGGCCAATACAGAAGCCTTTGTTTCGACTCATTCCACATTTCAACAGCGGATTCAATATTTTGTCCACCACAACCTCCTGAACCACCTGAGGATCCAAATATCATGACAAATACAGACAAGTGTATACGTTTGGTTCGAGGGGATGTCCGGTGCAAATGCCCATTTGTCTCAGGTGCTTCACAAGGTGAGCCAGCGGGAGTTCTGATGAGCACTAACTGAGGTTTACGTTCACATGTTTGGTGAGTGGTTTAGGGATAAGAATACTTGTTTGGAATTATCTTATTCACTTCACATTTACCTTCCAAAACGCCCCACATTTGAAAAGAACTCATAATTCGTTCTCGGTGGTATCTCCAACGGTTCGCTTAATACCAATAAATGTCCATCAATGAAGTGTTTTGGGGATTCTCGGTCAAGCTCGATGAATAGTTTAGCATAATCTTTTCTTTGTATAATGCTACCTCAGTTTTAGTGGGCCACTTCAGGTTTTCAAAATAGAACTAATAAATTTGTGAATAAAATACCTTAGAGAAAAGTTGTGAGAATTTAATGGAATCTGTGGCGGTCACTCGTCACCTAATTATGCTTGATTCATGCTAATTACGTATTTGTGGTGGAACTGAATATTCTTTGTAAGCGCAATATTCTTGGGACGTTAGCTCCCCACTGCCGTTTTTATCATCCGAGAAACGTCAAAGGAAAGTCATTAGGTCATTAGTTAAGGATTCAGTGCTGAGTGTTCATGTCTCTGAAAGAGGAAAGTAATTCAGGCGAACACCTTTTGTTATTGCAAGGTTGAACACTGCGAGCGACCAAATGGGAAATTTGAAGGACTGAATTCCTGTTAAGTAATCCTGGTCTACTGTCGTTCAACTTCGCCTTAAACATCTGTTCTTTTCCAAGCTTAAGGTCACTGGTAAATTTTTGACTTCACTTTTTATCTACTATTAGGGCCGTGAGATTAGGTACCCTGTTTTTACTTTCTAGGTCTAACCTGATCGGATGCTAAATTAATTCGCCTCTATCCTAAACCAAACATGTAAAATATGAAAACAATTTGTCGTAAGCTTCTTGAATTATTTTTGACCATATTCTTTATATAAGTAAACATATTTCGAGAAACTGCTCACGATTTCAGACAATGGACCCATTTTCTCGCATTTTGAAGAACCACAAGCAAGGTCTTTCTTTGATGGCCGGTTGTCATCTTCACCAATCTTATCCTAGTCAATTTTCATGAAATAGATATAGTCGGGAATGAATCCAGGCCCAAAATGCACCGAGCACATACTCTTGGTGAAACCACATTGTGGGTTTCTCATTGACATTAATTAAGACAATGTTTTGTGTACAGCCTCTGGCATATTTATCAGTACGAAGGTGGCCACTTCAATGAATCTTAGGGTCAGCAATGAAACAGTTATCTCAATGGACTTTAGACTTTATTGCCTCGAGTTTGAAATCCGCCGCCGTCTGCCTAGTCATTCCTCTCACTCAACAGTTAGCCATGCTGATGAAAATATAATTTAAAATCGAATGTTAACAACTATGAGAGCTAAACAGGACAAACTTTCTTGTTGTACTTGTCTCTTTTTAGAATTCACAATTCACAAATTTCCAAAGTCTTGGCATTCAGTTACTTTCCAAGGTTGACTGATAAAATACATCTTCCCATCATGTCTGACATTGAGAAGGTATCTTAACTGTAGATGACCGACACTTGAAACTGTTAGCATCGTTCCGACATCTTTCTCCTTTTCCCCTCTCGTTTTATCTCCCCCCTTCATTTCAGTGACTCCATTACAACGCGAATCGGGTGCAGCTTGCCAGTCTCGAATCATTTTTGAATTGGATACACAGTTCTTCAACATGAGCTAGAATGTCACTGAAATAAATATCTTCAACTAACAGACGGATCATCTTGATCCAGTGGATTCATCATTGTATCAGATATAGGAGACCAACCACTTAACTGGAAGTCAGCTGATTGCGTCACGGCGCACACAGTATGCTTTTCAGTAACAAAATGTTACGTGCAAAATATGGAACATTACTTTCTTTATCTTTTGTGTCCAACGAAAAAGATGAGTAAAATATCTAAACCGTATGGAAATACAGGCAAGATACCTCTGGTGTTTTTGGCTTTCAGTTTCAAAAGTGCTTCATGCCTTCTGGTTATCACTCATCATCTAACCCTAAATATAATGGAAGTGATATTCACGGACGATCGTCAAATAAACTATGCTGGAATAGAATCAGTATTGAGAATTTGATCCAGTCGGCAGTGCGCCATAACTGATGACAGATCATTATCACTGGGCCTCATGTGACCGGTCGGCTTTTCTGTCGACCTCGGGGCTACCGTTCAATTTAGTGATTTATTGATCTGTACACGCATCATATTTTTTTAAAAACCGGTTCACGCAAGTACAGTCTGACCGTCCTAATTTAGTGACTTGTGTGCTCTTCTTGCCTTGGATTTCTCGTGATAACAGAATAAATGAAGAATTTCCGTGTAAGAATGCATTGTTTCAAATTTTTCATGGGCGAATCAAGAGAAATTTGAACCACATCTATAGTATTACCAGCTAAATTGTTAGGCTGTGGGCCACAATCTAACTTTGGTTACCAGGATATGAAATGCTGTAGCATATCACACTATCCCTTTAAGCTGAACGTTAACCTCACGGATGTTAATGCAGCTACAATTGGAAGCAAACTTATGGAAGATTTTCAGTTAACCGTCGGTCGCTGGTGTTTCCTGACATCGTACGCCAACGCATTTAGAAGCTACAAACAGTCAGATTCCATTCTTCATGGTGAAAACGACCTATTCGCCGGATTTCCCCTTAGAAATATCATCTACTTAATGGTAGGTGTTTGTATGACTGGCACAGCAATTTACAAAACTACTGTGAACCTGCAGACAAACAGTTGTTTGTCATCTCCGAGTAGCACTATCGAAAGCGCCACTGTAGTCTTGATGAATGTTTCCGTTCAAATTTCCTTACGAAGCAACTTAACCGGGTCTACAATGTGCTTAAGACGTTCAATTTCACACTTGAAGCTTCCAGTTTCCTTCGGTTGCTGGCTGTGTTCTTTATAACACTGGATGGGATCCTGGCAATATCTGCAGTAGTCAGTAGCCATAGTAGTACACACGGGGTAGAAATATTACAAATGACACCGTGTAATTTCAAAAATGAGAGAGAAGTAGTCGGGAGTCGGAAACCGGTAAATGATACGGGGAACGTGAGTTACCGATATTAATGTGGTAGTGATAAGATGTGGATTCCATATATGATTGGGTTTGACTAACCTGAATGCCTCAGGGCATCAGGAACTTGTAATGACATGAATATAGAAAAGACCGCAAAGCATGGAAACCACTGCACGGCAGCAAGGAAGAACAACAGAGAAAAGTGGAAAATTCGGAGAGGCAAGAAGGAATCAGAACTGTCATAAAGATGACGAGATGTGATTGAGATTTTGCTTGTGAACCGTCCGTAAACTGTGCTGGTTTTAGCAACTGCTTGCCGCCATTTTCCCTGTTTTCCCCGATCATATATAACGTGAAAATAAACGACTGGAAACCATTCTGTTCACCAAGTTAAGTTTTTTCAATGTCGGACATTTTAAGCAGGTTATTTTTGTCGAACTCACTGGCATTAAGTTGTCCACAGACTGACACTACATTGTTTCGGTTTAATGGCCCTGTATCAGAGTTATAATGTCAAGTTAAATAATGAAACCTAGACAAGTTTCTGTCCAACGGAAATTGGCCCTGATCATCAGCGAATACCCAGTATCATATCGACCTCAATAATTCATTTTCACGCTGACTAGCGGCAACACCAAAGAGAACGAAAAAAACAGAATATAATTAAATGGTAACACAAACATGTCAGCAAGAAATAAACCTGTGTAATTAATAAAAATTTAACCGTTTTCACCAAGTTTTGGTTCCGATCAGTTGTGCAAAGCACAAGAGAAGCGAATTCCTGTTACAGATTGTAATAAATTCACGAAATGTTCTCGCGATGGTTTGATTAGAAAATCAGTTGCTTGATTCAGGTAGAAATTCGAAGGAAGAATAAGCCATCACTGTTTTTCCTGCCTTATTAGCCATAACTTCGACCTTTGAAAATCCCCATGAATGACATGATTTTACGGAAAAGCTGTTTTGGGAACTTTTCAAAGCAAGAATTTGTGGTTTATTATTTAACAAAGTTCTAAACTGCTTATTCTCAGCATAGGTAAGTCATGACCCGCAAAAGCGGATAGTACGAGTTTCCATCCCATCCATCAATTTGTGAGAATGAATAGATGGCGAGCGGCAATCACTGCGATATGGGTCTTGTGCTCCCGGGTGCTAGTTGCGATATTTATTCACGCGTATATTCTAGCGGCATTCTGTCTTCGTTCCTAAGGTTGGCTCAGCCCAATTGACAAACAATTATCAACGAATCACAGTTGTAGTTTTCCTGTGGACTCTTAAACCAAGATCCTTCATGTACACTCCTGACGTTGCAAATTAGATTCTGGTGAGACACCAGTTCAGAGTGTACCAGTATAATGATGTTTGGACAAGAGAATACCGGATACGCTTATCTGACGAGCGGAAACAATCCCTAAACCGATTTCGTTTACTTCCGGGGAAGTTTCATTCACTCATCTAGGTACTACTGCAAATTTATAACGAATATCCTGGCCAATGTTGATAATGCAAACTTAAAGCAACCTGAAAATGTTTTGTGTTAAATAAAAGATTTGAAATGTTGTTATTGCGATCTACTAACGATATGTGGTCAACCTGCAAAAGGCCGCGTACACTGACCGATGGCCATCCCGAGGAAAACGCGAACACATGAGGAAGAACACATTAGAGAAGGCATTCGGCTCAACTGCACATTTGGTAGTGGACCATAAGGGATTATACAGTCAGCTCAGTCGCGCATGGTAGTTTTCCGCTGGGACAGCAATCTAAAGTTTCGTTGGCTGACAAAGCAACTGCAAAAACAGAAAAATCCACGTGAGCCGAGGCCCATCTAATTTACCGACCAGCATCAACACTTACGCAGCCAAGCCCATATGGTGCGTTTTCAGATTTATGCCAAATTATATAGAAACATATGACTCCGGTATCACGAGAGCTTGAATAGAACTAACGAAGGATTTGATTTCTGCACCAACGATTAGTTGGGATGGATTGTTCTGTAACGGTGCTCTTTATGTTTGTTGAGGCGAATCCGTTTGATAGGTCAAACAATTCTGCTTCAGGAGCGCTCCGTTTAAAAAGGACTTTTGTTTTCAATTGCGAAACCCAGGTGACAATGTCAGTACCGGCCAGTAAATGTTAAACTCCCCCTGAGGACGACAATGGATTTTGAAAGGAGCAGCAGTCAGCACACCATGACCATATATACAGCTCTCACCAAAGGTTAACGATCGTGGTCATTCTAACTTATCTTAGTTCATTGTTCCCTAACTTCCTTTGGCGCAACCCATCCCTTGTTTTCATTGACGCTTAGATGTGCACAATCAGTGAACAATTTCAAAGTGCGCACCCGCACAGAAGACTGCGCACTTCGAAAGTTTCGTTCATGTAGTGCAAGATCTTAAGGTGCCATTCAGCAAGTTTGCCTTATCGACCTTCCAACTTACTGAATTCTGGCGCATGAGGTCTTTTGTTTCTTATTTTGTATATCCAACCATTTGCAACCCATTTGAGGAGCACCGTTCCGAGCATGCTACACTCAGCAAACGCTTTCTCAGCTCACCCAGCTATTCATTCGGATATTAAATTCCTTTGCCATCGTGGAGACAAAAATTAACTTTGAGTGAAGCTTTTTGAAGGTTCCGCCACAGAAACTTGAATTCAACATTTTGCACACCAAGTTTTTCGGACCAACTATAAATTAAAATTTCCACTCTCAAACTGCAGAACAAGAGTGCCCGTTTTTGAAGGAAAATTTCTGTTTTGGTTTGCCCTGTGGTAAACTTTGTGGTTCCTGTTCTTATTTCAACCTCACGATCCACTACCTGTTTTTTGGATACTTCCAGCTTGTTCTAAAATCGTTAGCGTACTCATATTTTCTTGGATTCAGCAGACGACCTATATGGCATTGTGGAAGAACGAAATGAGAAATGAAATTTTCTGGATCCCTGTTGGGTCACTAGGCCGAAATAATTTCGCTCTTTTGATTTCAGCTGACAATCATTAGAACCATATTGTCTCGGATTGGTGAGGATAGAGAACTGAAAGGTATATCAGCGATTCTAGATGCTTCACTAAGGTCTCCATTCATCGGGACAATGAGAATACATTCACTGGCTTGAAAAACCACCAAATTCGCATATGAATACTTGTTTCATATTTCCGCAGTCTTTCACTGTTGAGTGCTACAAAAAACCGTAGGAATATTATGCAATTTAGTCAAGTCATTCGGTACAAAACAAAATTTTTCACTGGGTTTTCTATTGCCTAATTGAGGCATTTGTGTGGTTGAAAGAGTGGCTAAACAAGAGAGCTTCGACGAACCAGGCTGGTTCGTTTTGCATGTCTAGTTTTACTACCCATCAGTAGTTTGACTTTAACCCAAATCTTTTTGCCTGTCGAAGGTTGGTAGTCTCCATCCGACCATCAGTTCACGTGAACTTAGACACTATTTGAACAAATAATCAATAGGTAAGCGGAGGCTGGTCGGTAAAGTCAGGCATATTCATGTCCCCTTTTTGCAAATATTAAAAAATGCGGCAATGATACGCCAAAAAATACACAGAAACACGACAGAAAATTAGGTGGAAAATAATAGATTTGACATTATATTGCAAGAAACAATCTAACATCGGTATGGGAATAAGGAGGAATAAAGATCCGAGTAGTCCAGGACTCGCAGAGTCTCGTGGCCGGTCAAGGAACAGAAAAACGATTCCCTCAAATAGTCAGTCAGAGTCAATAAAACTGACTACATCGTCTTCGGGTGTCGGTGATAAAGTATTGGACACGAACCTCGCTAATCAGCTGGCAGATATTGATCTGCCATCCCAGGAAGTGAAAGAACAAAATTCCATTATGCAGGTTATCAGCATGGATGACGGCGACAAAGGTAAAAACAGTCACAGTGATCAGAAAATTCCGCAAACAGAAGTCATGGAAAGGGACAGAAAATCCTCAGATGATAGTCGTGCCTCTGGCGAAGCACTACATTTCAGCCGAACCGAACACAGTGATTCACTCACACAATCGACTGAACAAAAGTGTTCTATTTGTCGTCGCGTTTATGGTTCCGCTTCGATCATGATACATATGAAAGCGTGTCAAGCACTGAATGAAGTGCGAAGCAATCAAATGGCCGCTAAACTGGCCTGGATCAATAAGATGAATCGGAGACCGTCGCGTCCACCTGGCCGCATCTGCTACATCTGTGGCCGGCGTTATACAACAGCATCGTGGAAGCTTCACATAAAACAATGCGAAAATAAATGGGAGCTCTGGAATTCTCTCCTACCCAAGGAGAAACGACACAAATTGCCTCCAATTAGTCCCGATCCTACGGATGAGGAGATAGAGAGGAGAGTGAGAAGAGCGCACGAGAATGGTTTATTCTATTTTACCAGAGAAGAAGCCTTGGATGAGATCATGCTGGAAGAGAGTGAAAAGAATCGTTTGCCACTGGAACTTATATGCTGAAACAAGACCGTTGCATGTTAAAGGAGGCAGTGGCAATGATTTTTATTCTGACTATTTTCATGTAGATTATTGACAAAATAATCATCTACTATCCCTTGTGTTGGCGACTGTCTTGATCGGAGATGATCCTTTCAATATGCTTTGGTTTGATTTATGCCTATTACCGATGGTTTCATCTAAAGTTCAGTTCCTCACGACGAGGAAGTCTACATAACGGAGTTCTCATTTATGCCTATACCAATGTGTTCGCAAAAACCAGATAATGGACATTTGCTCGTCAGGAGTTTCAGTGTTGAGGTGGTTTAATCACAAGTACGCACAAGACGACAGTACTAGAACAGGAACGAAGATAAAACAAATGGCAGACCAGTACCACAAATCAGATAAACGTTCCAGAAGCAAGTTTGTAATCAAAAATAGGTAACAAAATGCAAGAATTAAACTTCCAATAGCTGCTAGCATTTAAGCTCGATTTTATGTTTGATAAGTGCTCCTTAACCACTTATTTGGGTACAGATGTTACTTATGATTTTGGAAATGAATTCATTTGGTATGTTTTTCCTAACGAGAGATGACGAAATGAAGGAAGGTGCGATGAGAACAAGGTGAACAAAAAACGTGTGAGAAATCGGTTCTCGCGGTTTGCTCATTCGAGATTTGCACGACCTAGTTTGTGGGGACACGGGCTAGTAAGACGGTCAGGGATGTGGGTTCAATTCTACTTCCCCTTTGTCCAGTTTGCCCATCGGCTTACACATCTCGTGCTACAAGATCGGGGTAATCTTGATGTATTTTCCAAAAGATCATTCACAGTGAAAGAATGCAATTTCTACTCTGTTTTATGGAATTGAAGGCAACCTCAGTGAAATTTGAAATGGAGTGCAAAGCGTAACTCTTCAATATATTTGCCACAGTGCTTGTCCCTTTGAACTGTGAAAACGATCAATTCGATGCTGGTTATTTGAAAATTTGTCATTTGGCACTTTCTAAAAAGTTTGTTTTCTCCGTTTCACAACCGACTGTAGCTGGGCTAAGGCTATACAGAAAACTCACTAGCAAATTAGTTAAAGCTCAGTTGACCGAGAAACCAAATTAACGACTGTGGCATAGGTGGGATGCCATTAATGGTTATCACAAGTTTTCAGTTCATTAAACTACATGGAATTCCGATGTTTTGTTTTCCTCAAATAGTTTCGTTTGGAAACGGGGAATAACACGGATTTGATCGATTCCTGGATTTTCCTTATTAGTTTTCTCATGTCTTAGACAAAAGTCTGGGCCTCTTTCATATTGGTTGCCAGGTTTAAATCGCTCCGTTAGGCGATCAAAATCGTTCCTTACTGGGTTTTGTTTCAACGAGCTCGGTGCATTCCGTCACCTTCCTACGGTGATTCGACCTTAAAGGATTACGCTACAGATACGAATGGATTGGTACGAAAACACGAGCTGAATTTCATCTGACACATCTGTCGACAGTTGATTAGAGTACAGAAATCATCAGTAAACACGCAACCGTAATCGGTGTTTCAAATTATCTATTTACCATATCTTCCATCTGTCGCATCTATAGAGAAGATAAGAAAAGACAGATTGTAGTCGATCACCTTGTCCCATATCTGGTGTTTGAATATCTGATGTACCATTTGCGAACGAAAGTTACCCTCGTTTTTACTGATAAGAACTTTTGTACGTTATTATTTCTGCTATTCCCTTGGTTAGATAGGATTTTCTTATAAATTACTCAAACAGTTTGGATGTTACTTCAGTGAACGGCAGTTTATGGATGGTTATGGCTTTTTTCAGGATTGTTGCAGATTCTTTATGTAATAAAATTGAAGTTTAATAGAGTTATTCTATTATCTAGCTGTCGTTGACTTCAGAACAGTTCGATTTCTCGCAAGGTGGCAACCCATGCCCATTTCTCACTTTTGCTCTTCCAGGTAACCTACGAGATCTCACCGGAGAATATTGGAGTATTTTGCCCTTTAGTATTATTAGTCAGAATGACCATTGTTTGTGAATGTCTAGTTGATTAGCCTGTTTACTTGTGTATTTTCAGTTGTCGCTAGACTGCTTTGAATCCATTGTGGAATTTATGCATCAGAAATCACAAGCAGCTATTCATCTTATCGCTTTTTTCTGCCTTTTTATGAATCGCGTATCTGAAGTAATTCCACCTCTTGAGATAATTCCTATATAGCTTAAAAATACAAGCGTGAATGTTGATGGCTTGAACTGTTAAGTTTGGGACAAAACAACTGGAACCCTTTACTAGTTTCATGCTTTCATGCAACCAACATTGTCCCGACCGATAAGTACAGGTTCCATACACATTTGCCAATTCAGTGTGATCAGATGAGTCATTTTATGCATTTTTATTTGTGATTTTCTAATCAACCAACCGGTCAATATAGAGCGACTGTGTCAATGTTCCGGAGTTGTTTACAGTTCATGCCGTATGGACCATAACTGTCGGTCATAAAAATAGCACGTATGGTTATTTCTATACGATGAAGCATGTGCTCTTGCACACCGACTTTGTCACATAGTACATTTGTGGACGACAAAGGAAAAATGTCGGTTGATCAATAGTAATACTGTCAAAGTAGTGGGAGGTTGGAAAATGTCTTCTTGGTGAGGTCAAAAAAATCATTTGTTCCTTATGATTCTGTGCTTACATGATTTGGCTTCAGGGAGACCTTTTATGGTAGCTGTGCACGCTTTCCGATCAACAGCAAAGTTGCCGCGTACGAAAACGAAACGTTGCATGCATGAGAATAGTGCACCTTTCAGAGGACATTTCGATGATTCAATGTGAATCGGGAAATAGCCGCCCGATGTTATCGGCGAAATCTCAGTAGCATTTTCGACCAGCTTCAACATTCACAAAAAGAAAATCGTTATGGCGAGCCAAAATGTGTACACAGTAAAGGCAACTTACATTAGCAACCTAATAGGTTCGCCTTTGCCTTTTACATTGAAATCATGAATTCAGTTCTCAGTTAGGCACGGTTAATGGAATGTGAGGTCATTATTAACTGTGTACTGAATAATCCTGATTTTTAGCGCTGCTTCTGACATGTGATCTTTTATTTAGCTAATCGAATGCGTACGTCCCATAGCAGTGGTGGGTTCCATATGTGGATAACTTGATTCTTCTTGAAGCCTGCTTGCTGCAGCACGCTACAGTTTTCTGAATACTGAAGGCGAACAAACCCAGTCAACCACAGACTGTATGAAGAAGAAATAAGGCCACAAAGTGAACTGCCACCTTGGTTGCCTTAGGTTAGTTACGACTATTCACGTCAGTTCTGTGCTGTTTGGAAAAAAACAGGATTCAGGTTTTTCTTTTAATAACTTATGACATTTTCCAACTACTAATTTAAATCAAATGTTCTCTTGTCTGCAAAATTAGCCGAAATAAAAGCACCACAGTGGTTTGAGTAAAAACTGTATTTTCATAAATAAGCTGCTTTTACTGACGCATTTCTGCAATGCGCCAACACCAGTCGCATGATTTTATTCAATGCCTTATCCCAGTATTGAATCATGCTTGTACAGTGAAAAGTTAATAGCTCTATTATCGCGAATGTGATAAAGGCGATGCAAATTCTTCCATATTATTGTTAATAAAACGTATATGCCAATTTCAAATTTACTATTAAATAAACATCCATTCTTTTTATCAAAAGCCGGCACAGCCATAATGTTAATAGTAAGAATTACTGAGGTGCTTCCAAAGCCAGTGATATTGGAGCACATTGCCCCAACAATCTGCCGCATGGACCGGTAGCTAGGTTGACAGAAAACGTGCAGTCCCAAAGCGTGGGTTGTTTCCACTCGTGTAAACAAATTTTCATATTCAAACGTCCACAAATTTGTCACATTTTTTACACCTCATTGGGAAAATCAAATCCAATATTCAGAAAGGTTAAAAATTATCAAAACCTCACAGTTAACAGACTTAGCTCTTCGGAACCAAGAAGAACTTGCACTTCTGTCCGGAATTGAATTAATAGTGCCACGGTCTGGCCCAGATAAACCATAGACCAACCAATAATTAAATTATGCAAGCCACTCAGAACCTTTTAGGGAATAAACTGAAATAGCCCACAGAAATGAAGTTCAACCGGCAGAAATCACTGATTTGCTGCGATTATCTTATATCTTGTAGAGAATATTTGAGCTAATCATGGGATCGAGGCCGCCAGTGTTCTTGCTGGACTTAGCGCGCTGGGAATAGAAATAGATAAGAGGTAATAAGTGAATGGTAGGGAAGAAAACTGGCAATCCTTATTCGGTCTAATAGAAGTAGAAAACAAAACATGTACGTGATTCACTTGCATTCCGACAAAATTCATTTCATCAGTTCGGCTTTGGGATTCAAGATTATAAAAAAATATCCCCATAATATAACACCTCCTTACGCGTGTTTCAGAAAGAACAACACAAATTTAAACTTTTTACGACGCTGTAGTGATCACAAACAACGGAAGATAACATACGACTTAGATCAGTGCCCGTAGTTTGCTTTAATCAATTTGGAACAAGCCATCGATGAAATCTAAACGGGCAGGAGTTATAACATGTTGACATGCAAAGGGAAAGTAATATGCTAGATCCTGTAATTACAAGCGCACACTGGATTCTGCATCAAAAAGATTACAGTCAGCTTTTGTGATAACATGCGTAGAGAATTTCGCACTTACACACAAAGATAAAACAGTCACAAATCCCGAGATGGTAAACTCTACACACTGTTTTTTCTATTTCACGGTCATTGTTTTCGTCCTTTGCCGTTATTTCGAAGGCAGGTTTTCTGTACACGGATTTGTGCAAATCTACATAAATGTGTTTTATCTCGTCTACATTTTCCAAAATAAACGCACGGAGGGGGAGGACATTAAAATTAACGTGTCAACTGTGCACACTAACTTTGGATATTTTAGAAAGTCGTTTCGCAATGCTTGCTCAGTCAAAATAGCCCAGATCTGCACTCACATGACTCTGCTCGTTGACATTAAAATCGAACAATTCTGGAAAAAATTTCCGAGCAGAAAAGGCTCTAAGTTACACTGAAGACCGACTGGACTTTGAAAAACATGAACCAAGTATAATATTCCGGTTTTACGTTCCTCCGGTTGCGTACACTACTTTTCAGCTTCAGAGAGAGACTGTTCTGACTTCAAACCACTTCATTCTGTTGGTTCTATTTTATCCGATAACCCTGCCCAAAATAATCGGACAATCACCAGTTTATTAGTGCCTTGCTTTGCGCACTCTAATTTTGTCCTCCTTTATGCAATCATATAATGGAATCCTTTATTTAGGGCACATCCACCAAGAGAATCTGGTTGACTTACAGTTTAAATGGGTCTAGTGATACCCTTAGTTTCAGAAAAGCATGCTGTCCTGGACTCCGGACGGTAATCGTCTGCACGTCACTGGACTCAGTCGGGGGAGCTATTCTCGCTTGGTCACAGATGAAGCTGAGTCGAGCCAATCAAATGGTTCACAGTGTTTGCTCGAGAATAAACGGTGTTCGACCAGACGCAATCACTAGTCGCAAATTATTCTATTCCGATCATGCCAGCTTGCAGGTTTGTTCGAGAAGCAAGTCCAAAACGGGTTTGTAATGTTTCATTGGTTGCTAGGTGCAAACTCCGAGCAGTTATTGAATGGAAGCAATGATGACAGGCAAGCTGACTGAGCCGGTTAGCGGCTTGTGCCGGGGTGTCTGTGCGAGTGATCCGCATTACATTTGAAAGTGACAGTAACCACGAGAGGCTCAAAGATGGACCAGTCAGACTATGACTTACTAAACTGATGAAATGTGTTAAAAACCACACACGCGTAGATATGCGTTCATGAATTGCATTAATATGGCAAATTTTCTCCAGGCGAGTCAGCTATTGTGACTGCTGGATTCAAGTAGCAGTCAAAAAGACAGAAGACAAAAGACTTCGTTCAGGAAGGACAGGTGATTCTTGAGGACATAACCGAAAACGCTTTTTGTGTCTCAATAGTAACCCAGGTTCATCTCAAATTTGTTTAAGGATTCTCATAAATTCTATGGAAGCCAAATTTCTCTATCGGATTTTCTTCTATAATTAGTGCCTTACAGATCCCCGAAACTCATCTCACAGTCGGCGGTGCGTATTTTATGGTCCCCAACAGAAACGTGAGACCTGGTTGTACAGAAATGTACCAGGTACTTAAATCTGAAGAGTGGAATTGACCTCGAAACCCGCCGTGTGTTTCCGGAAGAATTCTCTCCACCCATACCTATACGAATCATACTACTGATGACATAAACTCCGAGTAGTTTACACTAAGTCACAGTCATTGTCACTGGGCCTTCTATGCTGGAAGTCACATGTTCCCTTCACATAAATCGTTGTGCTTAGTTTGTTATACATTTGATTAACTTAATGGCAGTAGGATAAGAGGGCTTTTAAAGGCTGTGTAGGTGATGTCAAAAGCCACTTTCAATGTTCAGTGAGATGACGCAACACTTAGCAAGGGATCCTGGGTTTTCGAGGATATGGGCTGACTCATTGTAGGAGAATTTGGGCGTGGCTTCCTTGTCGATTGCCGACTGCTCAGGAGTAGAAAGCCGAAATTTCGATCAAGGTTCGGTGATGTACGAAAGCCAACCGGAAGACCTCTGGCGAACACTAGACGGCGATTATAAAGAGGAAGCTTCTGCATGCCTTTAGCAAATGTGGTGCAAACACTCGGAACCGTCAAGGGCCTAGAAGTGGAAATATTCCTCTAAGACTTCCCAAGAATCGTCGCTTATGGAAAAAAACAATCAACGGATAATGCTGCTGTAGATTGCTTTAATTTTAAATAAAGACTAGGATGGAAGACAGATGTATTTGAAA
The DNA here is from genome assembly GCA_008360955.1 of Fasciolopsis buskii. Taxonomy (NCBI): domain Eukaryota; kingdom Metazoa; phylum Platyhelminthes; class Trematoda; order Plagiorchiida; family Fasciolidae; genus Fasciolopsis; species Fasciolopsis buskii. The sequence goes on from LUCM01000241.1 coordinate 187,516, forward strand.
ATGTCGATTTTCTTTGTACTGCCAGGGGTTCAACTGGGTTTGGGAGAAGTACAGGCTTTCCCACTTATTACCAACCTCTAATCACCACTTAGCAGTTTCTGGCTGTTTCCATAGGCCACGGCCGGGGTTGGCCAAAGCACAATGAAAAAGGGTTACGTTACATGAGAATTATGATGAACAAATGTGGATTTCATCAATAGTTATGATTTAGTCAGGTCATGGTTGCTAAACAGGGTGCTCCATAATGACCAAAGGCTGCTCGTGGATGGGAAACGACTGCCGCGTCGGCCGTTATTGTAAAAGAAGAAAGGATGTGAAGATAACTGATGGTCAGTTGCAATCATGAAGTCGTTTCTCGCAAGATCAGATGCATCTCAGTAAACCATGGGAGATACAAGTGCCGCTTGTTCAAGATCAAGATTAAGGACATTTAGAGAAACTGTGGGTGACAGGAAAAGATGTGGTTTTGTCATGTCACCACCCTACCAGTTGAATGAAATCAATCGATTAGTTCTTATACAGTATTCAAAATGAATGAGCTAATTGGTACTACAGTTAAGTCACACCGAATGCAGATGAGATGCTTGGTGAAAGTCTTTCAGCTAGTTAGGTTCTTGAAAGTTTTATTTGCAGCTAGTGAACACTGTTTCGCATGGACAAAATAAAATAATTCCAAGGCGGAAAAATATGTGGCCCACCACGGGACAGAAGTGGTCTAGTTGCTTTCTGTCTGAAATGAAGGCATTCACCACAGCGTGGCTCTCGTCTTGTCTAAGCTCACTGGATCATCCCAACAAAGCGCATGACGCAATTATGACGAATTTCTATGCAAGAATGAGGAGTGATAATGCGTCAGGAGCCAATTCGTTGACCACCTTGAAGAGCATGCTTGCAGCCTCCAGCGGGCGACATCAGCCGGCTATTGTCGACTAAGACGAATCAGCAAATTAACCCTTGATACAGTCCAACTTCTTACACCATAAGGATGCCTAATAGTACTGTCAGCAGTTTGCAGCATCGGATAGGACAGTTTGCCATGCGAAGTCGTCAACCGAACAAGCTACTGCCCGTCGCAATCTGTTTTGAAGTTCGATTTCGGCAGGTTCTGAGAAAGGTTATCTAAATGCAGCAGACAGCAGTTACGGACTTGGAAGCTTTTGTGCACATAGAGTAAGTGTACTTTGTGTTGGACTAATTAATAAGTTTGATGCCAGTTACCGGCGACCAAGTTGGTCTATTTTTTCGTAGATTATAAGTGCACATCTATTTTATTTCCCCCCGAAGTTGAGTATTTACGTTCAGCATCTTTGTTTATACCAAGATCGGATAGCGAACCGCCTAATTGACGCTAGAATGAACTGCCGCCAAAAGTCCAAATAACGGACACGGGTGTTTCGTTGTACTTATTTCATTGTCAAACTTTTGAGGTGCCGTGTACGTTTTTTTTCCGCACACCCTACTGACAACCAAGGTAATCGACACTCGTATAATCCACTGCTGTAAGACTGAAATTGGGGTGTGAGGAGATAATTAACCAAGCAATCTACAGATAATCACAAGTACAAATGTAGGATATTTAGCTAAATAGCGGCCCATTTAAAAACAGTGGGTTTACTTGACAGTTGTCAGTTAACCTTTGGATTGGAGTACTCGTGTGTCCTCATCGTATATCTTGTAGTAACGTCACGTACTGAATTATCGGACAGACGATAAGAATTTCGGTGAATGGGATTCGTGTATGGGTTCCGAAGTGTTATCACACTGGAAGGACTTGACGTTTGTCAAACTCGTCAAACCGGAGTTTAGTACTTGATGTGTAAATGAGTTTTTTGAGGCACAACGGCTGATGTGTGAGCATACCGGATACAAACTAATGCAAGATCAGATGCATGTCCCAATTTGTGTAATACACGTGTCAAGCGGTCCCAGGCGGAAATATCATTCAGAAAATTGTGGTTTAGTTCAAAGTGGGATGGCAAATGATGGCTACTTCAATTTGTCCTCGGTTTTGTCAAAATCGAACTGAATTGTATTTTTTTGAAAGCTTCTTCCATACTAGTCCTTCTTTTTTGGAAAGAATAAAACGACGTGGACATTCGTCGCTTATTTAACTGAGGCAAAAAAGAGGTCAAAATGTTTGTTTGAACTTAGTATTAAATTTATTCCCTACCTGAGAGTGATTCAATTTCGTCATTTTCGAGAACAGTTTTTTGAGAATTCGTGATTACTTATTTCGTACACGAATGAAATGCATGTTATCATACCATAAGCATATTCCGAGTGAGAGTTCTTCACCAGAAATAGCGACCCAAAATTGGGACATTAACTTCCGATTATTATTAATAGCGAACAGAATTAATTTTATGGTACCTGTGGCATGGCAGCACATCTCGTCCAAGCCCATTGCGGTGTTGTTTTGTTCAAACACTGCTGTCCTACACACAAGATTTTAGTCCGTGCTCAGGGCTACATTTCTGGTATGATGTGTTCACAGTGTATGGTTCGAAGGTAACATCGAGTAGGCTGGGCAGCGCGAATTTGCCAAGTCTTTCAAATGATTGATCGAACTTCCAGATCTAGTCGGTACAAAAGTGAAATAAATGGAACACCAGTATAAAGAAAGTATGCTTAAGGATACTGATTCCAACATAGTGCTTTTGAATATTCTCTTATCAGGTCATTGGACGCGAAAAAAGCATGAACTGTAAGATCTCAATATCACCTGCCCCGTTCTGTGTCAGGGTGTTTAATGGGAATAAATGCACGGTTAAAGACAGTTCCATCCCGCCACATCATTGTAAAAAGGTATACAGTAAGAAGAACGTTCACTGGTTATTCTGTCGTCGTTTGCTAATTGATTGATCATAGAAAAGGAACACTTTTCATCTGGAGCACTTAAACAGACATGCTTCATTACTTATCGGATTATCTAGTTCGGATCTACCTAGAAGGCAGTTTAAGATTTTTGATCTCGATATCTGGGAATTGCTGACTAGTTCTTGGACTGTTTGCATGTTTAACTTATCACTATTCGATTTGTAGCATCAGCCGGATTTTGCTAGTCTGAAAGTTAATCCTTCGAGATGCTGCTGCCTATTCGGGATTCAGGTAACATTAGAAAATATGATCGTTTCGGTTGCGATGACTAATTTCTATTCACGAGTACAATGAAATTCAAACTATTACGGTTGATCGGACGGATTTTCCACTTCACGGTCGAAACATCAATGTGGGTCATTTGATGACGTTGTTGTTAGCAAAAATGGATCACTTTTGTTGAATTCTTGAATGACGCGGACTGACTTGGAACTTTTGCAAAAACTTCCAACGTTCAACTCTGCTTACTGACTGACCTTGTCGTTTCGTTGGAGGTACTGTCGTGATCAGTCTTCAACGAGTTACGGTACATTATGTGTATCTAGACAAAGGAGCTTTGTGCGCACCATAATGATCAGATGGAAAATGGTCAGATATTTTGAATAATGCTGTAGAGAGCCTGAAATCATCTTGGAAAAGTTCCGAAATAGATCCCAGGGCGTCATGTGGCTACCAGATTTCGGATGACGATGGGTTTGCCGGGTTAAACCAACCCACTGTGTGACTTGTATTTGTGCCAAGGGCAAAGCTACGACCACAGTGCTTTGTTTTACATTTATTCGCTAGTTTTAAATTTTTCTCTGCTAATGAGTACAAAATCCATAGGAGCACAGTCAGCTCTACTAACCAACACCAGCTTATCAAATGATTGGAGACCGAACTTTCTTCTGCCTAAAGCATACAATGTGATTGACCTCGTATCTGAAAGTTGACGATCCCCGGATATCGTTAGCGGAGAGCCCATTTTCGGCACTGGTTTAAACCTGTTAGTTGTGAATAATTTGTCCACATCTCGATTCTAGGAAAGGAAGGATCACCATCAAACCACAACTTAACTCAGCGTGAAAGTTCAGCTAATATGTTTCTATTGTTTCTACGCCGGTGGATGAAGCTGTTTTTCGCGAACATTTCCAGTGTTTCTCGATCGGGCATACCGAAACCAAAGAACGTTGAATGCGTCAGACTTATTTCATATGATTTCCCCACTTATAAGCATCTGAGAGACAAGCAAAATTATTGTCCACGGGATCTATTCATTTATGAGCGCAGGTGTTTTGATTGTTATATTCGGTGGATTTACTTTCGGTGGATCGAAGTGCAAAGTCATTGGCTGAGGCGGTTTGGAACTGACGTATGTGCGTCAGCCACTTTCTACCAACATGTGTGTTCAACTAGATGGAGCACGAAACTGGTATGGTTGTGAACAATGTGGTCTTCTTGTTCAACTGGTGGAGCTCGTGAAGCTTTAAATCATGGGTACCATAGATGCGGCTGGGGGCCAACAGGTTTCTGGTTTGATGAAATCTACCAAGGTCAATTTATACGGTGGCCATTTGTTCAGAGTGGCATAAACGAAAAGCTGATTTACACGTCCTAAAATGAATTAGCTTCGTTCTTGCCTTAGAGCATTTCTCTGTCTGCTGCGCAGGATACTAAGTCTAACGGGGTATTTTTTACAGTACACATATCCTCTCTAGTCATTGCATTCTTGTGGTAATAAAATATTACTGAATTTGAAACGTGTTAGTTATGCCGGAAGCAAGTAAGTACATGCACCATCCATCTTGTTTACGCTGGCCTCGTGGCGGATAGGCCAGGCGAAATGGAATCTGCAAGAACACGCACACGCATGCTTGAAGTCAGAGTCGATCACCGTCACCGTGACGCTGAGTGGGTAGCACTGGCAGTAGTCTGATTTTCTGATTGGAGGACTGTTCTTCACTGACCTTATGTCGAGCGTCAGCCAAACACGTTGACGCGCACGTGCACGAACGCACGTGTGCTTCGACGTGGGTGCATGTACTACACACAGGCATTTGCACAAGCATACACATGCAAACCAACTTGCCACAGAACGGGCTCCTTGTCCGTAGACCCCGCTGGTCATGTTGCTCAAGCACCACACCACATTATACTGCTGACAAACAAGGCTCACTTAATCACTCACGCCGCTGCGCCACGGAAAATAGCAATTAAACGGTTGAATGAACGGTTTTCGGAATCGGTGGCGTGATACTTTGTGTATTCTAGTCATCTGTGCTCAGCATACTTATTTTTCATCATGAAGAAACATTGCTGTTTCTAATTCAAAATTGTGCCTCCTCCCTACCCTGTGCGTCGATTGAAACAGTTCCCCGTCCTGTTTCAACCACATTGCAATTTCGACCTGAAAAATGTTCATTTCGGACAACATTCATTCGGGTGTCCTGATTCTAGGACTTTTGCCCTACCTGATTCATGGTGAGTATGGTTTGAAGGTTTCTGATATGTTCGAGCTGAGATTGATTTTTTTCACCAAAATCCAGTTCTTCAATTATAAGTGTTTGTTCAGATCAGTCACATAACAATTCTGTATAGTTTATCTGTGAATTCAATGCTACTAGGGTTAATAATGAATATAAACTGGCAGTATGGTTTCCCAGCCTTCGGAAAACACAATACTTCCACCATGCACTGAGGTTTGTTTTAATTATGGTTAGTTTTCGTCAAGTATATTGCTTTTTCACGAGAAAACCAGCTGAATGTGGTGCTGAGCTGATCAGTAGTAACTGACGTTTGATCGATAAGTTAATATAGATGTTCCGTTGATGTCGGTTTACGGACTCGTTAGAGTGACAACGAGATAGATCGTCACTTTGAGGATGGGGGGAATCTTTCAAGAATACTGATTGGACGTTCTCACAAAGGTCATATGTGGGATACGTATGGCATTGCCTAATTCAGTAAACGGGATACAAAAAGCACTGCTGACCAAAAGGACCTCATGGGGTAATAAATTGGAATCCTGTTTTGATAGTTCAAAAATAATTACGGGATACCTGTGCCCTATGGTTGTTGACACATTCTGGAACAATCAATATTAGCCGATGGAGTCATTTCTTTAAACGAAATTTTCACAGCTTAATGTCAAGTTGTTATCACTGCAATAATAATGTGATATTGGCCTTGGAGTCAATGCCCATGAGCAGTCGCAAACGCCTCCGGAAAATCAGTGGCTCGTGGGTGGGTGTTACATGCCCTAGGGTTGATGTTCACCCAGTCTTCGATAGCCGCTCCGAATAAACCAGGAACTTTGAAGGGCTTGAATAAACCATCATTCCCCTCTAAATGACGCATCAGTCGGGGAGCAATGAATGATTCATCATGAGGACAGAGGATCGCCATACAGGTTCTGCTTTTCGACAGTTGTATATTGACGCTTCATAACGAATTTATCATAAAGAAATAATAACAGTACTAATATTTTGTCAGCTGATGACTTGTTAAAGTCACGAAATTACTCTTTTAGATGGAATGGCTACCAGTAACGGCTTAAAGTGAAGCAGTCAATCAGGTGAGGGATCGAACGTGGACAAGAAAGGTGGAACTAAGCAGCTAGTGAGTTGAAGAGCAGACAAATTTGTAATTTTATTAAACTTCTTATAGGACGCTCCAGGTTTTTAAATATCGTCAACGTTCTCACCTGTATCGTTCGTGACCTGCCTCTAAAAAGATTCTTCATCCCTAGGGTCTTGACCGTATTATTAGCATTAACTAACTCAGACAGAAATTAATTTCCCTCTTCCAAGTAAAGCCGTGGTCTGGCGATCATATACTGCTTTTTTCAAACAAACTGTGAAAGGGAAGAACGATGAAATAAAAGAGGTAATAGATAAACAGACACAAAACGCAGCAAACCAGGAAGATTGGGGAAAGGTAGCACAATTTTTTTAAGACTAAACTACCTGCTTTTTGGTAAGACAAGATAAAACTCACTGGTGGTCATGTAATGTTCCCTCCATGCATGACAAATGCTTCGAAGGTATTAGCAACCAAATATGAAATTGCAACTATTGGACAAAAATCTGTCCAGGATTTGAAGACGAGACGATTTGTTCATTTCCTTTGTCTTGTTCGCGCAGAAATGTGAGCTACAGGAAATCTTAACGTGTTCATACAAAATGACAGCTTATGCTGGATAGAACTAACACGAACCTGACGACGCATTAATCACAACATATTATCTTACAATATTTTTTATCAGCATTCTACTGTAATTGTTATTTTCAATCGGTGTGACATTCCGTTTCGAGTTGGCTTAGACTTATGCAGCTGTTCAATGGTGAACAGCTAAAATTAGAGCGCTCCTGGTTTGGGTTAAGTAACCCGTTTTAATGAGAGTAATCAGTCAAATAACCACGTTCTTTTGCTTTATGACACTGGGGCTAGAGTTAAGGTTGGAATTTCGACAATTTCAGATATCTGTGACCGAATAATCTCGCTTGTGTGTACACAGAGCAATTAAGTTGCAGATAAAATTAACTCTGACATGCACTTAGCCATAAGGGTTCCAGTATTAGTGGGAAGTACTGGTCCACGCTGATGATTAAATAGTTTCGCCATTAGGCAGCCATGATGTCTCCGAGCTTATTTAAAAATAACTCATGCAGGAGATGAGAGTTCTTCTCCAAAAGGCATGGTTTGAGGAGAACGTCGACGGACTGAAAACCGATGAATTTTTGCCTTCTGGTTGCTTCGGTGCATATGCGGACGTCAAAAGTTGCCGGTGAGAACATGGGAATATATATGTACTTTTACTCAAACCGAAACTCTTACCAAGGTCTTCATACCATTAATTTTCTAGTGCGATAAATCTAGTGAACCACAATACCAAAATTTAACCATGATGCATGCAACCGAGAAGTTTGAGCCGATCAATGGCCTTTTGGGACATATCATGGCTAGATAGTTGGCCGATAACTAAATAGTGCTTGGTATGTAAAATGTATGCTTGCATAAATAAAATCCCCGAAAGGTGCAGGATCAAATTTCATTTAGGCTGCAGAGACCACCTGCCAAACTGTATTACAATGATGGAGGACAAGTGTACTTGTCTGTGAGATGTTGAGTTTTTATTGTGTTAGACACAGTTGCAACCGAGATAGGAACGAACCAGGTGGTAATGAAATTGTGAATTTACATGGGGATCGATCTTGCAAACTTTTGCTTGAAAAATTCAAGACACCTACCCGTAGCACTTAAGCTTATGTGCTATCACACTATTCATTTGATGGGATAGTGCTGCATGCTTACCAAACAGTATTCAGCAGGAACGAAATAAATTTAAATCCTTATTTTATCCTCACTGATCGATCGTTATTGTTGCGGACCGGACGCAATGTTTTTAAACAATTACCTACGGGTAGTTTGTTCACAAAAATGTGGTTGCTCACTTCTGATCAATTTGACGTATATTATGCAAATAATGTGTAGTTTTGCAGAAAGAGCTCTGTGATCAATTACAAAATGTCGAATGCGGAAGTAGTCAGGGTTGGCAGGACGGAATTCCTAATCACCTCGTGTTCTGGGCCAGTCAATTTCTGCGCAATCGATGACAACCCCGGCTTTGTTGGTCCAATGGTGAGACAGAATGAGTAACACATCAAAAATGACATGCTCATTATAGGTAGAACAAACGATACTAGATGGTACATCTAATCTATTTAGTAAATTTTTCGTTGTTCTCATTATAGAACACTATTAGACCATACCGAACAGGATCACTGAAGTCGGTAGACCAAATTTTTGTATTCGTTAACGACTCTGTAACGGAGGTTGAAAATGTCATTTGAACGTTTTTAACATGCCAACTGAGAGATATACTTCAAAATCATCGTGTATCTAGGCGTGACTTTTTATTACTTATTGATTACATCTTATCTATTTTGACAACAACGTGAGAAGTACATTAGTACGTTTGTTTGTGTGCAAATAGCACATGAGTATGTCTGATTGACACCAAGCTTGTTCTTGTTTTGGTATCATCTGGTTGGTTGAAAACGGATGTACCAAATATAACTGATTTTTTCAATCGGCCCACCCACGCGTGTGGTCTTGTCAATCAAAATTTTCAGGTACATATATATATATCGCGTAAGCTTTCCTTTTCGTGTCAGTAGTCCTTCGACTTTGTGATGGTCCTTGTCGTTGAGTATCCACGAAGGATAAAGCTAGATATAATTCTGTTACATTGTGGTGGTCGCTCGAAACCCGTGGCATTCCGGTATTTCCCATTCAAAAACACCCAAATTCATTTATCGAATGAATCCCCTGTCAAGTACTGTGCAAAGACGCCGCAGTCTGATTTTAAATTTGGTTATCTGCAGCAAATGGTCTACTTTCAAATGACTGCCTTCTGCAAAATGGTAAGCTGACTCCATAAATGTGAGCCATGAAGATCCACTGTGGTAACACACAGGTACTCTTCAGACTTCAATTTTTGTGATCCTGTTTTGCTTATTGCACATTTATCGCAATCGTCTAAAGAACAGAGTCCTTCGAGATGGGCTGATGATCGACAGTACCACTAGTACACTTCCACTCGAACATCATGTCGAACAGATGAGAGCCTTAACGTAGGCCGGCTTCCGTAGGCTACAGTTCCGAGCAGTCTGTAAACTAGAATGGTATTTGATGCCACAGAAGGTTAACCAATCAAAAACGCAACACTTCCTCAGGTCCCAACCGCTAACTGTTCTCGGCCGCCAATTTAATGAAGCTGAAACTGTTTTTTCACCATTGTTTACCAGTTTGGTGCCCAGTGGCCACACGTGCCGGGTGCAGTGTAGCTTTACTTTGTTTGAACATCGACGGTGTTTGGATGTGATTACAAATGCCTTTTTTCGGACAATTAATTTCGTGTGATAGTATGCCAAGGATATACCCTTGCCTTTGAATTTATATAGAAGAAATTTTCTTACTGATCCCCACCCCAGGAATATCTGTTAATAGTAGCACCTCTGAATTGGTAGACTGTCTTGCCCCTCAGGTCATCTTCAACCCCTTCGGTAACTGTTCTATGCATAACTCTGTCCTACAGCTTCAAGAAGCTAAGGCACATTACAGCGGTCAAATCCCTGCAAATCTTACTATGACCGAGTTAAATCAAGTTCAGTATAAAGAGGACCCAAGATTCTCGACAAAATTGCATCTGGCATTCGAAGGCGGCTACTCCTGAGTAGACCAACGAAATTTGCTGCTAGAATCGAAGGAAGTTAAATTGGTCTATTGTATTATTAAAATTTGCATTCACGCTTACTAACAGCTGAACAAGCTGATGACGTACCACGGAGAATCTTGCGCTAGTTCGCCGCCGCCTCCCAGGCTGGATCTCGTTTTGTAAAGTTTGGAACCGTGTCCCTAAGAAAAATAAGTCCGATAGAGCCAAAAATGTCTATTACGCCAAATTCTCGCAAAAATTCGTAAACTTGCATGACGTTAATGTAGTCCGTTTTAAGAAGCCACCTATAGTCAATAAACCGTAGTGACACTTCGACCAACAGCCTTCATGCCCAATTCTGCTTGAACTAGTATGATTCCGCTAAGAAAATCAACCGCGAATTGTACAAGTCATAGGATTAGATAGGGTGGCGTATACAAACCAGAGGTACGGCACTAATCACAAAACCCATTGTGTGCGCCCGAGAGAAATTGTCATTCTTATCCGAATATAGGCCACTTTCGTCAAATTAAGTATTTCTGTTTGCAGATTTTGTGATACTGAGAAACATCAAGCGCATGTCTGTTGGAACAGAATCAGAAAGACAAGAAATACACCACAAAAAGTAAATCCAAATCCAAATAAAAACCGTGAGTACGTTTGTGAAAACAAAAGTGATAAAAACACTAGGGAGCGCAGTAAATCCGTTGGTTAAAGTGCAATAAATTTTTGACTAGTCAAAAGCTGCACTCTCGTTCATTTTAATGGATGTTCAGAACGACAACGGATTTTCCTCCGAATCAAAAACTTGTTCAGGATGACTGACTATCTGTGTCTGAATCACTTGATAGGTTGTCAGTACACCGGTATACAGCATATAAAGCTTAAATTATTTTAGAAGAATAACTGTGACCCATGTGGGGAGAATCACCTGACGTGAATTTGAACATGGCTCAGCAACGATTGGTGGTCATAGACTGCAGTGGTGATTGGATAGGTAACATTGTTAGCTAATGTTTTAGAGCTCCTGGCTCCGGCCTCATCGCCGTCGGTCCACTAACGCTTTTGGTGGCCTAAGACATGCAATCTTCCGTTTTGAGCTATTGCATCATCTATAAGCGAACAACAAGAAAAAGTAAATTTTCTGGAATAAAAACCAGATTTTACTCGCACAGTGGTATCAAACCCGATACGATCATGAGAAACCACCTCAGCTTAAGGGGCCAAAGCGAATTAAAATTAAAAAATCATACCACCTGATGAGTCATCTTGGAATTTGGCCTTCTTTCAAGTGCCCAAGAGCACAAAGAACAAACATTCCATCTATTCCTTTTGTTGTTAAATATAGGCCACCGAGGAAATTAAGCACAGTGATTGCATCCGAGCATTTATCTTTCTGTTCTGAAGAATTGGATGAAAGACTCCAACGCTTAATATTTCTCTACAAAATTTCCACGTGGGCCCTTGAATTTGGAAATCGACAGAAGATCCAACAACCACGCAAAATTTGATAAACACGGGGTATTCATGAACTAATGAGCTACTGTAGGGTTTTTGGTAGTTGCCATTGACATCGATTTCCCTTTGGAACAAGGGATCAAACTAAAATGTCATGTGGCGATTAGTACCGGGTGACCAAATCCAAAAAATACGAAACAAATAGTCCAAACCTGATCCGAAGATCACAAGCAGCATAGAATCTCAGGTGCCGTGTGCAGGCCAAACAACCACGAATGTATATACACACACACACACGTGATCAACCTCTAAATAAAGGCATCAGCTTATCTGGCATCTCACGGTCGTGTGTGCGTACGAAAAACCGAACCAATATACTTTATTCATGACTCACGTGCAATGTAAATTAATTTGCTATCTATCAGTACGAATATCAGATTGCGTGTCTGTATGCGTGCCTATGAATGTCGGAGAACTTCATTACAATATCAGTAATAATAATTACATTACACGAGTGGTACTGACGATGATGACGGCATGTATTATCATATGGACGTTGACTGTTGATGCTGGCAGGAGATCGATAAAAATTGAACTTACTGTTGCAGGGTTGGTTTTCTCGCTTTCTCTCTCTCTCTCTCTCTCTCTCTCTCTGCATCTCACTCACGCGCAAATTGTTCCCCCGATCGGTTGGTTCATAGAATCGGAACGATGCAGTAACCGATCCAATTGTGACAGAACAATATTTCCTTTCTTTTTGCAAACAGAGGAACGTGTTGAGACATGCGCTTTTGTTACCATCCTGCTTATCGTGGTTTGTATTCTTTTTTTCTATTTTGAACGATCAAACGATGCATAGACCCAGTGGAAATCGAATAAATAGCAAAGTTTCAGATGAGAATGAATTTGCACATCGATGATTTGAAATACGAAAAAATTTGTCGTGTTAATTTATAAAATTATATTGCAAGTTGTTCGAAAAGCGGTTGAGTGTGGGAATTGTATTATCCGTGAAATATTGTGGAGTTTGTGAAAAAAAATCAGCGTCAAATTCTGGCGGCATACAAGTATTTTTGTCACTGAATCCAATCCCAAGTTCGTCCGATTTTGTTGCTGACATGGAATTTCATCATAACAAATTGTCAATTCGAGTACACTATTCTATCGGACACTGTCTGTTTATTGTTGTGCTTCGCACGAATTCGGTTCTCATAAGCCTCCCGTTAAACGTTCCAACAATCGTCAGGGTTCATTAGGATTTGAACTAGGCTCCGTAAGGCAAGATGACGGATGAAATAAAAGATTGGCTTTTTGGTTAACAAGGCTACAGTTTTATATCTGGCAGCGGAATAAGAAAAACAAATGTGAGTTAGATCGATGCTGACCGTCAGTTTCCCATACTGTCAACCAGCAGCATGCGTACGGTAAATATCCTAATATAATGCTCAGAACAGGTACAGTATATCTCGTCCGAGGACCTGAGTGCAGGCAAATTTTGAATCGGTTCACTGAGTGATTCTTTTATTGATAACTCCCTCCCACAAGATTACGGACAATCCATGGACAATTCATTTCGGCCGAGCGAAGAGATTACGTACAAGTCGGTGTATGGACAAAAAGTATGAGGTCACACTATCAGGGCAATAACAGTTATGTAACTAATGCCTTCTGAATTCCAAGTTTAAATTTCGGTCAGTAAATGAATGTGATTCACATGGGCTTTAGCAATCTCCGCTCACTAAGTTCCCATAGAAGAGGCATCGTGTGGCTCGGTGGCAGCTCACCAATTTGGAAAATGAAATTCCTTGTTTTATGTGCGGGCACACTGCCGAAACGATGGCATTCAACATGTTTCTGTCATTTGTCAAAGTCGCAGCCTGCGTTAAATTTTATTCTCTGGCATGCAATGTGCCACATATTATTTCGTTCCTTCTGTTCTCCGTCATGTGCTGCTAAACGATGACACACTGACGTCGGATTAATGGTTGTAAAACAAATAAAATATGTATCGACTTTACCGAAAGCAATAAAAGCTTCTAACTCCTCACTTCCTGATCCACTTATACCATTGCGTGCTTCTATGCACTCTAGTTGTCACGTACTGTATCAGACAGTGACTCACACTTTTCTAAAACTGAGTGGGGCGATTCAGTGAATGACCATGTTAAGAAAAAAATAAGTTCCACTAACCGTGCCACCCGGCAAATTGGCCGAATTTTGTCATACTTGATACTATGCGAATTATTACGTCGCTATTTTAACTTGTAGTTTTTCGAGAACCTCTCGAGGGCTTTTGAATGCGGTTGAACAATGTCCTTCCGTATGCCCTCATACAAAATCTCTTGATCTGTGACTGAAGATGGCATCTGTATTCGGTCTTCTGGGTTCTTTCTGAAATCCAAAATTGCTTGGAGTACGTAATCAGAGGATGTCATCGACTAAAATGGAAAACGTTTCTTTTTTTGGTAACTACTGCTGGGGTGATGATCTTGCACTTTTCGAATTTGTTAACAGCCAGTGTCACGACTGTACTGGAATTATACAGTGAAAGCTGTCAGCAGCCATCAGAAACCTTCGATGTCCTATTAGTCATCCTCGCACTCCAAGTGCTAATAGATATGAAACTACCATGGCAAATGAAACTGGAATAGCCCGAATGGTGTGACTAATCTACCCGTTTTAATGTCGTTAATATGAGGACTATAAATGATTATCATGTTGACTTCCTGAATAAACTTCTTTGCTCAGTTAATTTATTGTTTCTGGAAAGTTCATTGCAACTTTGGACCAGAACGATGGCGATACTAGCTTCAACACATGATTATGGTCAAAAGGTGTGACACGGAAACTAACTGGTCATCATCCCATGAACAGAGGTGATTTTGAATTCGATCTCTGTTGCAGAAAACACCAATGGTCTGTGCATTCGCAAACCGTTAGGAATACATTTGCGTACCTCATAAATGCCCGGCAACCTCAGATTGGCTTGGAGTGTGAGACGGACTAAAAGCCGAAATGGGCAGGTGTTCTCAAGTACATGGGCTCCATTGGCCTACCTTGTTCACCTTTGACACGTAGAAAAACTGGCGAACATTGTCACTACCGGATAAAATGATCCATTGTATTATATTGAGATGTTCGGGAAAAACAGCCCAGTCGATGCTTTTCAGTTGGCATTTTACTACGCGCACAAGTACACGCACGTTAAAACGTGTCCCATATGAGTTAGGAAAAAATGGATGCCGCCAGAAAATAATCACTGACCCGGAATTCCCAGTGGACCAGCGGTATACTATGGCGAAGATAAAAACAAGGCATGCAAAGTTGCATAGACAAAGTTGGTGCAAACCCGATCGGTAGAGGACTTGAATAATGAATGGGGAATTGGAACGGTTCTTCTCTGGTTTTCTCTCTCGGTCAGCGTCGATTAATCGGGGCTTTTTGTGCTCGGAATTTACACCTTGAAGTTAATCCATTTTTTTGTTCAACGCGAATAGTTGACATTTTTCTCTGCATTTACAACGAATTCTCATGAGATTGTTACTGTGCTTGGCTAGAGTGAGATTATTCATTACGGTTTGGTGATATAGGGAATGCTTTGTTACTTTATTTACTTATTAAAAAGTAAGCCGATGTCCAATAGGGTAAGGATAGATAAAATCCGTTGAAAATGATCTCTGTGCAACTCAAGGCAAAAAGCCGTTGCTTGCACACAAAGTTTCAGACAGATAAGAAGTTTAAACACTGTAAACTATTCTTTTCACGTTGATTAAAGCAAGCTAGCATGATTATGTTGTCATTTGTACTTTCCAATTCCTAAAATAAATGAAGCAAAATTTTAAAAGGAGAAAACAGTTGATAGAACCAATTAAGAAGATAAAAATGACTTTCTCTCTTCGACTGCCTGATGCTGTTACGATTTGTTAATTATAAGCAATATTTTCGTTCGGAATGAAGATTCGATGCGTAATAACACCTATGTATTGAGGTGTGGACAAGGTCAAAGGCTTGGTCTCTTTAAATCCGTAGACTTAAACTGCATAAATTCATTCGGATTTCTAATGTCTAACAAGTTGCGTGAATGGTTACTTGTTCGGTGCGTACGACCTGTGCTTGCAAGTTCCTCCAACGGAACAGATTATTTTACACGGCAAAGACTGTTGTTTTATGTAAGTTCCAACGTTCCAGTTCCGGCCGTTTCCAGAAACAACAAACACAGAATTCCACAACCGTTGTCTAGCTGTCTAAAACCAGTAGAATTATCTCATTCTTTTGTACTACGAATAAAAGAAGTCAATGAACACCAGTCACTTACTGCTGAGTGGCATTGCAAAACTGCATCGTTAATTTGGTCATGTTCTAGATTGGACGAAATGTTATTATGGAAGACGCTCCCCGCAGAAGCATCTCAAATGTAATGCTTATTAGTTCTGAAAACCGTGACTGACGGTGGCCAGGCTACCAGTACGGTGGTGTTTGCACAGAAATGTTGCTGGGCTTGAATCAGCCCACTGTCATTCATTTCCCATTGGATGGTCTACAAGTGAACTCAGCTTGTTTCCTGAAAATGGCAAAGTATATTTTTGGATCAATACCGAAGGAATTACAGGAATTTGTCACGAAAGAAAAATTACGATTAGGGATTTGCTATAGGGGATGTGAGTAAAGATAATCTCGCATCATTCCTTGATTGGTTTAATTTGTTCACCAAAAATGGACGTCTTTACCTCATTCGTGAATAGTTTGCCTTATTCATCTGTATGATTAGTCTGTATTCCTTTGGTTCTATCCCCGCTATTGACCACTGTACGTGTCCAGGTTTCCGTTCATCCTTCTGTCTGTTTGTCCCTCATTGTTCTTCTGTCTACATCCTTTTATTTTTGAGACGACTGGACCGCGTGACTTGACGTATTACTCAAAACGCCAATGAATCTGCTCAACTCTTGGGAATTGAATAAAAATGATAGTCGGTTGCATCCATTCCCATGTGTCCCATTAGATTTTTTTCAGTCATCTGGCACTCTGTATGACACGGCTCGCTCATGTGCCGAATTCACTGGTTCTTCGATAAATCGCCTTTGTCAAGGTGCTTGTAATGAGTCAGCGTAGGGTATCATTCGCCACATGCATTGGTCCACTTATTGACGAATGCTATTAAAGCTTTTAGGCAATCGTAAGCAACTTGAAAGGCGCCGACTCAAGGGCCCTCATTTCTGAAGCAGGATATTTCAAACAGTAAGAAGACCAGTAATTGGAATTTGCGTAACATTTTGGTCGGGATTATTTATCGGTAGTTTAATACAGTCGTTATTCGTCAAAAAATCCTTTATACGGTCAATCAGTTCCGGTTTTTAATGGGTGACGTTGTGTGCCAAAAAGGGCAAAGTCGTTGGCCGGAGACGACTTGGTAAAAACGAATTATGCTATAATTCCCTAATTCCGTTCAGGATTAATGTATGGGGTGTTAAGTTGGTGCGAATCTCTGAATGAACTGCGTTTTAATTCTTATCGATATTCAGATATACGTGAAAAACTAACACTAAGTATGCATGGATAAAGTATGAATTAAACTTTTTAATTTTACAACATCAATCACGTTCGAAGACAAAAAGCATTCGAACACAGGTTATTTGAAGTAACGTTCACAAATCACTTCTGTTTAGAAAAGTCACCGTATGTGTCAGCGTCAACGTCAATGTCATCATCATCATTATCATCATCGTTCGCGTTGTCGTAGATATCGTCGACAGGGTAGCCTTTGCCACATCCTTCCTTTATCAGTCGTTTCCACTCTGTCTGTATAAGTTTATTGCCCTTTAATGTATGCGTTTGCGTACAAAATGTGACACTTGAGTTTCGTAACGGTCCATAAACCACACGGGGTTCAGAAGGAATGATAAGTACACAAGCGAATTATTTACGGAAAACGAACTCAATGCAAAGCACAAGTTGGATTACCTAATAACGATTTCGAAATACCGTTTAAGATACTCGGAATTGCATCTCTGTCGGGCAATAATCCGTCTTCTACATTTTTCGATTACATTACAGATCATAGTTTTCTTTTTGTCATTTGCTTTGATCGAACACTATCTGACACTAAAAATGTTTTGAGGTTAGAGCTCGTGAAATGCGTATACCCTTGCTCCTCGGGGTGTAAACAGAGTCCTCTCAATCACCGAACGACGACCTACAGATTTTCTGTTATTGACCATATTTCGTAGCATTCGGAAGTCGAAGATTCATGGAATTAGTAACCAACTTTTTCCACATGTACATTTAGTACGGTGCACTTTTTCCTGACCAGTTATGGAAGAATCACAAGGAAATTGCCATTTTAACTTCAATACGTTGTGCCAATTAGCACCGTTTTCAAACTTAATTCACTGGGATAATTAAATTAACATTGTCACTGGATTTGATCTGAAGTAAACTCATCCATCCTGTAGTTAGCTACACTTGAGTCAAAATCCCGAATTTCGGAAATGCAGACATCTGCTTTATTCTGCTGGTTCGCATTCGAGTGCGCACTTATGAGGTGTCACCCGTGTTTCGTTTGTGACCAATATCTCCACCCGATCCTCTCGGACCCTTTGTCAACGTATTAGGGGTTCGGAGCGCAAATAGTGCTAACATGGTATCATCCGTTATTGACCTGCACCTATCCTACCTGCGCACGCGCTCG
The DNA here is from genome assembly GCA_008360955.1 of Fasciolopsis buskii. Taxonomy (NCBI): domain Eukaryota; kingdom Metazoa; phylum Platyhelminthes; class Trematoda; order Plagiorchiida; family Fasciolidae; genus Fasciolopsis; species Fasciolopsis buskii. The sequence continues at coordinate 205,734 of LUCM01000241.1, forward strand.
ATTGTTTGCGGGTGGGTTGATGGGTATTAGCTGGTGGGCGTGCCTGCGTGCGGCACGCGTTTTTGCTGACTGAGTGAAGTTGGTCTTCCTCGTAGACTGAGGGACTCGCGAGATAGCTCACGCCAGTTGGAGAGTTGGGTACTTCAACGCCACAATAGGCGTTTCTGAAGAGGTCTGGTGAAAAATATTAGTACTTTATATTCAGCCTTCTTTCACAACTCCGTAGTTGTACTCGCAATGTGTCAATCAACAGTTGTGGATTGAGTGGAACACAAATTCGGATTGATGTGTGCATAACATTGTCGACGAACTTGCCTACATTCGTATAGAGTAGAGATGGTTGCACAGACTTACACGCGCATCTATGCGTTTACACTCCGCTGTTGTGTTGCGACGTGTAAGCCTCACACAACAAGATATAACGTATGATTTGTAAAGTTCGGTTTGTCTGGCCCATGTATGGACAATCGGCGGTATAAACATCCACATGGTGAACGACCAGTCGGTCAACCCTCTCCGTCCTGCTATTTAAATACATTGATTAACTCAAGGGAATTTCCAAACACAGATGAATACGGTCTCTGTTGCACAAGCTAAATGAGCGTACTACCTTGCAGTTGATTTTCCATTGCCTCTCAGTCATTCCTCTTTTGATACTGCAATGTAGCACCCACAGCCAGAACACATCAGCTAACAGGTAATCGTTGTAGAAAGTGAAATCAAAAGTGAACAGCCAGGCGACTACTAAGCTTTTGTCATCTTAATTACACTGATTTCATTTTGGTTCACTTATCCCCACGCAATGTACTAAGCAGCTGTTGAAAACGCAATCTGAATAGCGAAGTCAATGCAAGTGGCAAGCGGTGCTTTTGTCATTTTCCTGACTTGATGTTTTAGTTTGTTTGCTCTGCTTGTTACAGTTCCAATGGTTGTGTTGCGAACACCGGGTTCTTCTTCCTTCATGATTGAGAAATGATTTTATCGAAACGGATATGCTGTCATGGCCATTAGAGGCACTACACACAGGAGAGGATCGGCAACTTTGAACCCAAAATTCGCCGTGGTATGGAACCACTTGAAGTCCCAATAGGACTGCATGCAGTAACCACTTTGTGGTGCAACTCAAATAAACATATTAACTGATTAGATGTGAGATTTCAGTACACCGTAAAAAAGAAACAAATTGTGCTTCTAAGGATAAGCTTTCTTCCTTAAGAAGTGAATGAATGCACAAAATTCACTTTGCGATCAGTGCCAAACTGTTCATTGGTCGCAGCCCTTAGCAGACCAACGGGTTCTACCGACATGATTTGATGGCACAATGAAATGTTCTCCAATGTTTTTGAAAATTGTCTTATAAACTCGTGCACTAATTACGATCTGTTTCGAAACTTGCTAAACTTTTTTCGACTAACGGAATCATTACCATGCAAAGTTTTATAAACGTCAATAACCGGTCTGACTGCACCATCCCGAGAAGGACATTTTCAAATTGATTTGTCTATAGTACTTCCCAATAGGTAGCTTGATAGAAGATTTTTATTCATATACTAACTTGAAATGACGAGTTTTCGCATTCGGGCTAATTTTGCAACCTATGATCCCCCAATCAGAGTCGTCAGCGATTCATAATACATACAGGGTAGACCATTCTGTATCCTCATGATTTTAATGTTCAGCAAAAATAAGCACATATCTGGTATTGGATTCTAAGCAAAGTCAAGCCGAGTCAATTCTGATAACCCTTTTAAGCACCCAGATCAGAGGCGACGTTTAGCTTACACAAAATGTGACAGTTATATGCGGATACATGGAGTTTTGCTGGTGCCATCCGCGATAAAACTAGCGACGTGATAAAAAACAAACAAAAGAGAATAAGAATGCACGAATACTAACCAAGTGGGTTATGAGTTCGCATATTACTTTTTACCAGTTCGCAATTTACATGTCGATGAACAAGAGAGAGAATAAGACTGTTTATATACGTGGAAATACCAGAGGGTATGAGCTTTAGTGCGAAACAAATTGAAGGATGAGAAAAACCATTGGCGAATTCCCAGTGAAGAAAGTGTTTCACGTTGGATAGCGAACTGTTTTAAAATTTCTCGCAGAGACCAAAATGTTAATTCTACTGCAAAGTACACGTAATTTTACAGGCTTTGAAATAAGAAGTTTTCTTCCTTCAAAACGCGAAAGAATAACGGAAGAAATTAAAACCGAAGGGTGAGAATCCTTAAAGTAACGATCCGGAGAACACGTTTCTAGAGTGCTCCTAGTCTTGTAAATCTGAAAGAGAAAAGGGAGTGTTCATGCCCAGTGGAACACAGATTTGAAATGTTTGGCCTGATGTAAACTATTCCAAGGTAACGATAGAAGGTCAGTGAATCCGACTGAGTACCGAGAATCTGACTGAAATAATAAGGGAGTATTTAAGAGCATTCAATGTAAGTGAGTAGGAGGAAGACAATCGTTCGGTTTGTTCAAATTTTCATTATCACTGTAAAAGCAGGCCAAACAATGTCATTCCTTTGTTTGCGACCATCCAAAATTGGGCATCAAAGAGCTTGTTAACTTAGAAAGGAAAAAGGAGGAGAATCTATTGCCCATTTGAATAGTTCCGAGTCAATTGCAATGAAGGAAATTTAGATCCATAGCGTCGGCACAGTTTTTACGGAGGATTTGAAAGAAGAATATAACAATCGACATAGTGTAACCAAGACAGCTACCCTAACTATGCGGGATCCACCATCAAGAGAACCAACCGAGTGAAAGAAATAGCTTACAGTAGGTTGACGCTTCTTTGTTTGTTCCTTGTTCCTGTTAAAAATCGAATGTTCAAAATGTTGGTGAATGTGGGTCTCTGAATGAATAGCCTTAACCCCTCTGATGTCTGACTTTGGACAATCTAGTAGGAAGAGTGTGGCATGGTTGCGCACATGCATATTCCTTTTACTTACGTAATCTCGCACTCCTCATCAGTGAGAGTGGCACCGAAACCTGGATGACTGTGTTACGCGTTGGCCAGCTCACTCAGTACAACCTTAAAACCAGTGATTTTTTAACCGAAACTAATGAGTGCCGGAGCACACGTAGCTGTGATTTACTCATCGTATTTCTACAAAGAACTTGGTCAGCCTAATTTTATCAGCTCCACGGTTTCAGTAGTTTCCCCAAATGTTTCCATCTTTTCTGAACTCCATGTGAAACTTTTTGATCTTCATTGCAGTTTGTTTGGACTACGTAAGCTAATCCTATTTAGAAGGAAACTCAAAGGGGTTCTGAGACGTTCGAACCTCTAGTCTCATCTCTCAAACCATTCAGACTGACTGTGTGCAGTTTAATCCGCAACAGCCTTACGTGGTGTCGCGTCCACTAGGGAGTAATTTGTAAATCTGTGCAACTTGCCATTCGTGCAACGATTGACCTCACCTGTCTGCGGCGGATGGTATTTCAATAACGCCAAAGATAGATTAATGGAATTACGCATGAACGTAAAGATTGAAATATCGGAACAGTCCAGTTTATCAAACAATGACATGGTGAGTCTAGAACTGACATCCTCAAATGACATCAGCCATATTAAACTTTCAATAGCTTATTGTTTCCCGATCAAAGTATATTGTTATTTTCGTCAGGCTGAAAAACCATGAGAGATTGTGTAATCATCAGTCTGTCGGTCCCAAATTGCAAACGATGTACTGGGATTTTTAAGGCGCATCCTGATGTGTACCGATTTCCACTTAATGGAGTACCCTCAGCTGGTGCGAATAAAGCTATGGATTCAATAAAGTTTTCGGATTTCATTTATCACTAGGCAGTATAATAAACTTATCAAGAGAAACAGGACTCTGAGATCTTTCTCAACCTTCTCTCTTCGTGCAGGATTTTACTCTTTTATCTAAATGTAATATGTAAAATTCTTGAATGCCTTGGGCCTTAGTACAGATGATGACCTAAGAGTTGGAGTTAAACAAGGGACTGTTTATTTGTCGTACCAACAATTGTTCAGCAGAGAATCATTATGCTGCGGAACTCCAGTGTACTTTGAGAAAGGTAGTCGATTTCGCCACTAACACTAAATGAAACGTGCCGGTATATTCTGATCGGTTACAGTGCATAATGAGGGCAAGCAGGATGAATGAGTAAAGTAGGCTAACACCGGTTGTTGGCCGTGGATCAGAAGTGAGATATCACCCAACTATGGCAGTTCCCGCAAGCAGTGATTGGAACTTGCAAGACTTGAGTAGATACTTCTTTCTAGCAGTGGGTTTACCTACTCACAGCGGCGCATTACGTGCTGGTGGAAGCAGTTTAGGCAGTCTCCAGTGTTAGATTATCCCTTAACTCGACAAAACACTCTCATTGCTCCACTTAAATTAATACTATCTCTCGAGCACAAATTTTAAGCTTTAGGACTTTATAAATTATCAGAGAGTGATGAACTTCCTATAGCTCACATTATGGATGGTGGAAAGGATTTTATTCAAATCGTTAACTCATTCTCTGAGGCCGCTGCCTTTAAGTTGGCAGTATATGGTCTAGTAGCAATCCCCTTCATAAGTATTCCACTTTGTGGAGTATTTCGGTTATACAACCATCTGCTCGCGAACGATTCGGCTGTTATTCTCGTCTTTGGGAAAGGCATAGGGACGATTTTTCAGTACAGTTCAGTTTTACAAACGATAATCCTGTATAAACTTGCCTTGATTGTGGTAGATACCTCGCGCCATAGATAAAAGTGAAAGATCCGTAAGGTTAGATTTCTGGAGGTTTTAAAATCTGTGTATCACAGTCGTTTTCTTCAGTGTCTTCGGTGGGTCGTTTTGGCTCCATTTTACTCCCACTCCGCCTAAGCAAGCGAGGGCAATCAAGTGGCCTCTGGCCGGGCAGCGCGACTGCTTCACTTATTTGTCGTAATCAAACTGTTTATGTGGGCCCACAGAGGATGAAACCCACTGACCGGTTGGACCCCGACTCTGGTTCATTGTCTCTTCTTTCGTCTTCATTTCGAATGCCCATGCGTTCGCATCTGAGCTTGTCACAAAATCAGACCACTTTTTCACTGTTCCAGAATTGGGGCGGCGCGTTGGCTCCTCACTCTGCCTGCTGGTTTTCAGTGCCTCAGCCCTTTAAGCCCGTGCGTCTGCCATCTGAGTACAAACGGGCTTGCCGGACAGTCCGTTCACCCAGACATGATCCGGTCTCGCTGACGCATGACTCATCGGACCTAAACAAACCATCCTTCCAATCTTCGTGCCATCCCTTAGCCTCAGCCTATAGAAAAAGTACAACGAAACAGAAAAAAATGAACGAATGAAAACCGATGACTAGGGTGGGGTTCGGTAATGGTGTTAGTTTCCAGCTCTCGGGCTGGGAGATCTCGTAGACCCTGGCCTGGTAGTCTAACCGGACCTAATCGAGACAGTCCATTGGCTAAGGCCTTCAAACCCTTCCTTCAGGTCATAGTGGCCATTTTGACCAGTATTGATAACCATTTTCGCATAACAGAGTATACCAAAGCAACCGATCTGCGGGCATACGTAAAGTATGTCCAAAATCTTCGGACAGTTGCACTTTATGACCAAACACTTGACACCTAACCTAAGAATTGCTATCTAAATTATTCCACCGCGTTCCGCAGTTACTTCGAAGATATCGATGTTCAAACGCCTAAAGCATTTGAATATTCGTGCACCGAAACGGTCAGTTCTGAGCCGTATAGAACGACCGATCTCCATGGTCGATGCAATGGATGTCTCTAGCCGGTGAGAGTCAACCTGGTCTTTCGCATACGCGAGGAAGATTCATCTGATATACGACAACCTGACGTGGAGTAACCGCCTAGACAATAAAACAAACCTACTTCTCCCAACTCCATTATCTAGGAACAGATTTCAGATCCGGGCCAACCCAGGCTTGCAGCAGTATTTTATAGTGAGTGTGCAAAGCGCACCCCGAAATACATGCGCAGTGATTCAGACAACCCAGAAAAGCTTGGAACCTACTTGGCTGTTCATTCGGAATAGCCTATTCCGCATATTCTAAGTTCAGCATTAGCTTGTCTGAGCAAACACCATTGCTACTATTTTCATGCGAGGACAGGACAGTTTCCACAAACATCTGAATTGCAAAGCCGAAAAGAAAGAATGAAAGTAAGCAACCATGGCGAACAAGAATGAAAAAATATCCATGGACTTGGCTGCAACTGCTTGCATGCAACTATTGGAAGTGCCAAATAAATTTCTCTTGTCTACCTTTCCGCAAAAGGCAGTGCCAAAAACCCCATGAACGACTGCGTCAACAGCTGTTCTCAGATAAAAAAAGACAGGATTATGGATCTACGGAAGATATATCCATGTTCTGGTGCTTGCGTTTAGAGAAGGCACGATCCATACTAATCCAGCCGAGTCAGAATCCTACCTGATTTTCACGTATATATCCTTTGCATTTCCCAGATTATTGGGGGGGGGCGCTGATGCCCATGAGAAGCCTGGATGGATTAATTACAAAGTTAATACTCCTTTGGTTTTCGCAACAGGATCTGTGATCTATCCTATAAACCGGTTGACACCAAGCCTTATTTACTCTTCTTCACAGGTAGACCTCTCAAGACACGTTAGCTTCAACGCTAAAAATTTGCCATTGTCATTGAAAAGAGACCTCTGGAGCCCATTTAGTCCCACAGCCTTATCATTTTGCAGACAGCCTATCTCGTTGATGATCTCCACTTCTAATTAGTATCCACCTGCATTGTTTCACCAGCACGCGTAAGTAGAAAATGCACTGCTCCCTAAAGTGCTCTGCACAACGTTCCACACGACGCTTGTGTAAAAGAATCAGTAAGCTATCGATTGATTATCTTCCCTTCACTGAGCTTTCAAAAACCAATACTCGCAATTGCTCGGTGAAGGTTCCGGCTATTGCCTATGACTGCAAACTTTTCCATTTTCCTACATTCATCTAGCCACCAATTTTTAGGATCGCTTCTCAGGCGCCTGAACAGCTTAAGTCTCAGGGGCTTAAGCACGTCACTTTGTATGGTATCCGGAGGGACGACCTGCACGCATCTAACAGAGCAATTGATGTCTAACATAGCTGTCGTTTGTGGAGTCCGAAGCGACGTTTGCCGCTACGCGTAGAACCTTTACGGTCTGCTGTCATTGTATGTTCGGATCCTAACTTTTTGTTTGCGTCTGTAACAGTATTGAAAGCACCTACTGAAAATTAGTTCAGCCATTATAGTCTGGAAGCAGTTGGGCGAGACACTCGTTTCTTGCTGGCATCACCAAAGATCATGATCAAATAAAAGTTAGCTGGAACCAATGCATGATCTATCTGAGTCCGCAGGTGTGAACTAGGATGATCGACAATCGTTGATTTGTTCACATCATCGATGACCAGTGGTGGTATGGTTAATGGTTCAAAAGCTGTGAAGCCAAAGCAGAAACTCAGTTAAGCCTATGTTGATTTACTGGATTTACTGGACAAAATTGTGTTTACCATAAAAAGCCTGTGGCAGAAACAGACCTGATTGGGATAATTGCCCTCGTTTGTACCATTGGGTGCGGCAGTGAATCGGCCGCCGAAGTGTTATTCTGCCTCCCCGAACAGTTCACTTGGGTGGTAAATTACCAGCAACGGCTACAACGTCCGCTGGATGTACGCCTTGAAGTATTCGAGACAGGTCTCGGTAGAATTTTTCACTGGCTCTAGGAAAGTTGCGGTCGGTGGTAGCGTACACAGACACGATGAACAAATACTGGCTTCTGTCGATTGCTGTTGACACCCAGAAAATCTTCCAATAAAATAGCACAAAAGGACCGTTAACTGGGATGCAGTATAACAATGAGCACTGAACTCTGTTACTCAGAGAGTACTTGATGTCAGCACGAACACGAGTGTTCCAAACCGGATAATCTGATACTCGAACAGTGAAGCGATAGAACGAGATCGTATCTAGGCTCTAAAGAATGACGACAGAGGTGGGGTCTTGCAAGCACGAATCGGAGATGCAGCATGCATTTACTTTGCAGATTTCTAAAGTCCTAGGTAGGATAGCTTATTACCCTACCTGCTCCAGTGGGCATGTGCTGTAAGCAGCCAGGTGATGTGCACAGTCAAGTCTAAGCAGTGCGCTTAACTTATCTCCTGCTCTCTCGTTTTTACCATCATTAGATAAATTTACCGATGCGCAATAAGTTGTATAGCTTTACGTGGCCCCAATGTTTGAAAAAAACGAAGTCTGGTAGGGCTGATAAAAGATAAGGGTGTTTGAATTGTTTGAAAAGCTACGTCGCGGCTACTCACCCGCCATACGGGTTTTGTTTGATACCCCAAAAGAAGCCTTTGATTGAAGTCTGACCCACTAGGAAGTAGGCCGTTGACGACGCACTAGAACTCTGAAGAGCAGTCCATTATTCATTGTCCATCCTCGCTTGATACAATGAACAGCTCATTCCGGCGCAAAGACCGATCCAGTACTTACGGTATTTTTCGTAACTATGTAACTCATTGGAGATGGTAGACTAGTACTCTTAGCGAGTCCAGCCGCTAAGTAAGAGGTCGACTATGGTTCTCACCCAAAGCCTCTGGTTCTAACAAGAACCTATTCATAAGACAGTGGGTCGTGGCTGAGTGGGAAACAGTCCGTGGTCATCATTTATTATCCCACTAAATTTCCCGATCGATTTGCCAGCCCGAATCGACTCCAACCTGTTGGACTGGGACCATTGACCCTCCGGGCATGACAGAATATTCAGATTGAGATAAACCTCCTTGTAAATCACTTTAAGTTCAGGAAGACGTGCAAGTGGTTATGTTTTCGGAAAGTGGTTTTGTTTTGTTAACGCAAGGGCTTTACTGGTCGCACAAGTATAAATCTAATACAAAAAGTGTATGCAAGAGAGTGGCGAATAAAGAGCACGGATCAGCGATATACTGATAGATTACCCACCCTTCGATTACTCGAACAGCACGCGATCAGCGATAAATCCAATTTTGGATATTTGTCCAGGTGCTAACTCTGACAGTAGTTTTTCATCATGAAATTGCTTACTAAGACATGACCTACCATGAAGCCTGTCGTTTCGCCATGTTCTGGATGACCTTTCTTTTCTTGATCGAAGTGCTATGTAATCACCCCTTACTTTCATTCCGTTCGTTTTTGACATAAAAGCGGCACAGAAAGTACGATAGAATCAAGTCTGCTGTAGTTTATTTCTCATCCAGGAAATGGATATTTTAACTTTCTATGACATTGCTTAGCTTAGTTGCAGGTACAAACATGTCACCACACTTTCAAAGCATGTCTGCAGAGTTGTCTAAACACGTAATGTGCTTCGACTTTTGTTAATGTACAGTACGTTTGTAAATCACTCTGGCACCTGTAAGTTTCCTCATTACCGGGAGTAATCAGGTGGAGTTAGTCGAACCAATTAATTATCTTAGGATTCGACTTCGGCTGTATTTCCGTGTTGTGAACGTTAAATAGATATTTTTTCAGTCAATTATACCCCCGAAGGATTTTTCAGATGCATCTGGAACACTTGATGAGAAGTGATGAAGTTTGCCGATTGTTGTAAAAAGTAGTCACTCGCTGATTGCAGGAGTAATATATGTTGAAACGTCACATCCACTATCCTTGTGAAAGGTCAACGCAAATGCGGTAACATCTCATTGATTATGTCGATCGATAAGCTGAGAAAAGCCGCATGAAAACGTCAGTTCATATCGCCGGGCCTAGTTGATCACTGGATTTATCGACCGTCGAGTAGTAGCCAAAAAAAACCACTATGAATAAAGTTATTTGGTTTAACAAACGAATGTTTTGTTTGGTCACCTTGGCTGTTCTCGCTAGAGCTAGTGAGAATGACAGGCAGAAGCCGTTGACGGTTGACGAGTCGAAGCCAAACCAGATATCCGTTCTCTTGGTTGCGTTCTAAACTGCTAACCAAAATGAGTTTGATTCGCCTCCGAGGGATACAATAGGCTTTGTGTGTACCTGTTGATCACTGGCCTTTTGGTTTGCCAGAAGGATGAGTAAAGCTTCCACTGTACGGTCCAACGTAGGATCTTGAAGAACTAAGCATCAGTTTTGACTTCCGACAATTTTCCATCCTTCCTGACAGCGAGTCGAAGTGAGAATTTTCTCTGATCAGGGACATCGAAGGACAATTGCAGGGAGAGTGCAACGCGAATGCCCTGTGTGGTCTGTAAAAGTAAAACGGTCTGAAACATCAAAATGATGAGGTTCGAAGAAATATGATATTCTTATTTCCGAAACATTTATTTCAAACATTTCCCAATTTTTCTCACAATTCATGCCTTCATTTCTGTTGCTCCTTCATTACGAATTAATTCAAATCGACTTATAATCGATGTTATTGATATTTTGAATAAAACTTCAATGTTTACGATAGTGACGTTGATATTCGTGATTACATTAACCGCATTAGGTCATTAAAACATCCTGTGTTGGTCGGGTCATCTGTCCACCTATCTATCTTGGTCAACCATATAACAGGTCAGTCTTTGTGAGCTGGTTTTCTCTTTTTAAGGACAATCGGATTCACGAACACATAGTCACACATTTTCACCATGTGCTTGTTCAAACTATCGAGTATCAAGCTAATCAGCCATGTGTAAAGAACCGTGGTGTAAATTGCAAAAGAGACCAGGTGCACAGCAAAAAACTGTTCTATTTGTTGTTCTTTTTTGTTCCGTTTAGATATCTCACTTTACAGTAATGCTAGTTTTATGTACTAAGTTTTCATTGGCTTCGTGGTGCTTTTAGTTTGTTTCTACTTAAACGTTTTGCTACCATTCAACTTGGACTGTTCTATGTCGATCGTGATTGCCACTTCGCAGCTCCGTTTTCTAAAAGTGGAAATAAATAAAGAATCATGAGAAACCAAACATAATTTAATTAGGGGAAAAAGCTGTACAGGTCTGAAATGTTTTCCTTTATGAAATTACCACTGAATACCGCATTTGGCGATATTACCTGTTGTTACCAAACGTCCCAACACCATCCGTAAATATGCCGATGGATTGTGATTTGGTTTCACTCGGCTCGCGCCTGATTTACCAACATCTCAAATTCTCCTACGCCATTAAGAATGTCGATCTTATAGTTTTCTGTTCCTTTGTCGTATTGCGACCTCTGCAGGCCAGTGGATATACCCTTCCAAAACACTTTCACAGCTCCATTCTCATAGAACAGTTCGTGATGCTGATCTCGTAGATCTCAATGCAAGCGATCTTCTGTGGTCAGTTTACTGAGTAAGATTTTGAAGCCTTTCTGTCATGTTATGAACTGGCTTCATTCCTCCATTTTCAACCGTTGTTTGCTGCGAGAAAAGGAAATAGGATAAAGTAGCACAGTGCAATAATTTTTAAATCACTTAATATGAGAATGTTCAGCAGGCTGAAAAGATCTCTTGTAAACCGGTTCCCTTAGCCCGTAATTTAAAAATGAATGCTAGTTATCCGTGTGCGCGTCATAATCGGATGTAACATGATTGATAGGGTGGCCAAGAAAAGTTGGGCCTTCCGTGTTCGCCAACTACGAAATTTTTGTGTCCTGACCTAACTGTTGATCGCCTAAACTTGCCTTAGAAAGTGCTTTGTTTTCGCTTACTGAATTACTTCGACCACGCTGATTCTAAAATACGATCACAAGGTCCCCATAACAACTGTTTGGATTCGGAATGTTCCAACACAGATGTGGGAAAGAACTGATTGGTATTGAGTAGCTCGTTTGTTTTGTCATTCTATGCACCGGCTAAGTTGGCACAGATCAAAGCAACTGAGCGCTTGTGTTCCACTGAATAGCAGCGTCGATGGTTCTCTTGAGGCTTTGATCTCTAACCTTGGAGTTTGGGCATAAACGTTTGATTAGGATTCGAGAGGCACGTGCGCAGTTGGCGGTGTTCTTCCGCGCTTGCAGTAGTGTTGGCCTTAAAAATCTTCAAAGATGTAAGACTCCAACTACTCGAATTTTACTCCACACCTGATAAACTGGCCTGCAACTCTAAAAGACTTTCCATTGGTTTGAGTAGTTTGGCTCATTCAGGTGTGTTTCGTCATTTCCATTTCGAATGTGTGTACAGCTGATGATACAATTTCGTGGAAAGTTCATCGTAAAGAATTCAAACTCATCACTATCAGTCTGTGTGATTCGATTTCTGATTCTCTTAGTTACTTGAACCTTTTACCTTGTGTTCGATTTTGCCCATTTATCTAGTTCGATTTACCGATCGACTAAGTGATTTGACGAATATAAGTCAATCAAACTCGTAGTTGCTTGTTCCATAATTTCGACTTCACTCATTGTGAACTAATGTCCATCTTGATCCACGTGGATGAATGTGAGAAACAGTGAACAATATCTTCTTGTGGGTAATTTGTATGCGTGCACTCCAATGGGCACTTTCCCTTGTTTGACTGTTGTAGCTTTTATCGCAACCCGTGCATGCGAATTTTTTTCTACCTTTGGTTTTGAGTAGTTCCGTTGATTTTTGATATGAGTCTTGTCATAGTTTTGGACGGCTTATGAGCAACTATGAACTTTTAAGGTGAAGCAATCATGAAGTCACTTCAGTTCCATTCCTAATTTATGTTCGAGAAATCTTTCTGGTTGACCGTCTTCGTTCGTTCTTTTCATTGTCGTTTGCGTACACCGTTCTTCGTAAGTTTCTGGCATATCCTATCCTCCGGAAGATTTTAGGGAAATAGTCTTATTTCTGCGTTCTTATCTCTGACACGTTTCAGTGGGTTTTTCTTTTCGTTAACAAGGCCAAGTTGCACGACTTTTGGGTGATTGCTAGGGTAATTGCTATGAAACGGTGCTGGTCTCCGATATCCAGTTCTCTCCAACGCTGTGTTGGTCTGTCTTTCTACCGACCATTCCAAAAATATCACCTTGGCAAATTCGCTGGATATTTTGGTGAATCTGTGGTCTTTGAGAGTGCTGTTGATCACTTAATGCTTGTTCACCAGTTGAGCGCTTGGTAACGATAAGGTTAACATCCACGAATTTCGTACAAAAGTTTTGGTCTAATCCTTGCTAGTGCAATCTTTTCCAAATGAAACACGAGAGTTGGTGGACACATGGCCAAGTAGAAACCCGTTAAGACCAACACACATTCTTCGTCTAACTTACGTGCGTGGCAGCTGTGCAAATTGCGACCAACCTTACTGCTGTAGTGTTCATCAGACCTTTCATCGATAGCAAAACGTCATGCAGACGCCAGACAAGCCTAAGATTGGTAAGTGTCGGTCGGACCTGAGAAGTATGGGACTACAATCCATTCGGCAAAAAACCACCTGGTCATGTGTGACTACTCAGTTTTTTTGTTGCGGGCGATAAGGCCGGATGGACGGTAGGGAAAAACTCGACAGACACCCTCGATCAGTTTCGCAGCTATTACCGCTTCTCTGATATGCGTTCCCGGTACTCTCCAGTCTATTACTCCGTATACTAGAACATTCTCTATTTGGCTTGAAACCAGAAGATGTTTCGAGTCATGATGAGCTTGTGTGAAGACCGAGTCTTCTAAAACATTGACAAGCCCTTTTCTAATAGACGAATAACTTTCGACGAATCAGCGTGTAACTGAAATGAACTCGGCCTCCAAGCACACTCCTGATGAATTAAATCAGACTTTGGTCTCTGAGCATGTTCACTTCATCCGACTCATTTCCTCTAAGAAAAAGGAAGAAATTTTCGGAAATATCCAGTGATTTAATAATAATTTTACATTTCAAATGTCCGAACATAGCTACACTATCCTTAAAGCAGTTTAAGACTATGTTCAACTTAATTGAATTTTTACTGAGAAACACGAGGTCGTTCGCATATTTCGAGTCAGACAACTTGGGGACTGATCAAGCTTTAGCGTTGCAAATTTTTACAAGAGGATGGGAATATTTTCACGGTCATCCAAAACGAAAGTTTAAAAGAATGGAAGAGGTTAATCCGGACGAACACCGCTTTTCGTTGTAAACTTCGGTGAATAATCGGAATAAGCACAAACACCATTCCGTTGTTAGTACACCTGGATTGGGACCAACAAACAAACAAACACTTCTACCACATCCATCAATTAAAGATAGGCCAATAAATCTGCTCAGTCGATTGAATCGAACTTTGCTTTCCTATCAAAGAGGACAGAAATCATGAGCCAAATGAACTTGTGTTGTAAATGCATGTGCAATGCACAGAGATAACCAATACAACAACGACCGGATCAAAATCCAGCTTCGTTTTTTCGCTTGGAGTTTTAGCCGTCATTAGACAGTTGGTGGGCCATTATGCCTACAAAAATTTGCATGTAATACCAAACCGATTCGTCTGTTGTTTTCAGGAGTGCACCTGTTACTTTTCTTTTAAGTGGGAAGAATCACCTATCCTGCTTCTTTCCCGAAGTGAACCGCAGCGATTTCGTTAAATTTGGTACTAATTCCTCGTTAGTATACCTGAAAAAGAGGTCATAGACATATCTGGTCGAGCGGCTTCACACATTTCCAAGCCTATGTCTCATTTCTAAGGGAGTTCCGATACCTACTTTCATTCTGACTTGAAGGTAAATGTGGGAGGTCCACTCTAGGGCAGGGTCAACTAAACTGCTTCCTGAAGTCTCATCCCCGAAGTGCCAGGCGGCGCTCCTGCGGACTTTTTGTCTGTTGGCATCTGAAGCACTTCCCTTTCTCGCCCAGAGCAAATCCAAATGTCAGATATATGAGCAACTAACCGACCGACCGACCTCCGTAACATCTGCCGATTTGTGTGGACCGCGTAAATTAAATTTCTTCATGATGACCGTCACTGGGTATTGGGCTTCTTTGCTTTTCCAAATGGTCGATCGCAACTGTTGCATTTGCTTATGTTCATTACTGTTGAAAGTGCCAACTAGAACTTATGTTGACGACTGTTGTCTAGAGGCAGCTGTGCAGGACAGGTGTTTCCCTTGTCAGCGTTCAAACAAAACTCTTCAGGTGATTCACACTACCTTGGAAGATGATGGAGGTGATTTCAACTCTAAGGTAGTGTCAATTGATCCGGTGACGCTTTTATGGAACAAGATCTTATTAACCATAAACCGTCTATGTTCAGGCCGCTCATGGATTAACCGATCACTGTTTTCAGTTCGACCTCTCAGGACAGCAAATGTCTATTCAACGTACCCTTCTCTCCCTCCGCTAAACAGCCGGATTGGGTGCTGAAATCAAAAACCACCACACTTTGAGGTCCCAGTGGAACTAGTCTTCACCCACAGAACGGTTGTAGTCAATGGGCGCTTGCATGTGTGATAAATCAACAACATAGCTTCATTCGATTTTTGTCAGTACGTGCAGAACTGTCCAGCCGAGCAACACGAAAATAGCTGTCGACTGGGAGCTAGTATAACGGTACACGCTGGGCTCCCGTACTGAAGGCGATGCCAACATCGGTATAATTTCGTGTGTGCGATCGATTACTCTATGAACCTTAGTCACTGTTAACCACGGTTGGATAATCGTTCACCTATCCGCTACCTGGGTACACGATGTAGCGTGCGGCTCCGATTGTGCGTGATATTTAAATGGAACATGATTTTCATTATCGGCATTTTGAATGATGGGGAATTTTCATTTCGGTCAAAAATTATTACGTCTAGGTGATGATATTTCCCGTCTGCTCCTACGGTAGTCTTATGTGTACCTTGATGAAAATACAGCTCACGGGAATGATAAGGGTTTGTATTCACGTAGGCTGGAATGGATGGCAGAATTTACCGTGTACCGTTTTGACGGATTCTTAATGTTGTTTTTATTATCGAAATGATAGAATGATCATCGATCATCTGGAATATAAAGTTCGTTATCTAAACGGAACCTAATTAATAGAAAAAGCGTTTACAATATTATTCTGACAGATGGACAAAGTGTTCCATTAAATATTTGTAAATACTAGCCAGAAGTAAATTGATTGGTCTTTAAATATTGCCTAACTGCCATCCAATCAATTTTCCTAAATATTTTTTAGTTAACAAATGCGAATCAAATTCCGAAAGCTTAGAAGGTTTAGTTTTTGTCTCAAACTTTAGCGACGACTAAACCAAATGAATAGCTAGAAGATCTGTCCTATTAGGAAAGAAAATCACATCATTCAGAGGTGCCCATTTATCTTCTCCAAACACAGGCAGTTTTCGTACATTCCCTACCCTCAAAACGGACGGATATAAACAGTGTTGGACAATCCTTGATGATGCAGAACTAACCGTTTTCTAAATCTCCTCTAGATCATTGTCATGTCCGATCTACCAGATTCTCCATAAATTATCCGTCTTCCCCCACAATATCTCGTCCTTCTCCCTCGGATTCTCATTCCTGTCATGCATTAATTCATTCTTGTTGCATAGTTTCTCGTCGGTGTTCGGCATTCTTCCTCGTTCGGCAACTGTTCTGCCCAGTGTGTAGTGATTTGTTACCAAATACACACTGTGCTCAAAATAAAAATAATCTGGTGTCTTTAAACGAACGATTTGCTTCTCATGATATTTTAGAGCTGACTATCATTGCTGAGATCTGCACTTCGTCAAAACGAGTCGCATCTACCAAAACTGTGCTGACCTTCATATGGCTGGAACTAAACATACAACAAGACATCCAAGAAATGGTATTAGGCGGATGCTCACGAACGAGGTTTTGATAAAATGAGTATTAGTTTTGTGCTTCTAGGTTTGCATTGTTAAACCATATTGAACGTAGTAATCACAGACAAGTATAAATCAGCGGTCTACGCGCCTAACTATAACTAAGCCGGTGAAGCTAAATTGTGCACGCCATGTTTTCACGTGTTTGGCTGTTGGGAGAGTCCAATACAATGAATGAGGGCCTCATAATCACGTTGGTTTCACGAGGTGCACAAAACCACGCACCTCGAGATTAATCGGTCAGGCGGAGCCGGCATGGTCCATTTTCAGATGATGCCAAAATTTGAAGAGCAATGATCGCGCTTAGGCTTCAGGCTGCCCTAATTTGCACATAAGAAGAGCAAAATGACATTTTTATTACCTTTCTTGCAGTAGGATCCATTATTCTTGAAATATGAAGTCGATCACTTTCTCCGCTCCCACTATTGCATTTTTCTTAAGAGAATACTGAGGTAACCGCAGATTATTTAACAAAATGAACATGCGGTCCCTTCTCTGTATTAGGCGGTCGTCCATTCATAAAAACTTATACCAGTTACTCATTAGAATCTCATGTGAATCGTTAGGAGCGTGAATGGATGATGAGTCCATTTAAGAATCACTTGGTGATTCGTCGGAGGGGTTTTGTCGGTCAGGCAAGGCTAACTTTCAGAAAGGGGACACGAGGCCCGAAAAGACTGGTATTATAGGGATGGTTGGACAGAAGTATCCCGGGTACGCATATCTGAAGAACGGCAATAACCGCGAAGCCGGTCGTGTGCTTCCCGGGGGAATTTTGTTCATTCATCCATATGCGAAATCTACTACTGAGAAGAAAAACTTATCCCAGTTACTTTCAAATTGGACCCATAGAGAACTGCCCAAAAAGATCATCGTTTTCACTGAAGGTTTCTGGGCCTTAATTGTATATTAGAGCCTACCAGAAATGTCCCGCTATCGGCCGAGCATCGTCATCCTAGCGGATTGCATGCAGTCGAACCATATGACGTGTTTCCGTATTGGATGGTTAATTTACACGACCACTTGCCACAGGTGACGCACAGCAAGCCCGATAGATCGGTCTCTAGGGTGACTCCCTAACAAGTCGACTGAAGTGTCATCCGATTAGTTGGTGCCTCAGTTTCTAATTCAACTACAGTCAAATCGCTTTTTGTGACGAAGGCTGTATGTTTTTTCTTGGTTGAAGTAGGTTGCTTTATGCTATCTCCAGCTTAGGACGCTAGTTTCCGTTGTCCAACCCAAAACTACCCCTACCAGCCATCGTTGGGAGGAAATCAGAATCCTGTTTCCAGCTCCAGGTAGACACGTTCAGGAATAATTCGGACAAAGGTGCTACAAGTTCTGTCATAAGGAGCTGCAGAGATAAACTACAACATGTATATCATTTCTTTGTGTCCATGTTTCACCTGTTACCTACAAAACTGCTGAGAATATGATAGAAGAGATTGGGGAAATATGAGGAAACCGCGAGTGTCGTCCTTTAAGCTACGGAAAACCGTTGTGTCTACCTTATTCGAATTCTTAACCCCGTAGGAATATGATTTAGTGGTACTTTCGTACAGTGTGCTTCCCTGAATGATCAATATAGTGGAACTAATTAGGCAGTCTCAGCAAGTGCTACCTCAAACTGTAGCTATATTGTAATGGATTATGAATCCATGTTTTTAAACTGGATTGCTTTATATCTATTTCTTATTTAGGCTAACGTTTAGGGGCAGATGCGGAAATGGCTGGTACAATTCCCTCTAAAACTATTGTATCTCGGATGGAAAAACGGAAGATACACTGCTTTTTTGCCTATTACCAGTTCAGTCATCGAAGCCTTAGTCAAGATGCGATCCTAACGGTTAACAACACGCTAGAGCCGAAAATGAAATCTATTGTTATTGCTTCCGTGGTCGTCGAATTCGATAGTCAGTTAGTTGTTTTAAGGACGATTTCGATCGAACCCATAGGTTATTTGGACTGAGATATTTTCTGCAGAAAGTCACAGTACGGACTGCTATATTTTGAGAGGTGATTTGTGGTTTCGAACCTAGTATTCACAGTGCCTGTCTGCGATGACGACGGAAGTGTAGGTTTATCGGTCGCATCTACCAAGCAGCCGAATATTTTTCCCTTTACATCTCCCAGAGGAAGGGAATTTCAACTGGTCTGAGTTACCATGCTTATCTGATAGACAAATGGAAGCGAATGATGTTCAGCTCCCGTCACCCGTACATTACCATGGTGGCGCGGCCCACGCACTACACACACACACGCGCGCAGACAGGGAAGCCCATGGTGAGCTGATGAAAAGGGTGGCTACCCATGTACGTACTGACTCATATGTATAGATCAATTGGTCAAATAGTATACGTTGTGTGTATGTTGATTTGTAACTGTATCTATTTGCGGTGGCTGAAGGCGAGGCGAGTGGGGCGGGGCGGAGAAGGTTATACGAAAGTGCGTTGTCACGCCAGCCGATGCGCATTCGGTTCCGTGCACTGTGGTCGTCAGTGTCGTTGTCGATGCGGTTGCTGTTGCCGTTGCTGTCACTGTACTTGTGCTCTCGTGCAAACGGGCGTGAACGTTGCGAGCTTAATCAAGCTTGCTGAACTGTTCCGGTTCGAGAGAAAGTGGACTTTTCCGCATGGACCGGACACTTGAAAAAAGAAGCGGCGGTACCTAACAGAAATGATCGGACACAATAATTGGTACTTGTACACGTCTACTTTCCCCAGTGGATTCCGTTCCGCCCCGTCCCACTTTCGCAAAGGATGGTAGCGATATCTGTGGCGAATGGGGTGGCGCAACTGGCTTATGGGAATGCCAAGTCGGTCGCTCAACCACGATCGGCCAGCCAACCACGTTCGTCTGTGGTCATGCCGGCGTGTATGTAAATGCACCCATGTATGCAAGCGTACAAATAAAGCGGTAAACAATGGACATTTTGGTTTTTCGTGGCGGAAGCGCATTTGCAAATAACGGCGATAGGTAGATAGATAATACGGCGTTTTGGTTTGTGATAGTCGAGGGATTAGTAAAAGAGAGTTGAACAGGCCTGTGATGGGTTCCGCCCCGGGGAAATGATTGTGACTCTACACCTGTGTTCCCCGTCAAACAGAAAATACAACACAAAAGCGGTCTTTGCGATAACGCGGTTCCGTCATTGTGCGCACCAGAGGTAGATGGTTTCGTGCAGACACGTGCGTTTGCGCTTTTGTATGCATGCTTGATAAGATTTGTACGCTTTCAAAGACAATGACGTGCATTCACGGGGTGCGCAATCAGACCTGGTTGAAACGCAGTGGAGATAATTTTGGTGCAGCTATGAAGCAGGTCCGATGTTAGATGAAGAGCTTGTTCACAAGTGTGTACATGACATTTAACATACTGTGCTATGTTAATGATTCATGACCCACGCAGTGTCTAATATCACATCGCCTGTCTTGGGCTTTCCGAACAAGCTGGAATAAGCACCATATCGATTAGATTTGCAGTTTGCAGTTTTTACTAACGTTGGCTGCCAGCTGCATCATTATCCTTACCATTGTACTAGACATCCTCGTGAACATCACGCTGATCATACCGCATAAAATGGTCACCTTGATTGACCAAAGCGTAAATGGTGTCTTAGACAACTAACCGATTCATTCGGCACAGTTTTAACACCGTTTCTCTATCAACTAAAACCGAACTTGAACTGTGTTACTTCCGTCATTTACCGCTACTGTCTGAATGAAATGACAACGTCAAAATGACGCATTCGTTTTGGACACCATTCAATCCGCTCTCCCTAATGCCCAACCGACAGGCGAGCACGCACCCACGTGCGCGAGGATTCGGGGAGATGTGACAGACAAGTCGTCTGCGTCGGTGACAGCAACCAGCTTGGTCGAAAACTGGTTCACAGCTGGGTCATGCATACGCACAGCAGATAAAAAAATTGCGACAATTTTGTTTGAAGAAAGGCCTGGTTAGACGAATCGGTTGGTGTTGATTATGCTGTCTGTAAACTGTCAAAACGACGGAAGTTAAACAGGTGGGATGTTAATGAAGCGATTAGTTCATAAACCGTTCATAATATCTGTTCTCTTAGCACACAGAAGCTCGTCCTGGTCACTTGTTCTTGATGGAGGCTGAAGTCTAAGAGTGTGAAATGCATCGTTTTTGACAAATGGATTAATGAGCATCACTTAGGAGGATACTATCGTAACGTCCCCAGGGTCAGTACCTCTTCCACGAGGTCCCCGGCCATTCTGATCCAGATTCCGGTGTGTCGCCAATAACATGTAGGAATAACGCAATTGAGATCTTGACGATGACACAAATTTTGTCCTTAACAATATCCATTAAAAATCATTTAGAACTACGACTAATCGGTCACCACACGTAGAAAACTTGAGATCACTGAGACTAAAGTTTCGTGAATGATCGAAATAAGTTGACAAAAAAACCATCGATTTTACCTTGTTTGAGATCGTGCAATGGTTCCACCCCCAGCAGACATCAACCGGTCCGACTGAATGTTTGCTGCATTGTGGTTTTTGCTTTTGGCACGTGGCACGACCATACCTGAGATCCGGGCTTCAATCCCGTTTAAACCGGTGGTCAATCTTAGGGATTACACGCTACCGAATGGGTAGGAATCTGAAATGCTATTCTTTCCAATTGCTATGTTACGCTAAGATAGTGTTATATTCCGTCAGTAAGTTCCGCGTACAAAATCTGACGGGTCTAGTGACACAATCCCTGACCATTGTTTATTGCAATGAAAGAGGTTGAAAAACATGGGATACCTATTGGCGTGATACACCTTCGGTGAATGTAGTTGTTTCGTCTGCAGTTTCTGTCGTCGACATTAGGACAATAAAAAACCTGGTTTTTCATTACCATGTTCAGCCACCGATTCGTTATGAAAGGTCGCAAAGTGATTCATTTTCTACCGGGATCAGCACCGCTACTGATATGAAACCAGTTCACATTAAAGAACCGATATTACTCGGATCGGATGTACTGACACACAGTTAATGTCAATTTACTGTATCGAATAAGAGCAATTATTGCAAATGGTTCAGGGTACTTAGGCCTGTTTAAGCGTTATCGTTTGTTTCAAAGCAATAGGGTGTAGACATACAACTAGTCTATGATGTCACCGTGGTTGAGTACAAAATGTTAGGGGGAAAATTGGAGTAAAGTTGACGAACAGTGAGGTTGAGACGGCATTATAATGTATTTCTCATCCTACTTTGTGTAATTCTGTCCACAGATAGAACATATTCGGAACCGAAAGCATGTTGGTGGCTTTTCAGTGCGCGGAAGGCTCAGCAGTAATGAAACTAAGTTCATCCCTAATATCATACATGGTACATCAAGTAAATTTCAATTTTCGTTAGGCATTTTGCCAAGCAGATGTTCTAACGCGCAGACCGTGGACCGAGCTATACTGTATTCATTAGTGGACTAGTAAAGCGACGCATTTTGCGTGTTTGCACAGGAAGCTGACCTCGGACCATGCACACCTGACGGTCGGTCACCTAGTAGATGCGAGTACATGATGCGGGCAGGTGTGTGGGACGTGTGGATTCACTCGCTTTTTCATTTGTTGTTCCGTTGCGGAACGATGATCAAAGCTGTCTTTCACTCGGAGATTTGCTTATCGCCGATTCTCTTTTTTATGAGGTTCGGGGACAAGATTCTACGTACAAAGTGAAAGTCTTTACACTAATGGCGACAAAAAACAAGACGGTTCATCGTTCGTCAAAGAGCGTGAGAAAATATTTGGTGCGAGAAATGCTTTTGGCCCACTCTCGTTTTTTAATGGTCTTTGATTGACCACGACACATTGATTAAGGAAATTTGTTGTGATGACGATTCAACTTTCTGAAGTATATTACCAATACTGATTTAGGTACGATCGTGATGACGTGTTTTACTACCCAAAATTATTTGTGTTGTGAAGTATTTTCAAACATTCTCGGGTTGCAGTACATGGATCAAGCATTCCTGGGTAAACTGCAGCCAAGATTATTGTTTAAAATAGCTTAGCAGCTTTCGGGTATAACGAGGATAAATGATTCTGCAGTTTTAACTTTTATGAAATGGTTCCTTAAACTCACTGAAATGGAAAGCTCGAGATGATTTTAATGAACCTAAGATCTGCATTGTCACTGGACTGCTAAGAAACTACACAAAATTTCAGTAAGTTACTTTGTTATGATATCATTTTTATACTGTGCTTACTCATTACGCTAGAAGTTCACAATATTTTTAGGATGGAGACTTAGTGTTTCCAAGACAGGTTGCATCAATGCGAACTCCCTATCTCCTGGTCAAAATTAGGAATGATGATCACGCGATTACCACCGGACAAGGAAAATAGATCCGGTATACCTTTTATGGATCTCTGTCTCTTTTAAATACTAGCTGTACCCTAGAAAAACGCATCGTGACATTTCCAATGCCGAAACTCAAGCTAGTATTCTTTAATTCCCTATCGAAGTTAATCTCTTTACAAATCTTTCAGAAGTAAAATAATATTTTTGCGCATGACCCTCTCAAATCCACTTCTAGTGAAGGCAAATACGGCTAACAATGTCCTTTAATTGGACCGTTGTTTTCCAAAACAGTCGGCAAATAAGACGAAGCTTAGGATCAGTCCATACTAAACAATGACCCCTGTTGTATCGCCAAAAAGCATGACAGAAGAACGTCATCTAGGTAAGAAATTAAGTGGAATGGAAGCAAGTAAACCGAAAAACTTTCAGCAGTTTGGCATTCGAGCGATTCTTTTCGCATCACCGTTCCTAGTTGGAGATTTGCCGAATAAGTACTGCTGGATTTTGCTAATTTGTCCTAATTCTGTTGTTCAGTTATGGATTCATTTGTCTTAATGTATACACTGTACAACTTAACTGATTGGCGATGCAGATTACAGGTTGAAAGTATGGTTTATGTGAGTCACATGACCATTGGAGGGCATCGCTTGCTTACTTGGGATCGCATTATGACTTCACGGAGAGCAGCTTAATTCTCGAGCAAAAATAGTACGACAGCTGAACAAAAGTGAACTACTCGTTATTTTAGTCAAAGTTTCAACCCTAGGATCGCAGTGTTGCTGATGGAATTACTTTAAGTTTGACAACATTTTTAAGGTTTTTCATCAAATGATAGGTAATATCCGAAAATTTGACAGTAACGATACATTTGTCACCCGAGTGAGTAGCCGGAAAACTGGACTGGACGCATGTATCTCATATACGGCTAGTTGGCTGCTTCAAAAGGGAACTGATGATCGGATATGCTTAAATCAGAGCTCGTCTTTTTTCAGGTACCACAAATACAAATGTTACACAGCATCTTTATCTGGAATTGTAAATCTATACCCACACCACGTGATTCACATTAAGCGGTAAAACAACGTCTTAGATAATTTTCACACGGGAAAACCGACTGCATCCAACCATTCGTGAAGTTGTCATCTACATATCTAAAGGAGGTGAAAACGTCGATCAGAGATCCCCAGGAGTGGATCATAACAAGAAATCCAAAATTTCGGAAGAAAGTTTATCAGAAGACATTTCATGATCTATCATACACGATGCACGTAATGTTTTTAAATTCGCTACTTCTACCATGTCGTGTTATTTTCGTGAGCCATCGGCACTGACCTCCCGAAGACATTCACAATTTCTAACCCGTTGTTTGGTAGATTAGAATAATTGACCTTAACTGCGAAGCTCTGGATACCACACACACGCACACACACGCGCACACACACGCGCGCGCACACACACGCACACACAATCTCAACGCAAATCGCGTTAACAGGGACATTCTGTTTGTGAAGATCGTCTTCAGCCGGGTGACTACGGGTAACCGCAACGTGAGTAAACTAGACTATCAACCGCCTTTGCTGCAATTTTACATCAGAAAATCTACGTAGAAAAATAACATCGTTACTTTACATTTAACACGAGGAAGACATACTACAAAAAGGTGGACCAGAGTCCGAATGAGCAGTCTCAATAAGGCATGAAATATTCAGTTATCTCGATACAGAAGCCTGAAATATTTAGGGGCCAAGAGTTAAACACATCCTACAGTCGGATAAAAAACGCCCTACTTTCAGTCTCGATCAGTGTTAGGAGCATGGCCAAATATCACTACACAAAGCATGACGCAGTCAGAGCCACGGCTTCACCAGCTCTAAATTCGTGTAAGCATGTGTGTAGTATCCAGCTCCCCACCCAAGAGTGATCAGTTGTTTTTATGCATTGATCAACCGCGGTTAGAAATTTTTAACGTGTTTGAGAGGTCGGTGTTTGCGGTGCCTGATAAAGGTGTGTGGAAATTTGAGCATTTTACTCACCGTAAACAGACCCAAATACATACTTAGAAAGTAACCGTTTCTCTCAATTGATCTGACCTGCAAATAGAATTCTATGGATATGTTACTTTCATGGGTTTCCCAATTTGAATGTTTAAGACTCACTTGGAGATTATAGTAAGTATTACAATCAATTGTAAAACTTGCCTTGAGAAAAAATACCCACGGTAATCGAAACGTTGGCGTATTACATCTACCAATAGCGCTGTTATTAACATTATATCTTTCACAATAGAATAACTATGTTTAAACTTATAATGCGTAATGCTAAGTCATTTCTTTATCTTGGTGGTTGGATAAGACGGAAATGGGACTGAAAGACCCTGTTATTTTGTCCGTAAACTTCCTTAATATTTGTTATCTATGCGTTCTGTAACTGCTGTTCATTTTGAAGGCCGAAAGAAATTACACAGTGAGATTAAGAGAACATGTCCTTCACATTTGCATTCTCGCAGTATCTTGCTGCATTTTTTGATTCAAAACAAGAAATTTGACGAGCAGATCAGTAAAATCTGATATTAGCACCAAGTTAATTGGTAAACCACAATCTTTCTTTGGTGAGTTTGATTCGCCTCTTAGGGCATAGTGTCAGAAGACGGGACGTCGTTCCGGCATGTCAGCTGGCAGTTGGTCGAGTATCGTTGTCATTTCCGTTTTCGTGTAAATTTTGAACAAAGAATGGGCTGAAGAAAAAATGTTCATATCACCCTCATGTAATCTGTGACATAAGCTGTACCAAACTCCAGGGAGGAATACTATGGAATGAATGATAATTTCCCCACGTCTGCCCAAAATGTCACGAGCACGGTGACAACGGCGTTATCTTAGGATCCGCCGTGAATTGTATGAATAGGAATTCTATTCTGAATTTCTGTCTAGGCTAGTGGTAACTGTTGCTGTCGTTGTCAGACTGGAGACGTTATTTCGTGTGTAACATTTTTCTATAGTTCTTTATTCACGGTTACTATGCCCGCTGAAGAAGCTGTTACCTGAGGGTGCCTCAAACCGCCTCCATTTTTCCATTTGTCTGAGAATTAAAAAAGAATTTTGACAATAGAAATGTTTAGGTTGGATTAGAAATTGTATAACAAAGACAGATCAATGAAATTACGGTTTTATTGATGATGAGTTGAAGCGAACGCCGATGAGAACCGCCTACTTAATTATAGTACATTACCAAAGGAGTTTGGTTTTCTGGTGGGTCTTTTCCGGCCAATGTTTGAAAAACTTACCACATACGCGTTGTAGGATTTCTATCTTAGGATCTTAGAAAACTACATTTCCTCATCGCGTGTAGTCTGGAGTGCGTTGAGATAAATCGTCAAGACGGACCGGGCATGGCTTCTTTTGGATGGCAGCTATCAGCAATGGAGCGGTCAGCATCACAGATCTTCAAGCTGCATATCGCTGGTTCGCATCCTACCACCGCTGGTCATTTTGCTCGTTGTAAAGTCGTCTTTGTCAGCGATCTCTTCCTAAAATCGGTTCACGTTTTGTTTTAATCAGCTATGGAAACAGAAAAATAAGAACTGGTTATTAATCAGTTTTAATCAAAGTGATACGATCAACCTTGATAAAGACGGCCATATTCTACAAAGATCTTAGTTACGATCCCTCAAATGAGCCCTGATCCATTCACAATGCAGTCATCCAAATGGGATTCCGATAGCAATTTACACTCAAAGTTTGCAAGAATGAAGTTGATTTGATCGAGGGATGCTGGGTACGTACATGATGGGCAGCACTAACCAGGTAACCAGTCAGGTGCTCCTGGAGGCCAATTTCATTTATCTTTCAACTAATGATTAAAGTGTGCATTTGAAATCTGCTGATAACATAGAGAAATAATGTCAGACATAAACGGTGAGTATCGGGAAACTGGTTGCTGCAGTCTATCAGATAGGAAAATAACGGCCATAGTTGAGAAGCGTAAGCGACAGTGAAACGACAGGAAAACTGACCTACTAAAACAGTAAATCCTATTGCCAATTTGATACTCTCAAACCGACTCCCCGAAAAAAAAAAGGCAAAGCAGTCCACAACTTTTAAGTAAACTAAATATGGGTGGGCCTGGGTACGATACCGGTCATGTTGTGGCCGTAGGTTCAGTATAGTTCTTTTTATACTAACAATAACCGTTCACCAAAGTACTCCGGTTTCGATGGCTACTTTGCAGCGCCATCTGCTTAGATAGAAAAAAGAACTGGGAATAGTGAAGAATGACGGCAAAATAGCAAGGTGATGAACCATATGGAAGAGGAAAGACTTCGAATGCAAGAATACCATTGACTAAGCGACTGATCCATATGAACTGTTGTCTCCAACCATTAATTCGGGAGATCTCGTGTCCCCCAACCCGGTAGTCTAACTGCACTTACACGAGCCAGTCAACTGGTTAAAGTTTTCATACCTTTTACCCATGTCATCGACTGACCACCTGGAGCTAGCTACCAACCATTATCTGCTAGGACAACGTAAAACGTGTCAAGCGTGCTACAGACAGGCGCAAAATGTGTCCCGACCACCTTAGCCTATTCTGATCTGGTGCCTATCCTAAAGGGTGGACCCTAGGACCCAATACCTTGCGCCTAAAATCTGAGTTACTCACAAAATTCGTCCACCATGTCTTACCAATATTACGAATACAACGGTGTTCAAACGCCATAAGTTTTCGCACGTCTACTCCAAACGGTCATGTTTCGGAGCCGAAAGCAATACTCTACCTTTGATCAGTAACCGGATGTAAGGCTGACACCACAGATGTCGCAAATTAGCAAACGGTCATCGGGCCTTCTGTATGCGCGAATATACTTCATCCGATCCAAGACCACCATGTGAGATACAACTAGCCAGTTAGCTAAGTCTACCCAATTCACCTAATTGTTACCCCGCAAGAACAAGGTTCGACTTTGAGGCAATGCAAAGCTCCAACTGCATTTCATAATTTAAAGGTGCAAAACGCAAACCAAACACCCATACTACCATTCGGACGATAGAGAAGAAATTTTCAACTTAAGTGAATCCTCGCTTACTAGCACAAAATCGTTCGCCGGAAGCATGAACTCGTTTTTTGCCATTCGCATACAAGGATAAGAAGGAAAGAATTTCTAAGGCACATGGCCCAGAGAGAGACCACCGCAGAGTTGGACGATCGATTTAGCCGAATGCTGTTTTCAAATAATAAAAAATTCCTGGCTCTGCGGAACATGTATCTACCTTCTAAGACCTATCGGGAAGCGAAAACTTAGTCAATACAACTCCGATCGGGACGGAAACCGACTTGGTTCTCACGTGCACACCTCTCGTAAGTACTAGATACTTCGCAGAGGATAATGTCTGAGCAGTTTGGATGCAATGCTTATTGAACTAATTCCTGTGGTTTTCACATGTGGCACTAACACCCTACTTGTATTTTTGTACAATCACCAATCCACACCGGTCCCTAGGAATCTGTTCTCTTACCCAGATTGATCCCAGGAGTTTTGTTAACTCCGATGTTAAAATTTCGCCATCGTCTATGAAGACGGACGTCGACAGTCCATCTGGTTCAGCTGCCTAAAGCCTTCTAAGACAACCTATCTCCTTCACCACCTCCATTTTGGATGGAGTACCAGTATTCATCTGGACTGGCTCCCTTGCCGAGAGGAGTAGAATGTCCATCGTGACCATGGGCCGACTGAACTGGTCCTTAAAGTGTTCTGCCCAAAGCTCCATCAGACTTCCTGGGAGAAATTCAGTGTTCCGTCAGATTCTTTGAGCAGTTCGTTTACGCTCCGCTTCCATGGACTAGTATTCCAAATCAGTCGGCAAAGGTTGTAACTGTTGCCGATAGCCGCGTCCTTTGCGACTTCATTACATTACCCTATTCACCTCCGCTCCTGGTCACCTGTCAAACTCCTGGTTAATTGACATCTCAGGGATCTACGCATGTCATTGTGTTTGGCATCCAAGGGAAAGGATCTGAAAGTATCTTACAGAACAACTGAAGTCGGGAATATACATCGTTCCTGTGGTTTATATGGGATGGATTCCTGTGTGGCGGTGGTCACTGGATGCAGGGCTTTTTTGATCTGCTCCCGCTGCTCGTTCGGATCCTGGTCATTTTGCCCAAACACCAACCGCACTCAAAACTCCGGTTGGAACTCAAGTATGGGATCAATGTTTGGCACCACCTGTGCAAGACAAGTGGTCTTCGTCATGGTGTGACCAGAGACTAAGCGCAAACAAAAGCGGTCTCGGACCAAAACATGACCTACTTCCATTCTTGTGGACTAGAATGATCGACAATCTCCGATTACTCTATACTACTAGTGACCGATAACAATGTGATCAGTCTTGGTCCAATGCTGTGAAGGCAAAGGGGAGTGCCAGGTGAGCAGATTTCGCTTTTTATGGCAAAAAATGACATTCCCCACTAATAGTTTGTGGTCAGAACTTGGATGAGATGATCTCCGTTGTCAGTCCGACGGATTGGGACGGAAAATCGGCCTCCTATGCACCTTTCCGTCTCAGCTGAGTAGCAAGGTTGGGTGTTAATATCCCAGGAACGAGCACAGCGTCTATTGATCACACGTCGGAGCAAACGGGATAACATCTGATGGAATCCGTTTTTGACCTCAGGAGAGCTGCAGTTAGTGGGCGCATACGCAGATCCGATGAGCAAACATTGGCGCTTCAGTCGACTGTCGTTGACACGTACAGAACCGTTCGACCGAATTGCACACAAGCGACTGGTGGCAGGGGTCCAGTCTAACCGCACATATTCAGAACGATCCGAAATCCAGCCTAACCACGAGCGCTCGAAATCGGATTACCGGAAATGCGAAGAGTGAAGCGATATAATGAGGCTGTATCTGGGCTAAAAATAGTGATCACGGAATGGGGATCTTGAATGCACGTTTCGGTGACACGGCATGCATCTACTTTGAAAGTGCCAAGAGTTCTCGCTGGAGCAACTTGCTGGCTTATATGACTTGGCATGCAGACAAATAAGGCATCTAAGTGAAATGGACATCCAGGCTTTAATAATGCGTTCGAACTGTTTCTTTGCCTTACACCTATACCATCATCAGACAAATCTCTCAAACCGCAATTCCTCCTGGGATCTTGCCTGATTCCTATATCAGAAGGATGGAAATAAGAAAGATTCCTTGTAGAAAGGGTGCAGACTTGTTTGAGTCTGGTTGTCTGGTTGTAAATGAATCCTGCTATTTCCGCAAAGGCTTCAAGATTTCGTAGTTTTATCGAATATCAAATTCTTGGAATGAGTGGAGTTATGAGAAAAGTGCAAAACTTGTGGACTGGAGATAGTGAAATATCATTAGCGAGCGACGATTCTTACCTAGCAATTATAACCATTCCCGTAGTCTTTGATCATTTTCTTTTGTTATTCATTTTCTTATCAATCATATTTTCATTCTCCCGTATGATGTTACAAAAAAACACGTTTTTTTCCCGAAGCTGGTTTGGACCAGCCAAACGCTGCCGAATGATGTGATTCAGCCTTATTAGAATGAGTGAAACCCCGGGGTCAAAACCACTAGACGCTGACCGCTTGACCACTACCAGTCATTCAAAAATAACGAACCCATGTTGAACGATTTAGCATGAATAATAAATAACCGGGGTTTTCAAACCTACTGGGGTTTGGGATTTGCATTGATAAGTAACTGGAAGGAATAAACTACACAAGCCGATAGACTTAGACCACATATTCATAATATCTTACCAATTAGGAAGAATGATATGCCAATGTAGAGTTTACAATAGGTTGTTGTCAGGACGTTTGATACCCTCACTTACTGACCACGTTTAACAAAGAAGAATGCAAGGCACAATGCTTATTGCCTACTGGAAACTCGGGGAACTCTAAAACGAGAATTCAAATCAGTCCGCGTCACGGTGCATGTAAAAGACAAGTCTCTTCGTTGACCCCGCGATTATCGTTTGGAAAATGTGAAGCTTCCGATCGTTGAATCTGCTCAGGGTGGCCTCTTCCAGCAAGTCCCTCAGTAGCAAAGAGTACTGACCATATTTTTTTTAGCTGGCTTGCAGGTGCTCATTTTTAATTAAACAGTCGGGGTATTCTGTTTCCGCACGATATTTTGGCGGAGAAAAATGATATTAGGAGGAAGGTCTAAGAAGGGGCTGATCTAAATAATTTAAAGACCTGAAGTACATTCCGTAGAATTTGTTGTGGAAAATGCTTTAGGTTATTCCAATTGTAATTCCATCTGTGTGAAATCGGATGGTAAACTTTTGACATGCGGGGATGGTTGCGCAGTCAGAAAGAGCTCCGAGATCAGTCGAATACCAAAATCACAGACTCACGGAGTTGAAAGCGACAAGCTCATTTTGGATTATTCGCTAACAAGTTATGATCAAATGAGCATGCACATTTGTTTAAATCCGGATCACTCAATGTTTTAGAATCCGTCTGATAGTTGTCACTAACTCTTGGGGCTTCAGTCGGTCTTCTTGATTCTAGTTCACTCCCACCCCAATTAATGAATCAAGAGGGATCAGATATAACCTGGCCCGTCAACACGACTGTTTATTTGTCACGATCAAACTATTGGTATGGATCTACTCCTACTACAGCTTATTTGTTGATCGCCCCCTTCTAACGGATTCGTTCTCTTCTTCATTCCGGTCATGGCCCCATCATCCACTGAGCCTGCCACGAAATCATACCACTGTTCCTCTTCCTCGCTTGCAGTCGATCAGGTCTTTTAGCCCGTGCACGGTTTCTCGTACGTAAAATCAAAGAATCTTTGATTGGAAAGATGGATGGAATTTAGTGCTATATGCTAGGGAGTTTTTGACTTTTTATGATTTTAATATGACAGTCGAACCATCTTGACCGTAATCTACCTGGAGTCGTACCTATACTTGCTTGTTCTCTTAACATTCATAAGTCATCGTTCATAGCCTGTCTACGCGTCAAGCTGATTAGCTGACCACGATGTTGCCTCATTTACCAGACTCTCTATCTCCAATATCCAGTTGTTCATGTCATCGAAAAGCTGTACACAATGCTTCTCCAAGTTTCAAGTTGCTTTCTTCCTCTCACCTGAACTTCTTGCTTATAACAAGGTTACAATTTTGACTGTCATGAAAATTTACTGGAAGTCCAATCACTGCCATTGTAGATTTTACTGGACCATTAATATTTGTTCTTGTGTCGAACCTTATAATTTTGGGTTCATTCTGGCGGTAACGTCACTCACTCTAGTTATGTGGCAAAGCTAGATGAAATGGCACTTAGTTCCAAATGGCTTCGGATCAGGATTAATAAATGGTATTTTATTCTACCTTTCTCTGATGAGATTCTTTCAGGATCCAAAAGTTTCTGCTATAAAAGCTAAACTTGATCACCCGTGACCTCGCAATGCATGAAAGTTTCTTTACTTTCACATGACAATCTCGTGTTAGAAGATAAATCGGCCCCATGAATATTATCGACCAGGTACTGCCACTGGAGGCGGGATGGGTGCAGGTTATGCTACAAAGCTCAACGGATGCTATGCAAATCGACAGGTTTTAGATAGAAGATAGTGGCGCTAGCTTTTACTTAAATGAACAGTAGCTGATCAACTGGTGAACATGGATACGACTCAAGTGTAAATCTTCACGATTAATAGGAAAAAATTGGAGTACAAGTTTATAGTATTTCAACATTCTGCTCCGCTGTGCTATCGAAGT
The DNA here is from genome assembly GCA_008360955.1 of Fasciolopsis buskii. NCBI lineage: Eukaryota > Metazoa > Platyhelminthes > Trematoda > Plagiorchiida > Fasciolidae > Fasciolopsis > Fasciolopsis buskii. Next base: position 238,506 of record LUCM01000241.1, read on the forward strand.
TGAAAATGAAGGTTAGAAAAACGGAGGGGTTGATTGATTTTGGATAATTGAGGTTTAATTTCCAAAAGACTAATCCAATCCTTCCTATAGTGAAAATTTTTTGTCAAGTTATATATATGTAGTGATGTAATGGCATGAGTACGAATCACTGAAAACGAGCTTGTTCGCCAATTTGTGTTTTCCCAATGTGCTCAGTGGTAATTTTTAAGGAATTTATATATATATTATCCTTTTCTAAGAAGGTTAAGCAGTTATTTGCTTTTCGATGGGAAACATGTCCTTTTCAAATTTTTGATTAATGAATAACTATTCCAGGCTTTTTGCTCTGCCGCATTTCACGTGATAAACATTAGGCGATTAGTCCTAGTTTCGGTTTTTTATGATTTAGAAGTTCGTTTTCTCTGGGATATTTCCACTCCCTGGGCAATAGTACCCATTGGTGTAAGGAATAAGTGCACGGTAAAAATGCATCCAATGTCGGCGACAGTTTTCGGCAAGTTTGTTAGGTTTGCAGTGTCGGAGTGCAACTGGTCCAGAACAGGGAATTTCTAATTCCGACCGACGATTGGGCCCAAACGAAGCGAACATCCTGGAGAAATAACGGGAAGCTGAACTCAAGAAAGTAAGAGAAAACCGCTGGGTTAGTGTGGGCATGCCTGGTGGGATTTTTCCAGAAATAATTTCCCTATGCATAGTGCATTCCAGTTGGAAGAAATCACGCTTCGTTGAGGTTTTGTTCACGATGCGAACGACATCCTGTCGCCCAACAACTTACAACGCTTTGTCGGTTGAATGCGATTTCACAGGGTAGCAACCCCCGAAACAGTCCAGCAGTCCGAAATGGTCAGGTTTAGAGTTTTCTGTTTCGCGTTGCCGAACTGCTCGAAACCGCAAAGCTGAACTTAAGATTTTGGGTTTGCACATCGCTACTGATTTTTGCGTGCCTAGACAGTTTGTTTGAATAGTAAAAATATTCAGTGTTGATGCTACTTTATTTCATTTGCATTGGGACTTTGATACAATAACGTTGAAAGTTATTTTGGGCTGAAATATTATGTTCGTGGATGACAATGCATATGGTTACTGTTTTTGTTGGTGAGTAGTATTTTTCGATCGTTAATCAACTCTTCAATTCTCTCTGATGCACGGAGAAAAGAAGGCAAAAAGGAAATACTAACGATCCATTAGTTTGAAGCTGCAGTCACTAAGCTCTATGCAGACTACACTGGTTACGGGAAATTGTGTAAGTACTATCCAGTTGCCTTTCCTTAATAAGATCATATCACATTATTTAGACATGACATTGGGTGCCTAGTTGTTGAAATAGTTTATATCAGTATTGGGATGCTTTTAGCTAGGAACCGATTGAGAATCTTTTGTTCATTGGACAGATTTTCTGACCACGAAACTAACTCGGTGAAGGTCGTCAAAAGCGAATTATTCAAGCAAAGAGCTAGCATGGCCTGGAATTGAACAGATCATGGCGATACCGAATGTTCAATGCCACAGTCAGTATTCGAGAGATGCAAATGGAATGACTGGTGGTCAGTGGATTCAGTTGGTTCATGGGTTCGATTCTATTTGGCAGTGTTTACTTTTGGGTCAGGATAGGGTAAATGGATTTTGCAGTAAGTACTAGGAAGATAATCATCTTTGTCTTGACACCGAGTCTCAAGACAAGGATTGAAAGTCGAACAAGACCATATATTTATGCTACATGCACCCATACGCTGCTCAACTGGCTGTCGGAATAGGTCCTGTTTATTTGTCTACCACCAGTGCATCAAACATACTGAGGGCCATCACGACACTGGTAACACACGACGGCAATTCTTCAGCAGCCCGGCTTTAACTTTTTTCCAGAGGCGTTTCAAATGTAACACCTAATCGGAACGAGGGCATTACCTAAGGCAAAGGAAATTGCTGACGTTAAATTTGCTGTTTATTTGAAGCCAAAAGGTGCACATACTCCTAATGCAAACCAAAAAAATGAATGAAGAAGTGAACCTCGTTCGTTAAAACATTTAGTGGTTACCTGTGGAAGCGAATGGGTGAAGCAGTCTTTTGTGTCCATGTTCGGATTTCCAGATTGCTCCTGATCACTAATTTCTCGAAATCCCAATCCCTTTAGATAATAGCCGAAAACAAGCAGGGAAACTGAATCCAACTTAGGCCCGAAAAAACTTCTTATATAACAAAAGAGAACACGGTCACGTGTCATTTCTACTGACCATCCGGATTAATACACGGCCAGCCAGCTATTGGGCCACTGGGAACGATAACGTGAGCATGGATGAATGTGAACGCTGGATATGATGAAACGGTTGGTCCATGAACACTTGCATCAAGACCACACGCGTGTGTGTGGAATATGGGGGGTTATCATTTATTAACCTGAGTTTGCGTTGATCGATTGTTGAGGGCGTATTTTTCGGCACATTTTCGATATCCTGACACGGCTTCGGTGTTAAACAAACTATTCAGCCATGTCTTCATGGTCTATTGGCCGAAATGTTCCGTTTGTAATCATTCGATCAGAGACCGAAAGATATTTCAGACAAACTCGGTGAGTATCACCAAGGATTTCAAAAAATCGGATGAAGATTTTACATAATGTTGCCATGGTTTGCAATAAGGAGTTGACCGTGAAAAGTGTTGGGTATTAGCCACCAGAAAATTAATTTCGGTTAGTTTTTTAATTGATACTCAGCTCTTATACACCACTAACCACTTCACTTTTCTTTCCCTGGTGGTCTTGGATCTTTTGAAAAAAAGTTCCATTCAGTGCAGGTGATCACTGTTATCCGAATCCTTGCGCCAACGGTGGCACATGTGTGCGTCCGATGCACAAGGCAGCTCGAATGCTCAACCCGGATGGATCACCTCAGTCGACCTATCAGTGCATTTGTCCAAACGGTTGGGGGGGTCAAAACTGCACGGAAGATTTGAATGATTGTGCGGATCAGCCGTGTCTGAATGGCGGAGTATGTGAGAATCAGTTAAATATGCGTTACATGTGTCATTGCGGACCAGACTTTGTTGGTAAGTGCCAACTCGTTTTTGATATTCACTCCTATCATCACTGCAAAATGCCCGTGGTAATTTGTTTAGTCTGTCGCAACTGAATCGTCTGAGTTCAGACTTTTATGCTTCTACCATGCCCATTTTTATTTTAGAAAAAGAAGCTATCGATAATGTTCTCACGGAATGGTTCAAAAAATAAACAAAACTATGGTAAACAGGGGACTCTTGCCTCACTAGCTCCAAAGACGTCTACAAAGTGAACCATTTCGGAAAAACAAAATGTTAGAGAATGAAAATGCAAAGATAGAAAAAGCAGCCATTTCACACGCGATGGGGAAGGTCTTGGATTGCCATCTTCATGGGTTCGTCGTATGTGACAGATGCTTACCACGTGTTATGAAATGCAAAGTTCAAAGCCTAACTAGGCGCATTAGGACGTGCAATCGGCAACGTATTCGACTTCTAGACAAAGACATGTGCGAGTAAAACGATGGAAAATCATTGACAGAATTTCGTTGATCGTTGGGACCTTTATCTGTGAAGTAATTCCTAGGTAAGCCTAAATGTTTTACTGCACAGATTACAGCATCATACCGGAATAATGGACTTGTTTTTGAAGCGACGATAATCAGCCTATCATTAAATTCATTATTTTGGCTTCACAAATTCAAACGAAATGTCAAATAGTTGATTAGATACAAAATATCCCACCAGTATTAATGTTATACAGCCTTGGTAAAAGTTGCAGCCCCCGACAGAAAAACAAACCTTGGGGATTCTACGTCCTGTTTGTATTATGTCTCTGTTTTAGAAGCTCACTTCGTAAGTCGAAGGAAATTTTAAATGCCATTGTTGACAAACGACAACTAGAGATTACTGTTTTTATCTGCAGGTTAAATTTGGCCTACCAGTTAAAAGTGGATCGAGTTGCCTTTAATGCACTGCACAAATCTCTTCCCACTCCAATTACTCTGGTGTTTTGATTCTAAACACACTTAGACTAGCTGATGTGGATTAAATAAGAATCGATCTAGTTGGTTTGAGGCGTTAGCGAGACAATCACACATCAGAAGTGGACTACAGTGGCTAACGCGTCAAATTTTCGACCACGCTACGATGTCGATCGGTTGGTGTGAAGAGACACTGAAACTTTGGATGATTCATTAGCAGTTGACTAAAATGGACTAAATGGTTGTCAAACGGTGCCACAGTACAGTCGGGGTTTACTTGGCGGTTAGCCGAGGCGACACCAGAAACGACCATAGGAGATTGCTCCAATGCGTCCGATGCAAAATTTCTGCTTTATACTTTTGTTAGAAATTCGAATTCAGATTCCCTTTATTGTAACGTACTTTGGAATGGATACTAAACGAAGGCGGTTTAAATGCTGGGAGGCCGCTAAAATTATCGGTGTTTTTTTGGGCATCGCCAAGGGGTTTTATAGCAGAAAACAGGGGAAAAGAAGGCGTCTGCTCTACTTCGAGCGCTAGTAATCAATCGGTTCCATCTCATAACCGCTGTCTCCAGTTTTCACTAATTCTTGTAAGAAAAACCGAATCGAGCAGACCAAAAGTTCGCTTGTTAGTCAAAATCGAAAAGCTTTTATTGGTCTTCAATGATCGATTTTCCCATGCAAAGTTTTTGCTCAGATTCTCAATTGACTTAACTGTTGCGATGTCGTGGCAGAAGTGCTGATCACTGACCAGGGCGATGGATAAACCGAATCAAAATCCCTAACCCTTAAAGATTGGAACTGGCGATGCGTCGGGACAAAGATTATAGCCTAAATCGTTTGTTTCGGTGAGATATATCTTGTAGTGAACACAAATGATGAGACATTCTGGGGTTTAAGAGCAGAAGAGCTAACTAATCGGCTACTAAATGAACTTTCAAAACGTTGTTAGACGAAATTTCAGTTCAGGAGATCGATTAGGGATGAATTTTTCTCTGATTAAAATCAACGACCGCTGTCAAAATGGTTCGATTTATCTTAAAGGTAAAAGCATGAGGCAACTGGACAAAAATTTATTACGTATAATCGACATCACTGTGATGAGGACTGCATATTCATTTGGCAACACTCATACAGATTTATGGCATCCATGGTTGGCATTTATTAAACTCAGTTCACATGGTTTACGATTAAACGACAGTTCGATAATTGCTGTATCTCTAAGTTAGTTCCTCTTTCGAGATGCTCATTCTTGGCTTGTGTTGAGCTGCATCATTATTTTTGATTTGAACTTCTGGTTTATCAGAAAACGTTGGCACTTTATGCCCTCATATTGACAACCTTATTTAATACAATCTTATGAACTCCTGTTCGTCCAGCACAACGCAGTTTTGCTTCTTAAGATGTTGTGTGCATTGAACCTGAGCTGGTCAGATTTATAAAAATGCAGATCTGTTTCGTTCCTTCGCGGCACAAAAACCAACTTAGCTATCAAAGCTTCCTCTAATTTAACCTGTTCATCATGCATTTCATAGTTTGGGAACACAAAGTCATAGTCGTTTTAGGAGGACGACATTTAAAATCGTGTAAAGTCAGAGATAACGTACACATATTTGCAAAGATTCTCCAGCTATCAGGTATATGACCTCCACTGTAACAGATTCATTCATCCATTCATTCATTCATTCATTCATCCATCCATCCATTCATTCATTCATTCATTCATTCATTCATTCATTCATTCATCCATTCATTCATTCATTGATTCATTCATTCATTTGGTCAGTCAGTCAGCCAAGCGTTTGCTTTGTAGAAACTAAAAGGCGGTTGTTTAACGTTTATATAGCTGAAGGTCATCCTGAATGCAAACGAAAACCGTGGAATCATTACTTAGGAACATGAGTTATATAGCAGTTTTCATTACAGGCTTCCTTATGTTGCAATATGGTAGCCTCGGGGTTCTTCATGAATTGAGCCAAGTACGAGTAGGTGGAACACTTCTGCTTTCTTACGTCCATGAACATGGTCATAGTTGGAAGGAGTTGCGGAGAAGGGCATGCCCTTTGCAAGGTGTTCGCTTACAGGGTGGGAAGAGTCAGTGATTATTCTTTTGGAAGCTTCTGAAAGGCTTTAATGTGTTAAAAGACAATGAATTCAACGAACAGATGTCTGAGTAAGCCACTGGGTGAGAATATAAACTGGAGGGATCTAGAAATTAATTTGATATCTTTTGATAAGATACCGGAAAATGTAATGGGAAATGCGCAGAGATTGAGAATACAAAAAGCAAAACTTTTGGTAATTTATGTTGGTACTCATTGGAATTTGCGACGTGAGACATAAAAAATGGCTGGTTTTTGCAAAATTTTATTTCATATGTAGTACATGGATTCCTTGCCAAGCCATGGTAATTTACTGAAACTTGGTGAGTTAATTGTTGCCTGTTATCAGATATTGGAATGCATTTGTTATTAAGAATGGAGGGTTTTACGCCTTCCATGGGAAGTATAATGTTTGCATGTTATGGTTATTGATAGACTGACTGTTTCCTTGGAACACTCTGCATGATATATGATCTATTTCATGGGCCGAAAATGAAGCGTGATACGAATACAGGGGACCAAGAACTACACTGTCTGCGTAGTTGATAAGGTGCTCATGATGCTGTAGTCGGATGAAAGATACGTATACAGAAAAAAGAGGCAATATAGCATACTGGGGAATCCCAAGGGTAGAAGTGACAAGAGAGTAGGTGGTGCCATCGTAATCGCTAAACTGACGTCGGCTGCAGAAATTAGGGGAGGTTCTACACATGAATGGGAGAGGAATCGGGACAACTTGGCCCTGTCAAGGCAGTGAAAAAGGTTACTATAAATCAGAGACAAACCCTCCATCCTTTGCTCTTGTTGTCCATTGTCAAAGAAATGAAGTGTGTTGGAATGAAGAAGGCGTCAAGCATGCACCCAGATGATCGGCAAGCAAACTGGTGGGGATCGGAAAAGTCTAGGAAAGACGCGAAATGTAGGAAGATTAATTCTGAAAACTTCAGTTCTACTGAAATACAGGCAATGGGGTGGGATTTTGGTAGCAGTTCCTAGATAAGAATGTTACAGCAGCTGCCCTCCAGCAATCAGGAATATTGCTTTCACGCAAGCATTAAACAGGCATTAAACAATTCAAAACACAGCAGGGATAGAGTGGTCATACACTCCTTGAGGTCTGTCTATAGTGCTGGGACCGTGTGTTCCACAGAACTTTTTAGAGTTTAGAAAAAGACTTTCTTCATAAACATCTGGGACGGAGAAAGAAAATGAAGAAACTTGTAGGGAGAAATTTTCGGCAACAGGAACAACGGAGGACTCGGCTTTCTTGTTGGACGATACGCTAAGAGTTTCAACATCTGAGTGTTGGTGAGCCTAAACATGTTCGATGAATTTTATGTATCAACAGAGTATGTGCGCACGGCTGATTCAGCCTGGAAAGCCTCATCTTAGTAGGTTTCGCCAGCTGATTGACTGATATAAGATCCTTCTTTTAAAAACGCATTCTTTCCAGGACGAAGTTTATTGGGTCGAGTGGATGCGAGGCAGTCGGGGCTAATGTAGAGTCTCAAGGGGATAATAGTGGTCCAAGAAAAAGTTAAGATAAATTGTAAGTTTATCCCAGGACACAGACAAATCGGTGTCTAAGATTAAGGCTCTCATCTCGTTCAGCATCATGATGCTTTGAAAACAAATGTGTCTATTACGAATTTTGTGATCACGGAAATGTATGAACTGTCGGTGGTTAGCAAGACTGTAAATTTTGGGGAGAACTTTGACTATAACGTGATCCGATGAATGATTGAGGATCGACATGAAGAGTAAAACACGATGACTGTTTGCATGGAAAATATCCATGTATGTGTTTATTCTAGAGGGAAAGTTCACAATGTCAACTAGGCCGAAAGGAATGAAAGAACAGACATCAAGACGATGAAAATTCCCAACAACTATGCTTTAAAAGTGTCTGCCCAGTTTACCAAGACAGGGCAGACACTAACAGTTGTCCTGAAGGTATTTAGGTGAGACGTACACGCTGACTAACAAAATTAACCAAAAGTTGCTCAAATGTTATTGCCTGCATTCAGTCACAGAGGAACTAATATGAACATCTGAGCTCTGAAAAACACCCTTGACCTATGGACACGGTTTGTTGTTGGCATACGTAATAACTCCGGCACGTTGGTTTCCATGAGGAGCGGGACAATCAATGCCTAGTTCAATCACTTCAGTATCCTTGTCCCCTGCTAAGCCATGTTCCTTACAATAAAATGATTCCCAAATGAGAATATTTATAGGTCCCGACGAGGTCGAGCAGAACCGAGAGGCTACTCAGTAGGAAACATATGTTGTCGCTGTTCATCACAAGAAGGCACATAGTGTTAATGGAGCTTTTGCGAAATGGAAAATCTAGCCAGCTCTGTGCTTCCTAAGACTATCCCTGGAATTCATGTGAATCCCTTTTCATTTGTTGCATACATGTTACCAAATTTCTTCCTTTGAAGAATTTCAGAACTTACAATATGTTAGCGTGGAACTATCTAGGTTTATATTCATGGTCACAAAAACAAAGCAGCTTAATAGAGAATGTGTAGACGGTTATGTGATAGATTCTAGAGATGTTGGAACAGCACGATCACATTCAAAGGCCCCACCTAAGGTTGGCTTGTTCTTTTCGGTTACACGCCAGTCATTGGTTTGACGTTCGCACTGGCTGGGCAGCAATTATTGAAATGAATGCCAGGGTAAAGTCCCGGTTAGAAATGAGCCACCCTCCAATCAACTGTGATCTGATCCACGTATTTCGATGGCCTCTTCTTAAAAATTTGTTTGGTAGCTTTATTGCCAAAGAGCATCCGCATCGCCCGCATGAATCCAGTACACGGATGCCACAAAATTTAATTTCCCGAGTCAGTGGACTTGAGATGTTGAGAGTTCCGTAAGTTTTTCACTAGTTACGAGAATGCTGTTCAAAAAACCACAGCTAATTTTGCAGCATACTTTGGTTTACGTTAAAAAATGATATTCGGTCGATGTGATTAGTCGACAGACAATTTCAGAACTTCCGGTTAATCTAGTTGTCAAATGTGACTTTTAACTGTGATCGAATATGGTAATTAACGGAAGTTTTATGTACTGGAAAAAATGTATGCCTACCACGGGTATTGCAAATAAACGAAAATTCTGTCCTTTGGGAATTCTTTAAATGTTATTGAAAACTTCAAGTACTGTGACTACAAAGAAATCTGCGCATGCATGGCAAGAACAGGAGACTTTTGGTGAAATTCGTACTGAGCGAACCGACCAGTACAATTGTGTTGAGATCAGACATAGTTGGATAGGGGATCTGAATGATGTTCTGTGAGCACAGAAATTTGTAAATTTTTCGGTTCCACTCATCGGTTTGAGGTAGATTATCGGAGCCGGATGAAATAAGGCAAAATTTATCATTTGAAATACCCCAGAAAATCATTGATCTGTCAGCGGCAAAGTTACCCCCATATGGGAAGAAAGCAGTCAGTTCCCAATAATGTTAGGAATAAAATGAGTCAGGGAAATTGGGATAGACTGGTTAATTCGGGACAGTTCAAGGACTGATAGAAAACGGAACCTAACGATATAGAACGATCATCAGCCAGATGCCGTTTCATGGAACACATTGAGAAGTATTATAACGAGAGAAATTTTAATTCCAAAGCCGCTTTATCTGAACACGGGTCAACAACCCTCTTGTTGAGTAATACCTCGTTTGACAGCTGTCGGTAGTTAAGCAAAGTCTACCTGGGATAAATCGCAACTGAGTTTTAAATAAATGCGGTTCACTTGAATGGTTGTTTTTTGTCCCCTTAACCAGACCATCAACGTTGGCGCCGAGCAAGTACCCCATCCGTACGTGAGCCGACTTTCCGACTTAACATTAGAAGCTCGTACAAGCTAGTGCATTCTTTTCAGTTGGGTTTTGCGACACCTACAATTTTAAGAAGGATATCAGTCGGATGAACTCATGAATTCTCGGGAGTATCAACGGACGTCGTCCTAAAAGCATCAATGGTAAATTGTGTCCACTACTGTACTGACACTGTCATGTCATGTCCCGATATACTGCGTTTGCTGGCCGATCGACAACCACCTGTGAAATGAAGTGCATCAGCTTGGACATTGTGACAATTGTCAAGGCGAAACAAAGGACTATTGACGCTTATTTGGACATAAGTGGAACACGTTCGGTCCTGTTTGTTGCTTGCATGGCGAGGTATTTATTATCCCCCGGTCGAAGCCTGAGTCATGCGTGCTACGAATTTTAACCCGAGAGCTGAAATGTTATATGAAATGGAAAATATGCTTGGGTTTTTTATTCCAAAGTTTTCTCGGCGTCAATCGGGTATGCCTCCGAGGTGCGTTTAGAAACGACGTAAGATAATTATCACGATTTTGTAGTAAGCCAGTCTTGATGAATATGTTCCACCAAATTGAATGTTTTATAAGAAGTGGATGCACGAATATGCCACCAGTCAGTACGATAGAATTCAGAAGTCGAGTCGACATGGAGCGCTTTGTTCAACCAATAAAAGCGCACACGGATATAAATACAAACATGCCATGAAACCGTAGATGTATCGTGCTAAATATGTATTAACATGACATGTTATCTCAATAAAATGACTGAGTGACATGTTCAGACTTTCCGAAGGTCTTGCCCATCGCTAATATGAATTTGTTGTTTGCACTGCATCATCTATAGCTTATTTCTCTGTACTTTATGTTCTGCCTGCTCGGATGAATTTGTATGGTCGTTTATTCATGCAAAAAACGTCCATTTTGCTCATCTCCGGCTGATATTTTCATATGCAGCAGAATGCACGGATAAGTGACCCACTGTCAAAAACAAAGCCCTATCGAATGTAGATCGGAGTGAACATTTCTGACTGAAAGCAAGTCATGCCGATACTTCGTTTTCGGAACCCAAAGTCCGGTCTTTAAATAGCCTTGGTTCACTGCTCATACATTCTTCCCAATGGTTACCTTATTTACTCTGTAAAACACTGTTGTCATTATCTATTGCATTAATCTTTCCAAACAGCAACAACCATAATCGATGTGGCATTTTCGAGGATGAAGATGGTGCTGTTTAGATTTCATGAAAACGCTTTGTGCGAAACATTTCTAGGCCACTTCATCTTTCCTACCGAACGTTTCCGTGGGACTATAGTTAAAACGTTCAACTCAAATAAGCCAGAAAATACCTGACAAGGTCCGTGCTTCAAGCGTCCTCTCATTGTCTTACTGAATTCCTCATTCCATCAATAATAATAATAATAACAATGGTAGTCATGTTGTTCACCTGTCAGGGCCCCGGTGATCGTTAGATCTGAAACTGCACAAACAACTGACAGCTGTTTACATTCCGATTGTCAAGGTCAGTACGAAATAATGTTTTACACACGAGTTCACAAAACTATACGGTACAGGTGTACATTGGCTGAAAGTGCTATGATGCATTTATCTGCTTCCTTCGTACTATTTAGCTCTCCCTGTATCACTCCAGTTGGTCAGGCTTTAATGGTATTGAGGTGGGGTTGTATGACAGTAAACAGGTTTGGTGTGTACGTGTGTATGAATGAAAGGGGAGGGGGATAAGCCAATCGAGGGATAGACCAGGCGGTTAGGTTGAATATATGCTGCTCAATTTAGGATCCCCCATCATCGTATCTAGACGAATTCCGTTATTCGAGAAGACGTACAAAATATCTCAAGGTGAATCGTTTTCATTCCTCCCACCTTCACAACAGGTCAAAATTGTGAATACACAAATCCATGCAAAGCAAATCCGTGTGAAAATGGGGGCTCTTGTCAAGCAGACGTTCTTGGCCGATTCACTTGTGAATGTCCTAAGTGGTATCAAGGAGAGCGGTGTGAATTAGTGAGTTGATTTTCACGTGACGATTAATTCGTTCTCCTGTCTGTGTGACAAATAGGCCCGTTCAAAACAACCGGTGCACAGGTCTGAAGAAGCTTTACTTATTTGTCATCAGTATAATTTTGTTTTCTATCAGGATATCCGCGTAAATGATGAGAATTTGACTTCATGCGTTCTTTGCTATGACAGGTGTGCATCTTAGTTTATCGTCCTGTGCAATTGCGCATCTTGCATTGAAATCATTATAGTTAAGTTGTTAAGCTTTGGTTCCCCTAGCACCTTCTGTTTTGTATTCCTTCCTTTGTCTATTACACACGCTAAGAAAGGTTCAGTTGAAGGGGTAACTCTTTGGTATCCATTGTGTGAACCGTTTAGTGAAACTGAAGTCATCCAACATCGAGACTGCTCTTATTCGTCACTTAACGTTATCTTACAAGCTAAGTTATTAAAATACCAAGGGTCGAGCAGATCAAGAACTTGTGCGCTCGTTCTTTCGTTCCCTTGTTAACTCACTCACTCATTCAATCACTGACTGACTGACTCACACATTCACCCATTCATTCACTCACTCACTCACTCATTCACTCAATACACCAGTCAATATAGAGCGGCATGTAGTTAATCTAACAGTCAATCAAAGGAAAAGGTTCATCAATTTTTTAGTTACTTATCTATTCGGTCATTCCCGCATTCATATAATTACTTACTGACATGTAGAATTAACCATTTCCTTCAGTGTCAACAGTGCGGTGATGTTAAGTTGGAGAAATTATAGCATGTGGATCTAAGTGTTGCTATCTAGTTTTCCGATCAATTCTCCTATCTGGTAGTTGTGTAACTTCACGGATTGACATGCCATGCCGGTTTGCTTTCAAGTCCGAGTAGTTCATTCACGGAATTGAATGGTAACCTGTACTCAGAGGAGTCGACTTGATACCACCTAGATATTCTTTTAACATGCCCTGAGAAATTACCATTTACAGAAGAAATGTGATTACTTAACCCATTTTGGCCGCAGGATAAATAGTTTTGATCGAGAAGTAATCCTGCCGTGGTATAAGCTCACTGGAATGTGTTTGTGCTAAGTGACATTTTAAGGGTGTTAGTAATTGACATAAGGGGCCATATCTCAGTGCTATTTTGGTCGTTGCAACCGAGCATCTAATCATTCTTATGCATCTTAAAGAAACAAACACTTTCATGTAAGAAAGCCAACCTCTCTAATTACTTCCTGAATAGAAAGTTTGGAGAAAGAATTGTATCCAATAGCTGGATGCAAGAAATAGAGGAATTATCGACAGTAGGTGAATTTGGACTTACACGTTGTACATCCAAGCTTCACACGATGATCACAGGTCAAGATGTTGCATGCAACAGTTACCCCGCGCCTTGAATCCATATTTTTAATAACTTAACATCCTTAACAGAACGGTTTGAATGACATAAGGCACTAAAATGAATTATCAATGGAAGAATTATTACGACTCACCAAGCGTTTTTTGCTCTATAATGAATAGACATGGAATTTATGACAGCAGCCAACATTCAGTTAACATGAACCTTTGAATAAGCTTCAACCGTAGGTTAGATTCTGAATGCTGAAACCTGACTTCGTGTGTCACGACAAAGTAACTGGGCATGGATGTGGGGAAGAAAAATAGAATGACGACAGAAAGCATTGTCGCATTTTCACTATCGCATGGCCCAGAGTGAAAACTGCCCCGTGGTCTCAGCTTGCTTGATTAAGGTTGTACTATTATCATAATAAAATATTATAGTCATCTAAAAGGCATACATACCCTTTTGTTTTTATTGCTAACCATCGAAGTGACACCTCCCTGAACTTCTTCACCTTACCAATTTAATCACACTGTCAGCATAGTAAACGTATTGCTTCTGTCCTGAAGACGGTTGTAGAAAACTATGATAAGGGTTGGAGCAAGGAGTAAGATAGGGGAAACTGATGCGTGATGATACCGATGGTATTAGCAGCTAAGTTTGCTTTTGGTGCAAATAGGCTTTCGCTCAAAGTACATACAAAATCCTCTGGGTGATTGTGCTACGCTAGAGGTCAGCTCAGATTCGTGTGGCCCAACCTGAGGGGTAGAGATAGCGGTCATTTAACGATGGTCACAACACGTCTCTGTGATTAGAGTTCATTCCATATGTTTGACAGTCACCGGTTTTGCTTTTTTACTCTGTTTATTACATTGCACAACATACTTTTGTGAGTTAAGAGACTCAAATTTTGGTCAAATTTAAAAGAAAGGAAAATAGGTCAGTAGATGTGTTTAAAATATCACTGTCGCCATGTTAGGGATAAAAAAGTGGGCATTCGATGAGAAATGTTCTAGTATAAATTTCTGAGTACGAATTTATCATAATTTCTTTCTTCTGGATCAGAATTTAGGCTAAATGTGGAACAAAAGCTTGCCATAAGCAGTAGTACGAGAGGGGAACCAGATTATACTTTGAACAGCTGAATACGTGCGAAGGGTAAGAAGACAGATCGTTATGCAGGGAATGGGTAGGATCCGCAAAAGTTTTCACAGGAAAGTTTTCGCGCGCCTTGGTGTGTAAGTCGTATATTTTGTCAGTAAGAGGGTCAAAGGCGATAGAAGAAAAAGCTAATGACAGGCAGACCACAATAGGGTTGTAAGTGAAAATCCTTTTTGCTTAGGCCCCGAAAGATAACCGGAAAGCAGCAGGGTAAGGTGCACAGAACATACTGCCGGATACAGGGGAATAATAGTAATTTGATTAGTATCAAACTGTCTGTCCACGGATTTAGAAGAAAGCAAGTGACGTAATTCGTTTGGCACAGTTAAAATGTGAAAAGATTATCACAAGCTGGTACAAACTGTAGTGCCTGGGTACTTCACAGATTCGGCTCTGGAAGCGGGGCGGCATCTACTGCCGCATGATCATTTGAGAAAGGCGGGGGACAAAGGATGAAGGTTCACTGAAAACATTTAGATTTATCAAGGTGAAGAATAAACTGAGAAGCAAAGGTCTGAATCTTATATACATTTTCAAGCTGATGCAAAGTACAGCTGATTGGAAATTGACCAGCAGAGTACGACGTCTTCAGCAAACCTAAAGAATATTTGTGGGTGGATTAGTACACAAACTGCTAAGATAAACAGCGAAAAGACAATAACGACTCCTTACACAACACCGGGGTTGTCAGTTAAGACACGTGATAAGCGACAGTCAATTTCAGTTCATTGTTTTATTAGGAAAGAAGTATTTCAACTGCGACGGAATGGAAACGAGATATCTAAAAGACTCAAGTCACTGAAGGAGGATAGAAAGAAAAATCGGGTTAAGGCAGAGAAATAGCGTAAAAAGATGCAGCCGACTGATTTGGCGGAATTGCTCAAAACTTTAGAAACAAAATTTCAGAGTTGGATGACTGTATCCAGAACATCTGTTCGGCTTACATTCAAGCTGAGATGTACATGAACAAGAAGGTCTTAAACTTGGCAGTTCTACATCTGAATACAAATCCACATAATTCATTTTCTTTCTGTTTTTGTTTGCTAATATATATGCATGTACTTGACAGTTTGCGAAGGCATACCACAAACGCATGCTGGTTATCTCTGTGGTTTTGCTGAGGTCACGTGAGGTAGTTTAGCGTGACAACAGTCGAGCGAACCCCGTGAAATTCGTGGTGATCGATCTTGGGGGTTGAAATCTTCGACATCCTCCCATAACAATTATTTACCTGGTCTCCCTAAGTTGCGGTTTGTGGAGCACATATGCTTATATACATATATCTATATATATATTTATACATTCATGCATACATATTATTGCACATGAAATCATACATAATAATGAGGAGTATTACACTAGGGAACACAGCTAAAAACACAACCTTTTATGGTTGGGCTCATACAGCTATTTCACAATAATCATTTATGCTAATCCTGATGTGCACTTGCGTGTGGGCGATAACGGCTTGCCTAGTTTATGACAAGTTCTATTTACGGAGGGATGGTGAACTTTGACGGACGGTGATGAACAGCTGGGACTTTCACGTTATGAGGATCCACCAATGGCTTAGCATGATTGCACTGTAGAATGCGTGTTTCTCTTTATTCAGCAGCTTCCCACAAGGGATCCGTGAAAAGACTTCAGTTCTGTGATCAAGTGACCATGGTGCTTTCCTTTTAAATTACATGCAACCTACAGTAGAAACGATGTCGCTCCAGTTGTTTGACGGACTGTTGTTCGAAGTTTTGCACGGTAAAGCAGAGAACATTTGCAGTGCGGTTCTGGCACTTCCCGTTTAATTACTGAATCAGATTATGATAGAAACGCATCTGTACATTCACAGATTAGTTGAAGTAATTTTCATTTGTATTAGATCGACTTATCTATGATTTATCACAATTATGCATTTCCCCTAGTCCTTGGCTTCTATTCAATTGATCATGGCAAATTATGGGTGGATTTGATTAACTTAACGGGAAGACGGAATGCTGTCTGATAGGACCAGTTTATGTGATCTTGAAAGCTCATCAACTGCCAGTTAGTTTAACGAACTGAAAAGAATCCTGGATATAGTGTCACAGTCTTTTCTTCTGAGTATGGTCCTGTCAGCTTAAATGGCGCTATTCAATGGTGCAAAAACCTATGAACAAAAGGATCATTTTTCCTCTAAAAAAGTCAACTAGTTTGACACAAGAATTCAAATTCCTTCGCAAACGTTTTAAATTTACTAAGAAGCTCTGCAAGAAAAATGGTGCTATATCAGCAAACATTAACACTTAGTACCAGTGAGTCAACACAAGGGAGAAATTGAATAAACAACAGGTAGTTTTTAGACAACAACGAACAGGGACATGTTTGTTCTGGTCAACCCAGTCTCTAAAAGAATTGGCATTTTTTCGAAGTTGCACCGTTGAAAAGTATCATCCCATTAATTGAGAATAATAAAGTATAGGAGCGACGTTTTAGGCATTTCCAGCTACAATTACTAAGAGTTCATAAACACACTACTTGAGTACACACAGTCATTGTAAGAAGGTAGGAGGCGCGTGAGCAATGCCTGATGTTGGAAATCAAGTATTGTGTACCGATTCGGAGAATAATCCATCATAGCGTTTACAGCATAGACCTTGTTAATCGAGCACATGCCGAACCTGGCGAAAACAAGTCTACAATACGCTGCTCCGCTCCCCCTCCAACTGTCGCTCAAAATGGAACAAACCAAATGGGGGTCAGCAGATGATAGGACAAGGTGGAATAATAAAATGTACAGCAATCTTATTTGAAATAGTGTCCTCATGTTCTCGTCGATGGGGTTCGAGAGATACGTCAGCTATTTGTTTGAAGGCCTTAAAAGAAATGGCGACGAAGGATGGGCAACGGCGCTCGTGCTAACATTTTCTGTTGGATCAACATGAGTGAAAAGGTGCGCTTGTACAGTCAAACTATAGTCCGCATGTTGGCTGCTGCCACACTCTTTTCTCTTTCTGCTGCTATAGGTCGACGGACAGTTCACCTAGCACATTCGTTCTTCCCTCTGCAACAAGTAAAATGCCGAGAAAACCAGAGGATAGCGGAGCCTACTCTGCTGTTTAACGCTGAACCATGTTAATTATGCTTATCCTAAATGCCAAGTTTGGCAACCGATCGAGAGTGAGAACAAACAGTAACTGAGAGAATAGCTTTCTGGTATTTAATCAAACACTGCAAAAGAAATTTTTCAGAGATTTCTTTGTTTTTTCATCAGTAAATAAACTTAGTGGTTGGAAAGCAATACAATACAGCAGTCGCTTACAACCACCGCGACATCTTTCAGTTGAAAGATTTAAGAATACAAAGGGATGCTAGTAAACATCACAGTAAGTTAGTCACGGGAATGAGGCGTGTGGCGGAGGCACAGAGCGAGTAGGAAAATCTCAATCTAGAACTCGTCGAGTGTGAAAGATTCTCCTGGACACCGAAAGCAAGTCGCTGGAGCTTCACTTTGTAGTTGCAGAATATGGTGGGCAAAATCCTGACCGTAATACGAAATTTCAAAACCTCTGTCATGAGTCAGGATAAAAATTGAGCAGGTAAAAAGGGAAAAACCATCGGAGACAAAGGATTGGGTCCATACGCGTAATTGCCCTAAATTTATTGTCGCCTTCAGGTCACAAGAAGTGTTTTTACAAGTTGCTTTGTGCATGCAAGTCGGACTTACACAGTAGAACTAGTACGTTTCCAACGGTCCTAACTAGGAAATAGGAATGCTTGAATGGTAAACAGGTTCACTGGCCTCTGTACTTATTGTGCACATCAGTCAGCAGGGAATGATCCCCGAGAAAAATCTGTCTGAGTTACGTTCGCTACTACTTTTTACTAGTTAGATGAACTGCTTCCACCTGAAAATTTCTTTTTCATAGCTTCCGAATTTAGACAATACACTCCGGAACTACTGAAGTGCTAGTTGTTCGCAGTTGATGGGGTGTTGTCTAAGTTTAAGTATGGAGCAAATGCTGCCAAATTAACATAAAAATCAAGATCACATGAATCCAATACTCGTACGGCGTAATCGTTAAAAAAACTGATGAACACATTTTTTATTAGAATGTCAGTCAAGTACTCATGGTTTGGAAACATTCAATATTACGATTTCGGTGAAAATAGTAGAATCACAGATCTAGATTAAATGAGCGAGATTTTTCGGCCCTGATGTTGTCTAAGCTGACAGTAAGTGATATATTGTACTAATCAATCACAGGATTTTTGTTGTTTTGGTTTGATCGATTTTGCATGTTTCGGTAGAATTTGTTGCATATTTGTGATTACTATGAGTCACAGTGAGATACTAACACTTAGTGCAACATTCAGATGCATGAACATGCTACTGTGCGGATATTCAGTCTGATTCACCGGGAATCAAAACAGGTGTACATTTGCCGTAATCCACGACTGAGACTGGGAGCTAGGGCGAAAACTTTATAGTCGATATCTCCGAATCAACTTTAGTTTAACGTTAAAACTAAAAGTTATACAGCGTCTTTCCGTCAATGGCTTTTGAATATTTACGGACCGTTGTGAACGGCATTCAGCATCCTTAGTAGATGATGTCGCTGCAACACACGAATGCACGGTGCTTCTTGGCAGAATCAAATTGAGTCCTTAAATATTCAAACTTGTATGTGGTTTTATATGTGCTTGCTCAAAGGTGACCGACTCTTTTAAAGTATCGTAAACGTTTACGGTTGAGGTAATAAAACAGATGTTCAAAAAGTAATTGGGATTTTTTTCGACAATGCAGCGAGTGCTATATGGAAGAAACCAGCGTGTTGCTGCATCAGTTCGAGATTTCGCTTGTCATCAATATTGTTCAGGTACGTTTCATTCGGCGTCGTTGGATCAGAGACTAGATCTTGTTCAGCTTTTCAGGCACGTTATCCGTACTTGCTGGAATTCGTTTCATTGAGACTTTGATTAGAATTTCATTAGCCTTAACCAGACTACCAAGCCGTCTGTTGGACTGCATTTATTGATTCTTGTCTCACCATCTTGCTGTGAAATTTGGGAAACAGGTAACTGAACAAAACCGTCGGATTTGGAGAATATATTAGTCATATTGCCAGCAGGCTTGCACTAAAATGGTTTCTGATTAAGATTCCTTTTGATATCATCGCTCAACTCACCATAAAGAAACCATGGAAGCACTGTACAGCTGTTTCATCCTTGTTAGGAATCACCAGCAGTGCATATGGACCGCGCCCGAACTGGGACGCGAACCCGAACAAGGACGAACGATTCTGAGTCGAACGCCTTAGCCATTACGCTACCGGGCAGGTTTGTTGAACTTCACCACATGATGTTGCCCATATCCGTCACTGATTTGCACGGTTACTGTCCGTTACCTCAAGCGATCGACCCCTACTGATAGATGACTTCTCTGCAGATAGCCTAATTACAACGAAGGCTTTGGATATGACCTACAGAGCTTGATTACTTGATACATTTTAGTAGTAGGAGATTGAATGTTTACATGAAATAATTCACCATGTGATGATTCCTAACAAGGATGTAACAGCTGTGCAGTGCTTCCATGGTTTCTTTATGGTGAGTTGAGCGATGATATCACATGGTGAATTATTTCATGCAAACATTCAATCTCCTACTACTAAAATGTATTAAGATTCCTTTTATCAAGGGACGTAGGCAACAAGGAATTTTGGTGAGAAGATTGTACCGCCTGGTAGGAATGCTGTGAGTTTGATCTGATTTCAGTAATGGGTTGAAGCAGGCATCGCACCAAATAATTCTTTGTGGATATTTGATTTATAAAGAAATGCTTCTTGCGATGATCAAGGTCAGTATTCAACTGAGGCATCGAACTGTCATCAGGTTCACCTAGTGTCAGAGTAATATGGTTTAACCGTTTCACAGGCAGCTCCAACTCAAACATATATTTGCCTAAAGCAATACCAGTACTTATTTGACAAATTGATTAAACAAGTGCTACATAAGAACCACCTATGACGTTCTTAAATCCCATGGACCGAGTAGTTTACATTTATAAACAGACTGACCAAAAATTAGTTGACGCAATTTGTCACATGTCCAGGTAATTGGGAACTCACGCCTTACCCTAATCCGTATGTCGGTAACCATTGAGTAAATCTTAACGCCATATAAGTCCGAGGGTAAAAACTTTCCAGGAAATGACTACCGTGAAGTTGGTCAATAACAGTCAATTTTTAATAACGCTGGCGCGAATCATACAATGTTCGGCTGCAGATGATGAACACGGATGAAAGATCGCAATCATGTTTCAGCTTTAAGAATGGGAGGGTTGAAATGTGACTTTTCTTTCTGTATCTTATTTTGAATTGCTGATCGCAAGGTAATTCAGTGTTCTGTATTTAGAAGCTATTATACAACCACTAATAACCCACTCAAGCCAATACATAAGCTAACTGGTATAAACCAGAATGGATAT
This sequence comes from Fasciolopsis buskii, assembly GCA_008360955.1. Classification (NCBI taxonomy): domain Eukaryota; kingdom Metazoa; phylum Platyhelminthes; class Trematoda; order Plagiorchiida; family Fasciolidae; genus Fasciolopsis; species Fasciolopsis buskii. Next base: position 259,403 of record LUCM01000241.1, read on the forward strand.
TGAAAACAGTCACTCCCTCTAGCAACTCCTAATATAGTGTCAACGCGCAATTTACCGCTGAAAACAGCAGAGGCATTACACGACCATTTCCTTCTTCAAGGTATTATAATGACGGGGCTTCTGTACACTGGTTAAGACACTGACGACGTCACCTCGTCTGGGGATGACAAGTTACTATCTAAACGCTATGGTTAAGGTCACAAAATCTTGAAATCCACTAATCTGAGGTGTAATAAAAACCGTTATTCATCTTTATTGAGAATATCGGTACTGCAGGACCAGTGGCCCCGAAATGGGACGTAAATCAAGGGTGAACATGGGCGGGTTGAATAACGTAGGCGGTGTTCTGTCTGGAATAGTTTTCTATAATTTATGGAATATAAATGTCCCAAGGTGTGAGGTCATTATCTGCCATCGGACTTCGCAAGTTAAACATTGCCACTCGTCAGTGGAGAAATAGCTGCACAAAAAATTCATGGTTTTTGGTAATGGGACGGCCTTTGATACTGCAATAAAAAATCGTGGGAAACCACTTTAAATTTCCCGTGACCTGAAACAATGCCTTGATGAAAATTCTCAACAACTTTGTATCCAGTAGACATGTTCTTGAAATAACTATCAGGAAGAAGATACATGGCCATCCGTTAATCTGTTGGTCAGATTTGTTGACAAGTGCCTGTTTATTAGTGTACCTAATTACAATAACTGAGAGTTACCACTTGAAGTAGTACCAGTGGTATTAATAGTAATAGTAGTATTAGCAGTAATGGTGGTAGCATTAGTAGTAGTAACAGCTGTCATTGTTGTTGTTCAGACCACGCAGAATGACTAACGACAGTTTCCGCGTAACACACAAATAGAATCATGAAACAAGTCACAAAAGAATTAGATCGAACGCAAACGAGAAAAGTACATTTGTCAAAAAGCTGCGCGTGAATTCCGACTGGTGGATGCTGGTTACTCTGTCACTTAAACTGCCTCAAGTTCACTGTGGTGGGTGCCAGTGACTTGCGCAATTTGGGAAAGTGACAACTGACCTCTTAGTAAAATGTCCGAACACTGTTCAGCGTGGCTCCGAACCTCGGTTGGTGGAGCACCGTGTCCAAGTGCATGAGCTGCGTCCATGGATGGGTTCGAAACCCGCCGAGGTCTAATGGCTTTAAACAGTCTAGTCAGTTTGACACTTTCCGAACATCTGTCAACCAAACTTCTTAATTAGCAATAATTAAGTGCTTTTACAACTAAATACACAATAGAAACTTACCTTGAATAGTGAACTATCTAGCATTACGCGACCAAAGGTGCTAGTGAAACTAATCAGCACTGTGCACGCCGTTGAAAGAAATAGCAACCTAGGAAGGCGAGAAAAGAATACGGTTACCTGTTGGCCAGAAATTTGCTGAGTTCAGAGTTTCACATGGTTGGCCGCATTAAATGGATACCATACTAAGCGTGACAACCAGAACCACTAAACTGGCGCAGCGATTGTCGACGTCATCGAGCAAAAGTTAGCCATTGGTTAATAGGGTTTAAATAAAACAAGAACGGGACAAGAAATTTCGAAATGTTTCAGTGTTTTGCGTAAGAATAAAAGACCACTGAATGCTTATCAAAAACAACGACACTCGGGGAGAAATGGAGAAAACATTCAATTCCACAAAGTGGAACATTTGCATGACAGATGAGCAAGACAGTTCATAGGGTAAGGTGGATACGTGGAGCAGAAGGAGGTAATCACAACTGAGTGGATGGACGAAGGACGATTTAGTTCACTTTCCATCACACGGTGACTGTCCCAAAGTGCGGGCGTAATACACAGACTAAAATTGCTATTTGTTTGCAGTTGCCAAGATGTGCAGTTACGGACATAAATAGGAGCACAATGCGAAGACATGAATTAAATCTCAAAAGTTTAATGATAATTTTTTTATGGAGGCAAATTTACTCGTATTCCTACCAGCTGCTGGGAAATAAATTTCACTCTTTGCCTGATAATGGACAAGTAAGCACCCGAACTAGAAAATTTGAAGAAATTAAAACCACAACTCCTACGAATCGCCCGCGCACTCTACACACTTCTTCCACAAAACCAGAGTGCGAACTGGATCGTCGAAATCTGTGACAAAAATATCCGCGGGTACACGAACAGCATGTGTTGATTGATATCTCTCCATCTGTCTACCTAGACGGCTCATTAGAATTCATGTTAACGGTGAGTATGGCGGTTGATTTTGTTGCGCAAGCAACCGTTGCTAAGTTTTAGATTTTAGTCGATACCACACCACTCGTTTAGCGTCACCAGAATCACTAGTCTACTCCATTTTTCGCCTGCACACATGTGTACATACACATTCACACTCACTGAATGATTCGCACACACCCACACGCAAACACACACACACACAAGAATATAAAAATGTGTGGATTAGATAAGTGGGTCCCGTTTGGTTTCATACTCAGTTCAACTGCGTGTTTAGCCGACTTGACAACTGTTTCGGTTGAACTATTTTTATGCTAACCTCTTTTTTAGCACCACTACAAAAGGGACGGTTTAGTTTTATTTTACTAGTTTTTTTCTACTTCTGTCGATGATTCAAAGACCTCCTAACTAATGATATTAAATTTGCATAAACAGCGCAGTTCGTTGGTTCATAATCTCTGTCTGAAAAACCTTTGTGTTTGCTCTGTGCAAGAGTGCGCAAACAGAGAGAGACAGCATACTCTTCATTCTGAGACAAGTAAAATAGTTTACAAAATGTATGCAGCGATGTAAACGATTCCAATTACCTGGTCGTTATACTGTGCCGCAGCGATTCATTGCTATTGAGAGACTAAACAATTGCACTTTTAAAAAAATCACCATAAGGGACAAATGAAGAAATACACACAAACGTACTAGAAAGCAAACAACAGGCTACCGATGCGCTTTACTCCCATTAAACCATTATTTGTTTAGCCGTAGGATATAGTTCGTTTACTTTTCAGCAGCCAAGGAATTTGCCTGGAAATTCTAAACGTGATAGTCTAATGACGTATTTATTATAATTGCCATTTCTCAGCCAGTACCGAGTGCCCCAAGCTCACCAAGGACCAGGTGATGTAGGCTATTCGCAATTCCCAGCACCACATAAACACGATCTGACATTATAACCAAATTCAATTGTAATTTTGCTCACTACAGGATAGCGATGCGGTAGAAAAAATCACGAGATATTCTGCGAAGGTCAGATCCCTCCGAAACCGCCACATCCATGGAGCGAGAGATCTCCTGAAAGTCTTTCTATGGGTCTCACGTACTATTCAGGACAAGCTTTCGGCCTGTTAGTCATCATCGGAGTTGTCTTTTGGGTGGAGGTTACTTCACTTAAGCTGAACCAGTCATGGTGTGCTATCAGGAACTAGATTTGCATTGTCTCCGTTGCACAATCCAGTTTGATTTTTCTGAGCTCCATCTTGAGTTGGCAGCGCTGTCATTTCCAATCAAACTTGTCCAGCTTCTTCGAATAGCAACATATCAGGCCTTACGGCCTCTGATCGCATTGTTCCGCAGAATGAGAAAGCATGGATTTCGACCCACGAGGCCACTGATTGGATGTTACCAGGGCAGCGAGCGGGACGCGGATTGTGGAGTCGTGCTTGCAAAATGAATAATGGAAACAGATCATTTAATCCGACGAATTGGTACTTTCGTTTGTCTTGGATGATTACGGACGGCTGGTTGAAAATTTATCCGTGAATTGGATAAAGATGACCTGATGATCAGGCAAATACAAGTTGATGCACATTTGACATAGGTATATGGATTCGTCTTGTGGGCAGGTAGGAGCGAGCTATTTTTCGAAACGACTTGTCGTGTAATGATCCGACAAATTTTCCCACAGTTCGATGAAGCTTCTAAGACTTGCCTTCACATCCAACTCCCTGATGGACGTTAACGTCTTGGTCACCATAGAGTACTCTTTTGCCTATCTTAGCTACATACTAACCGTTAACTGAACTGGAAGAAAATTGCGTTATTTGTTATCTGCCGAAATAGAACCAATGAGGGGCTCATTACTCACGCGCGGACGGTTCCAACTCTGTTACACGTCGCTTTGGGGTCCGTGGACGAGTGGTCTTAATGCGGCCTCACTACCAGGTACATCAAACCTAGCGATGGCTGTCAAACATCCTGTGTGCATGCTGGCAACCACAAGCCATCTTTATTTTTATTCAAATCACAATAAACAAGAATTGGGGAAAGATCTTCGAAATTGCTTTAATCACACTCACGGAATAGTTTAAATGTCTTGGTTACACTGTTCCGCGCAAAAACTTGCTTCCTCTTCAAACCTAACGTTTAAGTATGCAAAAGCGCCAGGTCTGCTAACATCGGCGTTTAGGAATAAACTCAGATTTACGCCTGAATTCCACCTCTTGTTCAATCCGTGGCGCATATTCTTCTGCAGTCTCCTTCCTGAAACAATATCTTATTGGCGTACAGTAAATAGGTGGAAGTAAACGGTTGTCACGGTTACGGTCAGTCTGGTTTGCTTCAGGGATATCGATCCACTTCCGTTTCACGGTCATCTATTTAAAATTATCATAGCCTAGTCATAAATTTGTAATCATTATTACCTATATTGATATTGCACAGTATTTTTTACCTGAAGGAGGTGGATCCATGTCATCGAGTCAATCCATGCCAGGGACCGAAGTCCAAATGCCATTTGGTGCGTGACAATCAGCGGAGTACAGCCGAAGGGATTGGTCGATTGACCGATTTTCGGTGTGAATGCAGTTCCGGATACACGGGCCGTTACTGTGAGAAACGTGAAGACCCATGCACCAAAATCAATTGCACAAATGGTGGTCATTGTTTATATATGGGTAACCAGACCATGTGCGTATGTCCTCCGGGTGAGTGAAAGTGATTTTTTACAAAATGAGTTGTAATAAATTGGAAAACGAGTCAGCAACACTGAATGTTCTGTTTTAACGAACCATTTCCCAGTCTCATTCAATCCTCCTTCAAATGTAGCTAGGTTTTCATTTGGAAGACAATTCCAGTATTTAGGGGAAACCGAAATACTAGACCAAGTGTCTTCTAAACAAATTCAACAGAAAAATCTAAGTCTGACATGACAATTCGTCTCAGTCTACGGATTAGCATTACCCACTATCACATACTCCAGCGACGCAGAAGTAACCATTAATCGTTAACAAATGACTATCACCAGGGGAAGTTTCCCGACCGCCCAATTGAATCCTCAAGCTTCCTATACTCTCATGTCTTGCTAGAGAATGCGTGGCAAAGTGGATTAAGCATCTGCTACTCCACAAATGTCAGAGGCTGGAATTCCAGATCCACCGGTTAACTTGGCTTTAGATGACAGTTTTCTGTTATTCGATACCGACTGGTGAAAGAGGTAACAAGCAGGTGCGCCGGTAAGCTAAAGGGCCATGTCTGTATCTTAAACTTATCTGAATGGGCCATTATTGGTAGAGTTGAAGGCATATATTAACAAAATTTCGTATCTTTTTTATGGCAGCTTGGTCCCGAGAAAGGACTTTTGAATTAAATCTGGTATCCTAATTTATATTGGGCTCCTTAGCTATCCGGTAAGAGATGAGATCTATGACATCAGTAATAAATTACAATAACGGCTAAAGTTCTATTGGCGAGAGGGTGGGAAATACTAGCCAGGATATTAGGATCGTTTTATTGGGATAAACAGTTATTGGCCGAATGATCTGTTGGCTAATGCGAAGCGCCATTAATGAGTGGTTTCGATGTGCTACTTTTCCGCTGGTCTTAGCAGTCTGCGTGAGCAGGTTGATTTTACCGTAGTTATGGTAACCAGTAGCTTGAGCACTGGATATAGCAATTCAATATCCTATACCCTTAATCACGTGACAAAATATGGTTATTGCTTTGAGTTCGGTATGAAAATTCTTGAAAGAAATGGCGAATTTCTGTGATATCAATTAAGGCACATTTGTACGTACTTTGGTCACTTTTTCCATTCAGTGATCACATGTGGCTACAAAACGAATGACAGTTTGCAGGATACCATGATTACCCGAAACGTTTATGTAACGTTTGCTATTCGCTTGTCAGGTTGGTGGGTATCGGGAGTTTCTTTCCTCCAACTTGGAATTCAACTAGTAAGTGGTTAACGATTGCGAACACCTCGATTAGTCATCATTCGTTTTAGATCCAGATACTAGAATAACCAAAAAGGAGTCTATGTAGATAAACGAGTATCACTTAGCTGTTTATGCACGTCTGACTGAGACAGTATTCACGGGAAAAGCAAAAGCATAACACTGGCGCTCATTCCATTCATTCATTCATTCATTCATTCATTCATTCATTCATTCATTCATTCATTCATTCATTCATTCATTCATTCATTCATTCATTCATTCATTCATTCATTCATTCATTCATTC
>LUCM01000241.1:270837-359291 GCA_008360955.1 Fasciolopsis buskii
ACTGGCGAATGTCGTGCCGAGGCGTTTGTTTTCACCATTTATTAGGGTGGAAATATACCGCAAACTTGAGTTACCACGGGATCTGTAGAAGTAATCCTTGCGTCTCCTAAGAGATTTCAGTATCTGGGGCGAGATGCGGAAATTTGAGACAAATAGTGTTTCGGATGAACAGCACATATCAAAGATGATGTTGGCTGTCTCTGTGAAAGTCTGACATTGTCATTAAACGGGGGTTGAAAACAGAAGCCAGAAGATATGTGTGAGAGAGGTTTCCGAAGAAAAGTAAGGTTGTTGTGTGAAAAATTACGGAGACGATTTTGGATGTAATTTGCTTGCTTGGAGGAATCGAAGGCTGATCGAGGGTACATCTTGTGCCTTAAAAGAAGCAGGCAATGATCACTACTTGGGATGGGAGCACGTGGTTTCGGAGAAGTCAGGGAGTTGGGCAATAAATCTATCTGAAATGGAGTTCCACTTGGTGAGAGAAACTCAGAGATCCGTCAAATCGAACACAGTCAATGGTAAGGTTGATGCGTGATTGAAATCACCTACAATGATATGCAGACCATCCCGAGAACTGAAATGAGAAGTGCAAGAAAAGACACGAATTTTGCGTTGTGAGCTAGAAGGGTCGATGTACAAGTTCTCCATGATCTTACTGGTATGATGAGAACACTTGGGATGGGGCTGAATTACGAGGCAATCAATTCAATTTACGTAGTACGTATAAATAACTTCGGACTTGCCAGACCAGAAGGAGTTTATGTGTTGCCATACCGGCTCCAGTTAACTTCTTGTTAGAAATTCTGGGATTCCGATGGTGTTTGAGGCTGTCTATTGACACGAGTGAACCAGCAATATCCACGTTCAGCCACGATTTTTGTGTGCAGATGACACAAATGCGAATATGAGTCAGTGACTGTAATAGGAAGGACAGGTCCTACATTTTCATAAACGGGGAGCAGTTGTTAGTACACAACAATGCCGGAATGGACATATAGGGCAGAGGCGTGCATTCACGAGCTGCCTGTCAGCCAGCCAGATTCCTTCTTCGGATGGATTAGATATTTGAGGTACAACAGTGTGTGATCCCAATCGAGAATGAGAACCAGGAGTGTTTATAAGTAAGAGGCAATAATGGGGCAAGTTTTTTCCAACGAAACAATGAAATAACGATGCCACAGAATTGCGGTGCTACCAGTCAACGGGTTGATGTCAAAATGTCGGCTCCGTTTGAAATTTCTAAAATATGGCTTTTAACGCATGTGTCGAGCTTCTATTTCTCCTTATTCTCCGTCCTATCACAACCACTTTGTTTGTTTTCGACCTATGCTTCCAAGCAAAACCACCAAGTTTCCTGTATAAGGTAGGCCCTCATTCATCAGTCCAGCCAAATGGCGCGCTCATTATCATCTGATACTTGAATAGCTCTCAGTACAACTGTCGAACTCGTTGCGTTCACCGTAGTTGCTATTGCTAATAATCTGGATTTCATTACATGACGGAAGCTTCATGCCATCTGGAGCACCTTCATTTTTAATATGGGGTAACGGTTACTATCTTGATGATGGGCGGCTGATAAGGTAATCCCACACTCACCGAAAAGTTGACCAAAAAATGACGCGAGTTCTGCGGGATAGCCAAACATCGGAATATATACCTTTGAGATTCCTTTTTGCTGTCAGATTTACTTCCCATGATTACACGGCTGCTTTACCCATATCCTAAACAACCTCTGCTTAAGGTAGGTAGATTCTGTGGAACTTGTACTTCTATAGTTGGTCGTACATTGAGCACAGTTTTGTGGTTTCCAGACAGATGAACTACTTGTGGCCTTACAATATTATTGGAGTTTCTGCATAGGCTTCTCCAGTAAGTCCCGTAAGTACTGACTGTAAATGTAAAAATTATTCCACTACAGTCGTCATACGTTGATTGATGTTTGAGCACACCTGCTCATTCATGACGGAGACTGATAGCTCAACCATTAAATTAATATGATAAGAGTTTGTACGTACCTGAATTTTTTCGTCTTTGCCTAGAGTGACGCTAAGTTATAGGGATGGCAACGAAATTTTTCATTGCTTTCAGTTGTTTGGTGTAAATTGAAACCTCGTTAAGGATCACCGGAAGTCATAATTCCATGTAAAATGACAGTGCCAGTTAGCACGTCACATTGCTGCATCAGGTTGTCTTCCTTGACGAAGCAGGCATTCTGTTGGTTTAGTTCTTCTCACTCTTGTTTTTCTATTCGCATTTGTATCGCATTTATTAGTAAACACTTAGAGGTTGTAGCCTTCGATACTGATACCTGTCTCTGAAACATTAAAAATTTCATTCACGTGCCATATGTCTCTCCTCGGTACCACCTACCCGCAGGATTCACGGGACCTGTTTGTGAATTCGGACAAGACACGACATCAGAAATCACAACCGGTAAGGCTAGAATTGTGAACTCACAAGTCGATCCGATCTCTTCGATCATGCTACCGAAATCAGGCATTTGTGAGGAAGCCGGGTGCTTATTTCACACACGATACGCAGATCGCGTGTGCCGCGCTGACTGTGTGCTTAAAGGTTGCCTCGGCCTGGATGCAATGCGAGATTGCCCATACTGGCAAGCGTGCCTAGCAGCCTCAACGAGCCAGTCGGCCACGTCAATTCAAGAGTCGTGTTTGGGCAAATTTCGAAATGGACAGTGTGACAGCATGTGCAATGTGCCCGAATGCAATCATGACGGACTGGACTGTTGGGAAACACGGTAATTCCAGTGATGAAAAGAAACATTGGGGCTAGCCTTCTTTTATTTCACAACTAAGTAGGCAATATCGTGTTTGAAAATGTTCTACCTACCCACAAACTGTGAACATCAGCAGGATTGCTTTCAAGACAGTGGGCTTCAACTATTAATTGCTATACTTGGTGGACCCTTCTCTTAAGTCCGTTATTACCCATAGCTTTATCTAATTTTTGTCTGTAGAAGACTATCTTCCCCTCTGTAAGGCACGTCAGAACTGGTACTTGCTGATTATGCTAAGGAAGTTCTAAGCTTTAGGACCAAATGGCGTAAGGAATGCATCAAAAAATCGATGCGCCATGTATTGGTTTTATTTTTGAATGATTTCGACTACCCAGGGTAGTCGAAATGCTGACACATTACATTTACCAACAACGCTGTGCTGTTAACATTTTATCATTCACAATTAAGCTCTAAGCTTGCTAATAGGTGACTGCTTACACGGGGGGTCGTCATGAGAAACACAAGGAACAAATTACCAATCAACGGTGCTGTCCTGGGTCATAGTGACTTCCATCCTGATGGTGAGCTTCTTAACAAACTTCAGGAACTACAGTGCAGCGTACACGGACACAAGTTGCGACTAAATTAGAGTTTTGCATTTTCCCACCGAATCCGAGTGAGAGAAATTGCACCAGGATACTGGCTGAGTCCCGAGTTAGCCGACTGCTATCAAAACAGCATACGAACCGTTAGATTGCTTATCGGCTACCGAGGTCTCAACTCTGACAATATCTTCCATAACTGCGGTAATCACAAACCAAACTGTTTCTTAATATCTAACAGTCTAAGGGCAATTAGGTGAATCAATAACTGTTATATATATCTATATACATATATATTTATATATATACGTATATATATACATATATACATATGGTATATGTATGGAAGCACTCTGGAATCCATGGCTGCAGACTGGGATGACATCTGCGACATTCCAAGTACCAGACAAGCATTATAATCAACGAAGATTTTATGGGACAACCATTAAAGGTGAATAGCAAAAATGAACACGCAATGCTGCACATAGAGCAGGTTACCGTCGTTTCATTTCAAATTTAAGAAATACACTTGAGAGAAATGATTCTTCACGCAATAACAAGGCTTTCCCGTTGCTAAAATTCATGCAAAACACCCCATGCCTCTCTCACCCTTGACGGTATCCAGCAGCAGTACGAACCTACCGAACAATGACTGGATTCCGAACTTAGGGTGAGAAAACAGGAAAAACATATACAGAGTTTAGGCTATGAGCATTTAGTCTAAACAGTCTAGTTATCGTCAAAACTAAATTGGGGAGCCCCTTGATCTTGTGTTCTTTTTGGTAAACAAGCATGACGATAACTGGAATTAATTCTGTCAATGTGCTTATACGGGGAAAATCGGTATAGTTGCTTTTTTTCTAATGCCAGTCTTATGATCCGAAAATACTGATGCTTCGAATGTACTAAACATTTCTAAGTGTGTACCTGATAAAACATGCAACCATGCTGAATGCGCAATGTTGTTAGTATTGCATCTAAAAAACGGTGCGCCACGTGGTGTTATTTGAAATGTTTGTAATATGAAAACGGCGTGATCGGGAATGCTTTTACCTAGCCAACGTTTTGATTGCCGTGAATAGACATTTTCCCGGCAGGTTTGTACTGGAAACTCTTTTTGTATAGAATTATCCAAGGTAATTTAAACACTGGCATATTACAAACAATCCTGACCATTGTGTTTTTCCTTGTCAAAACTTCCACCAATTTGCCTTTGCTTTTTTACGGCATCCCCCATTCTTGTTCTTTTGCATTGGTCTTGCTCTACAATCGTAATTAGTCTTCGAACAGAAAAATTGCAGGTTTTTTTCCCGATGTGCAAAGTGTCAAAGACAACAATTCTCTCGTCAAACAGTCCGTACAGATGATCGTCACCGGAAATAAACCCGCATTACTGTTCCTGACTTCTGCCCTTAATTGTTTGGCCGTTTCTGAGGATGATGCATGAACCAACTTGTGTCGGAAATTCCGATTAGTCGGGATGGGTGCTGGTGAACCAATGGTAGCAACAGTGAATTCCTGTTTGAAAGACCGAATTCAAGTCTTTGATGCGATGGAGATTTCGTACCAATGATGAACCCTAATGAGAGCGAAATTCGAGTCTGATGCTTCCGGGTTCAATTCTGACCAAATGATCTGAGGCATGTGCGTGAAATATAGAGTTCAAATGACAGCCAGACAAGCCTACGGGACACTAATCGCACATACCACTCTTAGGTATTTTGTTCATTATATATTTCTTAACTTCTTGTGGTCCACCTGCTTGGGTGAAAATATTAGACACAATAGGCTGCACCATGAAATGAGTCTACTTAGGGCATTTCAACGAGGAAAGATGTCTAATCTCTCGATTCAAGATCGAAGAGTTGAAAAGTTGAGTCACGCCAGAATTTCAACCATTTGGAATGAACCTGGGCGCAAAACACGAGTTGTTCAATTTTGAGTTACTTTCAAAACCATATGCAATTAGCTTTGCCTGCATTGTTAACGTAACTCAGCAATTTTTCTGCTTGCTCATTTGTTTAACGAAGAAAGGATATTTTACCAGGCTAAGCAAATTAAGTGGCCGAAAACTCGTTCAGTTATTTCAAGTTAGACGCGTAACTAATCTTTGTCCATTTATGAATATGAAAATACTTCGAGTTTGCAAGTGTCTAGTTGTTTCCAATTGAAACTTCTCCCCAAGACACCTCTTTCGGACAGTTTAGAAAGGCAACAGAAAGTTATGAGAAATCCTGAGCACCTGTCCTTGATTGGAGACAAACTAATGCGGTGACACAGGAAAGCTGGGTGGGTTGAGTGAATGAGAAGTACAACACATTCTACACTCTCATCGAAAACCGCCCGATTATAAAGTCAACGTTAGGATAAACTAGTGTGCCAATCGTGTTACTCTTGTATCAAATCAGCGTCGTATCAGGTGTATCATTTCCTCATCCGATAGACATTCTATGGAACAGGATCATGTAAACTAGACACATGGCATTCCCTCCTCCTCCTCCTCCTCCTCCTCCTCCTCCTCCTCCTTCTCCTTCTCCTGTCACGATAGCAGTTGCTAAGTGGATTATGCGATTTTGTGTTGGCAACAGCAACGGCAGCAGCGTTGGCGACAACGATAACAGCCAAACTGAATGATGGAGAGGGGGCTCAGGTGGTTAAAGAACCAAATGTGAAAGCACATTGGCAAACAGTTGCTTTATTGGGGCGGGGTTACCAACACGTGAATGAATTGAGACGCCGTTCCGTATTTCATGGGTTGGCAAGACAGCCACAAAAAATGGGACTTTCAGACGAAATTTGTTCCCCCCTCCGCACGACTCCTTTTTCAAGTCGCATTCTGACATTTAGGATTTCACCTAAAGATTCACTTATGAATAGAGAATTTTTCAGCGGTTTATTCGCGCACTGTTGAATGCAAAATTGACTTGACAATTCGAAAAGAGCAGGTGTAGAAGTAACCACCATCGGCATGGCCAATTGAAAAAGAGATTTTGTTGATTAATAGGTTTGCAAACTTTTGTGGTTATCACATGACCAGTGGGCGACTGATCACAGTTACCGAATTTGCGAAATATGAATGTTTTTAACTTCTGGATTTGCTTGATCAGACTGGTTGCTTTCAGTATTTTGCTTTGTCACAGAGGCAACAGCTAGGGAGCACAGGACTCATGATGTCTAAGTAAGCAGCTAACTCAAATTTTCAAGTACTCTCCCGCTTTCTTCCTGCGACTCAGCCCACCACCATTTTGCGGAGATGTATCTAGTCGCGTTCACCAATTGCGATGGGACTCGGATAGGTGAATATCACAACAGTAGCAAGAGTGCAATCCCTGCAGCGAAGGGATGTGATCATTTAAAGCAATTCTGATGTAACTCAAACAGGCATTTTGAAAGATGAAGCTTTGGGCCTTAATCTATGCATTAAAATATCAGGTAAATAAGTGAACGATTGCTTTCAATGTTTACCTGTTTATGCACCTACTCACAAACGTCATGTTTGTACCGACGTGCAATGTGATAATTAAATGGCGATCAAAAAGAAAATATATTATTTTACCTCACACAGGACCACTTGCGAACACAGTCAGTTTTGTTCACAACACTACGGGGACGGCGTATGCCATCCCCAATGCTCTGACTCGGTCTGCGGATTCGATGGTGGCGATTGTTTACCCGCTGCCCTTCCAAACGAGCCGTACATCCCCCATGGTCCCATCCACGTGACCCCCAGACCGACTCCATCTTCACCCGAACGGTGGAGAGAACCCATTCTTTTCTTGACCGTGCTAAACACGACTAGCACACTGTTTTTTCCACAACGAGCCTCCTTCCTATCCACCGTGGGTATGTTAATCCGAGGTGTGGCACGAGTGTGGCGGAATCCCAGAACTAACAAAGATTTGATACTTGATCTACCAGATACCGGCGAAATGAAAGTAAGCAGTTTTTTGTGATGAACCAAACAACATACAAAATTTGTGATGTTTCACCTTGAGGGTGGATTGAAATTTTCGTGAGGTTTTGATCACTGATTTCGACACTGAGATCCCAAACGTTGCACCGCCAGTTGATAAAACCTATTCATGAAATAATTCATCATGTGATATCATCGCCCAACTCACCATGAAGAAACCATGGAAGCAGTGTACAGCTGTTTCATCCTTGTTAGGAATCATCAGCAGTGCATATGGACCGCGCCCGAACTGGGACGCGAACCCGAACAAGGACGAACGATTCTGAGTCGAATGCCTTAGCCATTACGCTACCGGGCAGGTTTGTTGAACTTCACCACATGATGTTGCACCTATCCGTCACTGATTTGCACGGTTACTGTCCGTTACCTCACAGCGATCGACCCCTACTGATAGATGACTTCAGTTCGTGTGCGCAAATAGCAAAGCCTCCCGTCAGTGAAGTGCTTGTCTATCTTTGCATTGACTGTATCACGTCAATGGCTGATAAAATGTTTATGAGGTTTGAACGGTGAGCTCCGCCGAGAGGCGCTTACAACATCCATTAATACGGGCCACAAGTAGTCTCATTTTCTACACCTGCGGAATGTACGTTAATAATTCGTTTACCACTTAGACGGTGTATTAGCACTATCAGTGACAATACCAATCCACTTTGACGGCAAATAGTATAAAATCTTTTGCAACGTAAACTCAAAATCGTAACTGAACAAAGCAGGAGTGGCACATAACACTGGAGATAGACAATACAGAAGTGCGACTGAGAACTATTTACATCCGTTGCCCTAAGGTAGTAGCGTTTCTGGTGGATGAATCCAAATTGGACAGCATGAATTTCGACCTTTTCGCCCATAAACATGCACGCCTGGACAGAACTACATGAACGGTCAAGCTTATAATCAAAGGCTGACCTGATAGATCACTTCATCCTGTTTCACGTATCTTGAATATCACAGGCAAAAAGCTACTTTTGTAGAATCTGATCTCATCAGCATTTCTTGTACATCTTCTGTGCCTTTCACTCTTGTGGAATGTGATGTTTGCTCCCGGGAGTGTTTTGTGACAGTCATGAAGAGCTGCAAACATAAGAGAATTTATTCATTCTGTTAATTTGAACTTTTTGTGAAAACACTTATCATGAAATAATTCTCCATGTGATATCATTGCTCAGCTGACCGTTAAGAAAGCATGGAAGCACGGTGCACATGTTCCATACTTGTTAGGAATCATCAGGAGTGCATACCAACCGCGATCGAAGTTGGACGGGAACCCGGAACGAACGATTTGAGTGGAAGGCGTTAGCCATTAGCCTGGCGGGAAGGCTTTGAACGGTTTGTTGGACATCACCACATGATGCTGCACCTATTCGTCAGTGATTTGCACGGCCATGGGTGGCTAGCGCACGCCAATCGACTTATCCCAGAGGCTGCCCGAAATGCACAGGAAGCCTGCTTAAGTGTGGGCGAAATGGATTGGTTAGACAGATAGGGATTGAATGGCAAAGATTTTTCGGTCAATGATCAGACCGTGAAAATCTAAAGTTTTTCAGTGCTGATTGAGTACAACTTTGATGACTTCCGGTTTTCTGCCACTACCACTAACACCACTGCAAACTTTCGTAGAATTAACGCTCCACACCTCACGGTTATGGTTTACTTTATTCCCAGCTCAAAATCTGGTCCACATGTTGATCACAAAAAAATCTGTAGTTAGATTGCCGTCAATAATTCTGTCTCGACTTTTCAGGTTGTCGTTGCTCTCTGGTTATGCCCACCAACGATACAGAACATTTCGGAATGTACAAACCCACTTGTTCGTCGTAATCCAAGAGCAGTGGGTGACTTTATTCAGTCTACTATTACGTTGGACCAAGCGCAACCACAAAAGCCTCATCATCCACCGATTGTAATGAAGCGCTTTTACCCGGTCGAGGACAGTCGCCAGTTGGACTTCACTCCTTCGACCACACCTCAATGGTCCCAATTTTTGCGATCAAAAGAAGCTATAGGTATTTATGTATGCCTATGCATTCTGGCCGGAAGTAAGTCAGGATGTTTAACTATAGTTAGGAATGGGCAGTCATATCCGTGACACCAGTAGCGTGCTTCTTGGAAAATTCGATCCTATTATCTGGGCCTATAGCACTCACAACACAAATATCTTCACTTTTGTTTAATTTAGATGAGTGCAGTAAGAAATGTTTCTACAGTTTCCTGATAAATTGTAATCACTTGTTTCTCAGAATGTGTTGATCCAATCGTTTACGAAAACTAATCTTTTAATGGCTGACAGCTGTCAATTATTATCTGAATGACTTCGTCATTCACTGAATCAATCTTGTCGGCTTTTGTTGTCAATAGTGTGTGTCGCATATGGGTGGATGAACAAAGTTTCCGCGAAAGCACATGCTATATCATACATCGCGGGCCACGTAGAACTATTGCCGACGGTAGATTATACGTCAGGCAATTATATTAGACGATAGTCAACAGTCAGTTGATTGTCTGAAGCATGCTTGTTTAAGTTAATGTGATGTTATATCTGGTGATGGCCCACTGCCATTCATGTCCCTTGCTCTCGGGGCACGTGGCACACTGCTGGCCCACTAACCTTCATTTTCGATCCGTTTCGGGTATGCGTAACCAGTACTTTCCCGTTCTTAGATAAACTTAATCACGCACCTAATAATCCAGCCTAATGATCCAACCTATTGATCCAACAATTTCGTTGGTTTAGTCTTATTTTGGATACTCGAAATGACTGTATGGCTAGAAAGACAGATGGCGCATAGAAGATGAATCCAGTAGGCACAAGGAACTGTGGTCATTCACGGTAGCAATCTATGAATCCGAACCTTTGGCAACCAGGACTGCGGGGCTGGGCGATTTTGACTATAAATAGCCAAAACTAAATATGAGTGTCTGCGGTCGTTCCCATCAGTAAGTTCATAAGTCACCTTAGTTCGAAGGTTTCGGTCATTCTCTATGTACGTAAGCCAACAACATCTGACTTAGGTTAAGAAAATCCTATCTGAAATCATTGTCAAGGTGGAATCTCGAAAGAATAAGTTAGACTTACAGCACCGGGATAAAATTGTCCGCATAACCTCAGACGTGCATTGGGAAAAGCTAATGATACGGCCACATATAGGAAACAGACCGTATAAACCATGGGATCAAGAGAAAGACAGCGAGTCAGATCAAGAGTAAACGTTAGTTTCTCACGGATTTATCACAGTATGCTAACCTGCCGAAAACTCCGAACATAATTCGACTTGTTTTTGCTGTGCGTCATGTTGAAAGTTGAGAAATGTTTTGACAATGAAATGGGAATGTCAGGATTGTGTTATCCATTTTGTGTGTGGATAAATTTACCAGATCATGAGTGCAGAAAATTAACAGTCAACGCTTCTTTCTTCCAAAATATTGCATTCAGTTGGCTTTCTGCTTTGTCGGGTTTAGGAACTGATTTGTTCTTATCGCGACATGTGAATCATATGCCTACTATATTAAACAAAAATTGAATGAGGCTAGCCATGCATACTGCATTAAGTTAGTAAACTGAAGCAAAATATGGTTTTTGATCTATAACGGTCTATAACCTTGCAATTTTTTCACAGATCTTCAGACCCAGTATAACTCTTCCTCAGTGCGCTTACTTACGCTTTCTTTTCGTTTTAGTTATCATCATACTGGTCATCTTTCTCGTTCTACAACGTGACCCATGGCATAAACCAACCAAACGCGTATTTACTGCTGGTGTGTGGTGCCCTCCGGTGCCAATTAGTTTGAAACAGGAGGTTAGACAACTGGGACAAGTTTCCGGCGCGTATGTCCATTCGGGCACTCAGGATCCGGCCACATCACATAAACACTGTGAATCGTTGCTTAGATGCTACACTCGCGAGCGACAGAGTATGGAACTACAGAAGAAGTATGACCAAATTCAAGCGGGTAGTCGTACTGACTTAGCAGATACGGGCATCAAACTTGATTTCAATAGCCTTGATTACCGACTAAAAGTGAGTCTATCACGCATATTTACGTTCCGAAAGTGGGAACAGCGGTGTGACAAACCTGTTTCAGTGTCAATCACAAGAGTTTATTTTGGGTGACATTTATTGTACGAGTTTTATCACTTTGACCATAGATTCTCGAATTCGTCAGTGCTCAGTCAGGACATTTTCAGCGTTGTTTTAAGAGTTCCAAAATGATTTAAAACGGCTATCTTTTAAAAGCCTACCCCAACATCATGGATTACAGTTTATCAGAAACGAGAATAGACAAATTAGACTGACGTTAAGCTGAATGCAAGTAAATATGTTGAAAGATTCAACGCAAGTTTGCTTCTCCTGATCTGCGAATATAACATTTAGCAAGGTCTTGGAAAGTTCGAAATTCGCTTCTCGTCTTGGATGAAGCGGCAAAGGACAAACCCGTCTTGATGCAAAAGCCTGTATGAAATGTCATTCTTAATAAGTTACTTATAAGTAGATGGATTCTGCAGATATGTAATTTGCCATCGTACGCCTTCTGGCATAATTATTCGAGTGGCATTCAACACAGTGAAGTGTCCAGGTTTTAACATAATCGTTTTTTCCATTTTGCCGCAAGCCCCTCATCCTGAAAACTAATCACAAGTTTACATTGTTCACCTAACCACAAGTTATCTACATTAATTCGATTCAAAAAATGTGGCCGGCTGCTAATTGAATGACATTCATTTGATGTTCACAGCCGTCTGAGAACCGGTTAAAGAGACGATTTTTGGAGAATGATCCAACAATGTCGGATGAAGCGCTTACGGATCATGTTGAACCTCCCTCAAAGACCATGTGCATCAATCACGTGAGTTGCAAGTGGTCTTTGATGTCCATACACCGAAATACTGGCTTGAACTGCCCGTGCGTGATAATGCTATCCGACTGCTCTGTTTCTACAAGATTATGTAGTATATTCGGGCTGGTGAACGTTGTCTTCTCTTTTGTACGAATAATTGCACGCGACCATTGAATGAATGAGTACAATATTGTGAGCCTTTCAAATCAAAAACATTAACTCAGTTTTCCTTAAGCTAATGAGAGCTGTTTGTTTGAGGACAGCGGGAAGCGAGTTGTTGGGCGAAACCTGAAGCAGATCGAGAATCTTTTGTGAATATCCTTGCAGCTTGCTGTAAATATTTCTCCACTTTGATTTGGATTTATTTTCACAGAGAAATGTAACGTTGCTACTTGACTGACTTTTTGAACGGAGTTATGAGCTTATGTACACAGTCTGCAAAAATTAAACTGATGGACTTGATGGTAGCAAGGGTGCTTGACTGTTAAGCGTGGCTTAGGTTTACGCGTGGGAAATCACGGCATTTTAATCAAAGAGGAAGGTTAACGAAAGCATTCTTTGTCCTAAAAGCAGTTCTAGTATACATTGCAAATCCAGCTACTCGTAAGTTCATGTCATTTTCGGGAAGCGACAAGCAAATCGATGTCAAATCTCAGCTTCCATGAAATTGTCAGCCTCATGGAGATACCCGAATTTCGCTACCCAAGACATCAATGGCAATATCGCATATGTACGCGCGGATTCCGATGGCTAAAATTCAAATAAACGGCTTAGGGGAAAAGGGTTGTTCTTGTTGACAAGTCAGTCGACCTTAGATAATAATTCCTTCACTCAGCTATTTATGTATTATAAACTGCGGATCTCAAAACGGTACTGTTGTAATTCTGAATTCATTTTTGAAAATGCTGATAGCACTGTTTGTGTGTTCTATGCTTGTTAAGCATAATAAACTACTTATTCGCGACGAACTATTTGAGATTGGAAGCCACAAAAACAATTTATGAGGATATTTAGGATGGTTCTTTACTGTTTATGCTTTCTCCGCCCATCATTTTGCCAATAAGACTTTCCCACCATGTGTTGATCGATGCATTAATGACAAAAATAATCTTGTTTATTGCCTGACCTTCGCCTCTGCGTGAATCGATGGCTAGAAGTTGTCTTTCGCTCTCTTGTGCCTTCTTAGAAACTGGTCCCGGAGAATAGTTATCCTGGAGGGACTTCCCAGAGGGGCGAATCTAACGGTGGCACAAAGCCGAAAGGTATCTTATACAGTGCTGTAAATGACCTCTCGTCAGCACAGAGTTGTCCACCTGAATCGTCCTCAGACACATGTCATCAATTGTTCGACCTGTTAAAGGGTCAAGATGGTCTACATCCACTAGAACCTCAAGATATCGCCTCGATCGAAAACTTATTACAAACTCATTCGGCAGAGCACCAGGATCCGGATTGGAAAACAAGGTCCATTTTATCGGGACTTAATGGTACAAATCAAGCACAAAACAACAAAGTAGCATCTGTGCATCCCAAACTGACCGATCTGAACAGGATGCAGAAGGAGGATGCAAATAACGAAACAATCCTACATTTGGCTGGTCGAATGAACAGTGGAAAGGACGTGGTGCAACTGTTACAACAATCCATGCCACGTGACCAATTAAACCATGCAATTGTAATGCCAGACAACACAGGACGAACAGCTTTGGCACTTGCTGCAGCTGCTGACGCGGTGGAAACCGTGGGCGCAATATATCAACTAGAAAAGGAATCTTTGGTGAGCAGCAAAGCTCTGGTAGGCAGTAAGCCAAATGAGAACGCCTCAATGAATACAGTGAGTGTAAACACGCCTCAGGCGGCAACTACAGGTCACCCAAACAAATCGCGCAGACGTCAGAAACAATCTGAACCGAGAAATTCAACACCGCTCATTAGTGCTGTACAGGCGGGCAACCAGGAAGTAGTTCATTATCTGATTGAGGAAGGACACTCACTGAATGGTGTAGATGAGTTTGGTCGAAATGTTGTCCACTGGGCTGCGGCCACAAACGATTTGCTTCTACTACAACGGTTGGTTCAATGTAAAGGTTTTAATCGGATGATCAATGCGCGTGATGACAATGATCAAACTCCACTAATGCTTGCCGTTCGCGAAGGCTGGGAAAAGACTGTTCGGTTCTTGCTGGATCACAAAGCCACTGTACTCACTTCAGACTGTATGGAAAATGACCCACTTAAAACTGCCAGATTAAAGGGATTTACCAACATAGAGCGTTTGTTATCCAAGTATTACAATTCTGAAGGATGTTCTGTTGGACTGTCGGAGTCAGGGTCTCACTGCAAGTACCATGAGTCTCCGTTTCCTAGAATCACAGAATCTGTTAGTGAAATGTCAGAACTGGACACGCAAAGTATCGCGGCAGATTCGGAAGATCTGGAACAAGGCGGTTTCACTCCTTCAAAACATCAACCCAAGTCATGGCATCCGACAACACCAGCTAGAACAGCTATATCACCTTCAGAAAGAGCCGTTACGACGGAAGCTGCAAAAACAACGGGGATTGGGGTGCCAAAGGCCTGTCGCTGCAACAATGTTCCGTCAAATGCGAGTTTGAGACCAGAATCAGACATTCTGAGATTGGTCCATCCTGGGATTAGTTTAGAACCCCCAACCTGAGATTGGGAATAAGTTGAACTGAACGAAATCAGTCAATTACCAATTTCAGTAAGCGGATCAACAATGAACATCAGATACAAATTCCATCACAGAAGCAAAACAGAGGAATATAGGATCGATCGTTTTGAGCAATTTTGCATTTATATATATTTTAACTCTATTTTGACATATGAAGTAGGTGTTGTGAAAGCAACGATTAGCGGATGCAGTCAGCAAAGCAGCATGTGATGAATTATGGATGGGTTGTTTTTATTGTTCTCATGTGTATACACCGTTACTGCTCACTCTTGCGTCCACTTTGTACAGAATAGAAGACGGACACTGGAAAAGGAAACATACACGTGCATCATGTTGCACATGTACATAAATTTACAGGTATCGTTACATCCGGTTATCACCACCAACAGCCACAACAAAATCATCATTGTCATCTGCACCCCATTACTCCAGTCACCAACAGTAATACGCTCGCAACCATTACCAACATTCCATGCAAACGATATAGCAGCGGGTAAGAACACCCCGATTCACAGTAACTCCGTAACCCGTTTCCTCGAGCAACTGTGATTTTTTCCGATCATATAAATAAAAGCAAAATGTGCTTTCACTAAACAGTGATCTTTTTTAATCCATCCATCGAGGAGTGGTTGCCGAAAGGAGTAAGATGGGATTTATCGCATTTTGAACTTCAGTCTTGTCAAACATGTCCAGATGTGACGTTATTCTTTTTAAAAGTGGGCCAGACTTCCGAGAGAGGGAGGCCACTAAGATTGTTATCGAGCAGACTGTGGGTTAGTCCTATTGAGAAACTGATGACCACTGAGGGACGTAATAAAGTAACTAAAAAATTCAATTATTCGAACTGTCGGTGTTGACTTGTCCCACAAAACTACACGGGGAAGTCAGTTTCTATTTTGATGAGAACAAAACATTTAAGAATGGCAAGTGATAACTCACAAACTGTAAGGAATGGCGGACATTGAGACTATGGGGCGAGAAATGCGCAAAAAGCTACTTTATATCACTTAACTATCCTTGGATCAGATTTCTGTTCAAATATTTCATTGGAGTGGTTGAAGAAACAAGCTGTTCGGTTAGGGATTTCATCAAAACCACTAAAAAAAGGAGCTCGGTAACCGATGAAATATATGTACAAATAATACTAACTATCTCGTGGTGCCAATGTCGATCTCCCTCCAGGGACTAAAGGTATGAAGGATACAACCGGGACTATGACAAAAGGTGTTTAATATTTTTAAGGCCTTTTTCCACAAATTAATAAAACATGGCTTCTTTGGATTGGTACCTCTAAATCTAGCTGGACGATATTGTGCTATCGAACCATCCGCTCTTATTAGTCTAAACAAAGCTGTTATAAGCGGCATTTTGGATGGGTACAAAAGATACTGCTAAGAGTTTATTGTTCCGGTAGATTCCGGGATCTGCCTGTTCTTAACATCTGATAATCCACTCAGTGACTGACTGATTAGATTTGTCAGTCGACCAATCAGTCGTTTCCCTCTGCCATGTGCCGTGTTGGCCCGTCCTTGAACCCGAACGATACAAATGGGTGGGGAATGCTATTCTCCATCGAGATAAATCAGCCAATGAATCATCTGGCAGGTGCTCGGCTTCCCTGTCTAATGATTATTTCCAAATGGACTTATGAAACACAATGAAAGACAAGGCTATTGTATTCTTTTTCTTTCATTCGTATTCACACTGAGTATCACTTACAATAAATGAGCGGTAAAGATCTGTGACATGGGAAATTTGTTGCGATCTGAAATTGATCAGCGTGAAAATTTTTAAGTAAGAAAAGCGGTCCGTGTGCTTGATTGCGAGACATTTTCGGAGATGTATGCGTTTTTGATGCTGGCCAATGGGCCGGGAAAGTTTCAATGTTTGTACGAATTATTTCTGGGAACTCCGCGACGCATTGCGGAAATACATGTTTATAAACTCAGCCGAAGATTAGACAGACAACTTTAGAAATTTCGATAGCTTACCGTAAACCTCTTAGATTTTCCTGCATTTGTTCGGCCAGCGATATGCCGTGGTTGCCCACAACGCAGAAGAAGTGTCTTTGTGGGCTTCTGATTAAATAAGCTAACTCACAAGGCACAAGGGCGGTAACAGTACGGAAACTCAGTAACAGCTTATTTGTCACCGGCCATCTTTATCGAACCAAAGAGCAGTTCGGTCCTGATTGTTATGCGCAACGGCCGAAAGCGGATTGAGTTGATTTTATTTGAGTAACTTTTGCCTGACGAGGCAGTGGTCAGTCTACCGTCTAGAGGAAGAATATGAGAGCCCTAACAGATAGACTGTGTGGAATTCTTTTTAGAGTACCACTTTGTTGCCTACGAAATCCTCCAACACGATGGCTGCAGCCCTTTGGTGCTGTGGCTAGATTCAGCAGTCAGTGGCATTCATTCACTGGAAATATTTCTGCTTCTTCAAAGTCCCTTTGTTTTTTTAGCCTTAGTTGCAAGATAGCAACCGAGACTAGGGAGCGGCGGTGTAAAATTAATGCATGTAGAAAGTGGGCCGAACTGAGATTTGTCTGTTTTGGTAACAATCACGGAGTGATCGGAGTCGACAAGGTGTGAACACAATCCTTGCCTTCTTTTGCTATGCTGACTCCTTAGTCGGAGGAATTCCAGAGAAGGGAAAGGAAACTGATCGGGCCCCTAATATATTCTGGACTGCGTTAGGTAGAATCAAGTAGTCGAATTCAATGTGCAGCGCATAGAATGATTTGAGCCGTTTGATTATTTGCACTGAACCCATGGAGAAATGTGAGTTACGTGTTATTCTGATCTTGAAGGGTTCATTTGAGAGTCACATCGATTTGCGAACGCTGGCCTACAGACCAGAGTGCCTGATACTCTAGTCAACTAATTACTGTCAACAATTTAAAAGCCGATCTACAAGAAAAATGCAGCCAAGTAAACGAGACACTGAAGTAATTGGTTCATAACCAGCATAATTAAACAGTGCAAAACTTTGCAACGTTTCTGAACTGTCCGTGGAAAACTAGGTAGACTCGACATTTGGTTACACACTGGGAAACAGCGAATCCAACTTCATTAAGAGCATAAAAGGAATTCTGGCAAAATTCCCCAAGGATGTGCTGGTGAATGTGGGTTTGAGGAGTTAGACAAGTGGATGATTGATCAGAAATTACACTTGAGGTGACATTCTTATAACCGATCTTATCAGCATACTATTTGTCCTCTGGTCTGCTTAAGGACTTAGGGCCAAATCGAGGACTGATGACCAGTTCTTACAATTAGCCGTTTTTCCTGGTAAATAGGGCCTGAACTGCTAAGAACATCATGTCCTTATGCTTAAATCAGCGTTTTCACTGCGGTATCTTTCTCGACTGTCCGAATCTATCGACGGTGACTCAGCTTCGATATCATGGGCAAAAGCGTAACGATGCTTCGTGAACTCAGATTCATCTGGGAAACTCGAGCGCAGATGTGGACTACTAAACATTTTCTGAAATTTAAATACATAAATGCATTTCTATTTTGCTGACCTTGAAAATCGAAGGAGAAGTCATCCTATCAAAATTTCCTGCAAGCTGCCTTTATTACGATGTTGACCTCAGGAAACGTCTAACCCTAGGCGTACAGAAATGTGTAACCGGGTTCTGAATAGCTTTCATATTCTCGAGTTTACTTTCAGTTATTCACTGAATTGTAACATTCCTGTGATAATTCATCCTTTTCTTCAACAACACATTTCCGCAGTGTCAAAGTTAGACCGGCAGTTAGTCAGCCACCTCTTTCAAGTTATTCCAGTTTCCCTCCACAATGACAGTGTGCACAATAATGAAGTAAGTATTTCTGACTGAAGCTGTAGACAGCATCAACCGTAAAGCAGAACTCTGCAAACAACTTATATATCGATAAGTTACATGCCGTCTGGTCGGGAAATGAATCATCCCCTGTCCGTCGGTTCAAACTTGTTGTATGGTTTAGTGATTAAATCACGGACAATAAAACATTCACACTGACTGTAGTGTGTGCGTGCAAAAAATAACTAGATTGAACCGGGGTCCTGTGGGTTGCATTCTTTACTTGCAGGTGTGTGAAAAGACATCTATTCCCGTTCTAGCTCCCGTTTCTGGCTGTCGATTCGTGTTTACCCTCTCTCGCATCGATTTATTTGTAATGTATCTCCTATGTTAATGGTTCCCCTGACCGCTTGCTTTACCCCATGAATGTGATCTAGGTTCAAGCGTTTTGTCCGATCCATGGGTTGTGCACCATATTTCAAAATAAATGTTTGTCAGACTAACTTCGTCTCTTGTCCTGTGTTCTTCTTCAATTACTGCTGAAGCACGTAATTTAACTTCATCGCACAAGCATTTGTAACAAATACATCACGTTTGCTTTTCTGAATCTTGCAACTGACCTTTAACGGGTTTGCAAGTCAGTCAGCTGAATCGGAGTGGGAGCTGCCGAAGTCATCAATTTTTCATTCTAATTTGGTTTCATGGATCAGAAAACATATCATTTGAGAACAGATTTCCCTAAAATCACTGTTGTGCAATTGCAATATCGTATCTTTTGCCGGAAGACTATACTTTATCTTGTGTGGTACGATCTTTCTAGTTGCGTTCTTTCTTCCTATTGAGTGAACCAATAATTTTACGGGAAGCTAATTGCCTGAAACGACCAGGCAAATATTTTCGATGAAGTACTGTCAAAAATATCACCAGCCCAACATAAGACTAGCAAGTAATCGTCATATATACATGGAAAGTCCTACCACAGGTTTAGGTTATTGTTGTTCGTTAAACAGTAGCTTTTAACTATTCATGCCGTTTATCACGGTCAAGGTTTTGGTCCAACACGGCGTAGCAGCAGATCAGAGTAGTACTAGAATAAAAGAAAACGGAATATTCCAATCCAAAAGCGGAACACATCCGGACCGAAAGAGCAAGAACCTGAGATAAATACCGTAGGATAAAAATGTATCTCATCCACGAAGATCAGCCGTCTAAATGCAGGCTAAATTAATGCGACTTCTGACCAAAATATGCAGTTAAGTAGGAAATAAATTAATTCCTACTTTTATGTCTTATGCAGCGTATTTACGAAATCCCCAGTAAGAGGCCACAGCCATGGAAAGGCTGATGAATCAAAAAGTGATCGGCGGTGAGAGGACTGAAACTCACCTCCTGCCCGTCGGAATGCTATGATTTTATCATGTTAGCTGCAGCTGGTCTTGACATTCTAACCGCGTCTCGATGAAATGAGCTAGCCAAGTAATGATTTTGACCTGATGGTCCAACTAATCTCATATCAAATCCGTCTAAAATGAAGGGTTAGAAAGGGTGCAAATAACTAAACATTGCCACACAATCATGATAAACAATAGTAAAAGAATAGGATCTATCTTATCCGGATGAAGAAAGGTGCGACAGGTGCTGCCAATGAGGTAAAACGTGCAATATTTTAAGAAACCATTTTTGACCAGTTCGATTTTGGTCGGTGCAGGATTAGAACGCATCATCTTAGTTGGGCGGGAACATGTGATTCGGTGTTACGGAAGATGTTAGTTCAAGGTATTACAAAAACCGCTGATATAAGCATATAAAATTTGCCATCTTAAATGGATCCTTCTGTCCAAGATACTGCGCGAGAGGAAATTATGCAGAACGATATTATCCTTCCTTGGCATAGGTTATTTGAGGACGAAACTAGTCTACTTTTCAAGATTTCAGTAGATAAAAGTGTTTTCGTGATCTGAGGATTGAATATGCTTTGAAGCAAATGTTTGGATAGAACAGCGACCAGCCACCTTGAGTAATGTCTGAAGTCTCTATTGCATTTAAAAGCTTTTGCGAACAACGGTACACTAAGTACCGCTGAAAACAGTCAGGTAACCATAACAAAACATAAGAAGCAGCAGTACAATCCTGACATCTCGAACAAGTGGAGAGTGGGATACAAGAAAAACTATGGGATGGTCATAAAGGAGAAACTCGAACAAATCTCACAAAATTATCCCAAGATACCTTAATAGAATCATGAATAGCTGCGATCGAGTCAAGGGTATTCCTATCTGGTTTATTTGCAAGCTAATACTAGACATACAGGACGACAGTAAAGAAAGTAGTCTACGAAGTGTAGTTTTTTACATTTGCTTGAGTGTTGGGAAGGTCGTAGTTTTGGGAAAAAGACATTTTGAGAGCTCCTTTGATTAATGATCATTGTTAGTCACAACAAAAGTGTTCGTTGTTTTGGTGGTTTTAGGAAGATTGAAGCTTTCCCAGGTGAAACTATTTCAATCAGAGGCAGATATATAGCAGTGCTTAACGACTCAGTGTCCGTTGATTGATGAATAAGTGCTGAATTCAGACTACTTAAACTAAGCTTGGCACAATAAAATAGCAAAAGATGTTCACATGCCATCCTAATTCCAAGTTATGGGATTCCACCAGAGAGTGTCCTTGAAATCGGTGTACAAAATGTTGCTTAAGGCGTATAATCTCACGTCTCGCATAGGCTAATTTGACAAATGTTTCAGCACGCATTCCTGGAGTCTTCTCGAGGATTTTAGCAAAGGAAGAGTAACCGTTCTGTTGCAGGAAATTAGACTTCAGATGAGCAGCACCAATCGAGAGTTCTTGTAAGTGAACGAAGGAGGAAGTTTCAGTGTAAAAGTGG
Source organism: Fasciolopsis buskii (assembly GCA_008360955.1). Classification (NCBI taxonomy): domain Eukaryota; kingdom Metazoa; phylum Platyhelminthes; class Trematoda; order Plagiorchiida; family Fasciolidae; genus Fasciolopsis; species Fasciolopsis buskii. The sequence continues at coordinate 292,355 of LUCM01000241.1, forward strand.
GTTTCAAATAGAATCAGGAGGCACTGGTATACAGTGATGGCTTAAGAAGGGCAAAATTTTCTTCTGTTATATATCTGGGTGTTCTTTATCATCTTAGCTCTTACCAGGGGATAATTTGTTAAACAAGAATAAGTTTTGGGTCTGAGGGAAGTTAGAGCAAGGTTGTCGTTGGAGAGGGGAGATTTTAGCTAGACGGGAAAATTGAGCTGATTGGCGTCAAAATTATTTAAAACATCACTCCCTCCGGGTGTTAACACAGACAACGTTCATACAGTCAGAGGTACATAATGTGACGGTTTAAATTTTAGACAGATATTCTCGTACAAAGCGGATAACTGAAGTATCAAGCAGCACAGAGAGCATTATAGAATAGACTAATTTCTGGTGCATATTGTTGAATTGCGTACATTCTGATCACTAAAACCAGGCACAGGCCAAAATGCACCATCTGATTTGCCATTAGTTGTGGCCAAACTATGGCAGAAACCACCGACAAGCGGTAGACTCCTATAAAGGGGATTTATTTACGTATACAAGAAGGTTACACGTTGTCAGCTGTGAGATGTTTCAAGCAGAGCGAAACGAATAAGGCTGGAGGACAACGGGAGGATGCAATGACTACTTTAATGCGACGAACTGAATATACTACAGTTCTACCGAACATACGCCAGCATGGCTGATTTTAGGAGTGATCATAGTTGAAGTAATTGTTTTGGAGATTATCGGACCACAAAATTCAAGACCAATAGAAGTCTTCTTGAGCCTGAGGGACACGTTGCGCGGCCGTAAATGCAGACCTCCCATTATGGGAAGGGTCTACAAAGCTACAATTCCTAATGTCCCACTCGGCGGCTGCAAAGTCCAGGTTAAGGATGGTCAACGGATGCCTGCGTTTGACCATCGTTGTCTCTACAGCGCTACCTGAATCTAGTGGGAACAACGGTTACAAAATAAATAGGTTCTTGGTCGTATTGAGTGCAGACGGTTGCCCTCTGACCGAGACGACCAGTCTACAGCGACCTTAGAGGCTTGGACACGTCCTGTGTAGACCTATCCGCAGTCTACTTTTTGTGTCGTTCTTACAACCACTAGTGAATTCCGGAAGAACCGGCACAGCTATTAGGCTAACTTTATACAGGATCATTACAATGTAGACTCAGCATTGATTTCGTTAGTGCTTCCCGTCTTTCTGACGGAAAGCCAATAAATAAAAGCCATTACCGGTTAGATACTCTAATAGTTATGGATCAGAATGAAGGTCAATGATACAACGACTTTGTGACTTGTTCTTTGACATTTTGAATCACCTGAACTGATGGCAACCAGCCAAACCATTCAAAGCAAGTGAGATGCTTCTGCTTATTTTCGTCTGTGAAGTGGTTTTCCTATTTCCGCCAGCTTTATTTTACACACCAGATTTGTTGTTCCAGTACCATTCTTGCCTTTTTTGAGCAGCACATTTATACACGTAAACAGATAAATATCTATATGTACATAAATACATGTGAACAGAGCGACTAAATCTAGAATGATCATTAAATTATGATGGGTGCGTGTGAGGGCTGCATGTTAACCCGCACTTCACCACTTCATCTTCTAAATTCGGTCGGATAATTGGACAGAAAATCTACTAGTGGACGTGTTATTGCGAGAGACATTTTATATTCTTGTGCAAGTTGCAGTCGAATGGAGAAAATGATATGGAATTGAACGACCGTAAGGTTATTTCACTTTGAAGATCATTGAAATTTTGTACTAACCAAGGGTAGGGAACAATAAAAGCAGCTGACGGCAGATTGATACAACAGCATTCCATGTTCCTGTGATTTATTCGCTGGAAACAGCAACTTAGTTATCTGTCGATTGCTGCTCATTGATTTGCGCATAGCGAATCATATAGCGAAACTAATAAGTATAAAGTGTTCTTGGTTAACTGATATCCGATTACTTGTGCAGCTGAGAATTTGGCGGGCATCCTGTTTTGCCAACCGGGAGTAGCAAGATTGATAGTCTCAGTAAACTTGTGAAATGGAATTGGTGGCTTCGATTACCTTTTATCTTCTGCTAAAGTTGTTTCGCACAACCACCATGAGGGAGCTTGTTATGCAAGTACGGTAAGATCTCACGTTGCTAAATATAACAAAGTTGTGAAAGTCAACTGGGAATTTAATGCAAAATTGTGGTGCTTCTTCACCGACTAATTGTTATCGTGGCTGCATTTATTATGTTAGCAGTATTATCAACGAATTATAATTTTTTTGTGATTGTACGAAGTACTTCTGAATATATATATATATATATATAAATTATCGAATATGTGCTCGTACCTACTCAATCCTGCATATAAGTGTGGATATAAGTCTGCTCTTGTACGAAATCTCATGCTTACTCGAAGACAATCCTATCAACTGCAAAATTTATTTTATAAGACATATGCAGTTTAACATGGAAACAGTGCGTTTTTCGATCGAATTCAGGCGCACTTTTATCTGCTGTACGTGAAATTCACAAGAAAGTCTTGAATCAAACACAATCCGCCATGTTTATTCGCTAACCTTATATACATGCATATATAAGTTTACAAAGTCGAAAATACTGCAATGGAAAGCGGAGCGTTTTTAGAGAAAACACCATCCTGAAACAGTTCTTCAGTTCCTTAATGAATTTATGTTTTATCACTTACTTGTCTTTCATATGTAAGTGTACAAAGAGCCGGATTTTGTTAACGTGCTTCCCTATTTTTAATTTGGTTCAGTCCTAGGAAGTTAGAAGGTCATTCGATGAGGAGATTTTGTCTATATTGTTTATTTTAATTAGCAAAAGAGAATTTGGGCACGAAAGTTACAAAAACGTGATTGATAGATGCTGACTCTTAGAACTCTGCTCAGACCACATTGGTTGGCCTCATCTCGTGGCATCCCAAACCCTTACGGAGCTTGGATTCTGACACCAAACCTGCAAGCTGTATATGCTTGGCAAGAGCAACTGCATTAATGAAGTCCGTGAACGATGTACATAAAATACCGGAGGGGGCAAAGTGGTCTTGAACTGTCCGAGAGCAGCAAGACGATCTAGACGGGTCTGAGTTGCAGAAACCAAAAGTGTTTCAACGAAGGAGGCTAGTTCATTTTAAATCAGGAATATGTCTACCCGCGCAGAGCGGATGACATTATATCCAAGTTCCAGAAGGTCGCACGGAGAAGGCTTTATCGGAACACCCACGAACCTATATACTGAAATCAAAGTTACGGGAATTTGGGGAAAGAAGGACTTCCAAAACGAGGAAAAGCTACCTTCAGGTGCCAAGTGATAAAAAGGAAAACGCCAATCATCCATTTATTACTTGCATTGTGAAAATCCCTAATGTGATTGTTATAATTCATGTAATCAATTGAACAAAGTAGGAGATCCTGAAACGTAAATGGCGAAAACAAATCACCATTAGCAATTCAGCTGTTATCGATAAAATTACGAGCAATTTTGTGATCATTACGCTCACATCCGCGTTTTTATCACCAACCGAGTGACGGTAATAATAACAAAACAGGGAAATCTATGTAAACAGTAATAACCGTTATCTTTGTTATCCATCGATTTTTGCTTCATTTATTTTTGTATTCAAAGCGATAGTGGATTTCATGTGCCCATCAGCGCATATATTTGACCTTCGTTTAAAAATATGAAACTGCTGAAAGTTTACATTTCGAAACGTGACCTTTTGAAAATTATTAGTTTTTACGTCATTTACGGGTGAAATCATGGGCTTGGTTACTAGGACTTGTTGATTACACATTCTGAAATGTGTCCCGGTGCCAACTTACAACAGCGATAAAGTGCACAAAAGTGCATGCATGTCGGTGTCGAAGTAAGACCCCAAACATGTGCCCTGCAAAGGGGGTTGCCTTTATTGAGTTACCGACTAAAGCTGACGCCATTTCATACATCATTCCCCCGGATTATAAAATTCACGGACAAATTTCGAGCTAGCAAGCGATTATTTTTGCAAGGTTTCTCTCGTTTTCCAAAAATGAGTACCATGCCAAAATTCACATCGTTCTTTTGACTACCCAGACAAATGCAAAGTCGACGGACTAAAATGAAAAAATCAGACCTTCATTTTTCGGAATTCTTGCATCCATGGCCTCACAGTGATTTTATTTCAGAAATTTGGGTTTTATTCCACCCCATCTGCATCATTTTTGTTTTTCGTTATGAGTGACCTAGGTACGACTGACAATAGGAATTTTTACTGAAAATCCCCAATCGTTTTCATTTTACATCTTGGAATAAAACGTATACTCGAACATTTATTAATTCACGGTTAGGTTTAGTGGAAGTTTTTGTTAAGGGATTGCGGTTAACGTCAAACCAGTTGTAACGTTTATGTTCAAGTGCCTTGGAATCACCGAAAATGTTAACAGGAAAGCAGCTGAATGAGATCTCCGGTGAGGGTCTTTGGATTGGATAGCACAAAATCATTCAGATCAATATGAGAAGGGCAATGAGAATACAATCGGTGTCTGTCGGGCTTTTCGTGTTTGCTCGAAAGGTGATGATTGCGCAAATGTCCATCGTGAGACCAGTAATGTCAGGACTCGTATCACCTTTCTGAAGGCTAGCCTTGTCTGATCGACGAAAATCCCCCCACGAGTCACGTGATTCTTAAATGCACTTACCACCCTTTCTCGCTCTTAACGATTCAAATGAGATTCTAGTGAGGCCCAATTTTACTTCGATTTCCCATTTTTCTGTGAAATCTCTCCAGTCACTCCTTACATTTCATATTGTGATATTTAACGTGAATAGCTAATGGGAACGCGCCAAATTGATAACTAGTTTATATTTTTACCCGTAATCTTGCACTATTCACTCAGGCCCACAAAAAGTATACATTTTTCTGAACAAAACTATTTGGTTGGTGGTCCCGTTACCTAGGTAACCTAACTGGAAGAAGGTTGCACGGTGACTCGAACAAACAGACCCATATTCACGATGTCAGGGCACTCTTGCATGTTTGAAGCTGATGTATTAGTGTCCAGTAAATCAATTATTACATTTTGTCGCAGGACTGTTTGCAAAATTTTGCTGTCTTTAATAATCGGTAAGAGATTATCCCATTTTAGACAGGCCAAAAGCACGGAGACTTTGGCGTCGCTGGTGAATTTTGTGAAGTCGTGCGTTTGTCTGCCATCGTCAGTGTGCCTTGCTATTTGGCCATTGCAAGGATCGCTAAGATCAACACGTGGTTTGCTCTTTAATGCCATATGCTCGTCAGAGCGGTCAGGTCGGTATCAGACAAATTTATACTGTCACTCATCTAGACAAATGTTGGTCAGTTTGCTAAGTGCGAGATAAAGTAACATTTTGCAGACTGGCATAAATTACCCAAATGTCAGGGATTTAGCTAATCATGCCAGAGCTTAGAAATCAATAGAACGACGGGGAAATCTTTGTGGGTGTTTAACCAATTGACAAATTTCGAGTAAGATACTGCCTGGTGGCATTTTATAAGTTTGGTCTTGACTTTACTTTTAACCTCAAGAACATGGCTTCAGGTTTTCAGTGATTTCGGTTTCAGGCAAAATCGAATTGTTAGCAGCATTATCCACCCAAATTAGCGCTTATCTCACGAGAATGACAAACCTCAAAGTGAAGTTGTGTTAGATGAATAGAGTCGACGGATAATCTTTTAACTGAAAATAATGTTACCACGACCCCTTCGTAGCTCAGTTTCAGCAAGGTGGATATTCATCCATTGATAGTGACTTATAAAAAGTGTGGTGAAACAGTCGGACTCATGGGTTTCAGAAATGGTATGATATCAAAGCAATGGGATATTTGATGGTAGTCGATAATGACGAAGGTTTATTGAACGCTTTAAGGCGAAGAAAATAGCTTTTCCGGAATGCACATGAATTGCAGAAAATCAATCAACACCTCTTCCTGATAGCCTCTGAATAAGCCTAAAGGTTCTTAACTTGTATAGTTTCATATGTTCATTAAATCGTTTTGTACTTGGAAAGCCCCCCTGTGGCCTTGGGTAACGAACTAAACTTGCACCGTCAGTTCACACGTTATTCCCCAAGCACACAGGGGGTGAAAATTATTTTATTAGAAAAGAAGGGAAAGGTGGTTGGAAAATGATTTCCTATACATCCTCAGAATTGCCTTCGTTTCTCACTATTTATTACCGGGAAATATCCTATAAGGTAGCTCTGGATGAATCGTTCGAGGTTTGATTCAACACTAGTATTTGACAAGGAACTGATCAAAATTAATCGTTCTAAATTAGGCAGTGTGCTCCTAGTCTAAAGTGAACAAAAGCGCAGTCTAACAGTCATGTCAGATTTGTATCATGAAGTGTTTTCTGCAAACCGGTGTACAGTGCCCATCAGAAATTAACCCACTTTAAATAACCCGAGCTCCAAATGCTTTATACCATCGCATTGAGATAATTAAATCTAGTCAAACCAAGTTGTATCTTACTTGTACAGTAACATTCAAATTTGTTTGGCTTCTAGATGGTTCAATGGAACGAATAACCATCGGCGTCGTCCGCGGAGCGAGATCATACAAATGCTAGGCTATGTACCTCGGGCACGTACTCCGAGGTTTCGGTGATAAACGGGTCTGCTTCAAGGTTAGCATCACTTATCTACTTGAACTCCCATTTTAAGGTGAAACTATGACCTGCTGCCCAAAGGGCAAAGCCACTTAGTCTCGGTTCAGTCAGTTACACAGCAGTGAGAGGGATCATGTCAGGGACCCTGGGCTATCTGACATGCCCGTTTGCACTTAGGTGAATGAGACACGGACTAAAAACTCGGTCGATTGCAGGCAAGGAGGCAGGGTGGCGAGCCAACCGTTCGCCCCAATTCTGGAATAGGGAAAATGCTCTCTGATTTCGTGACTAGCTCAGAAGCGAACGAGGCGGCGTTCGAAATGAAGGCCAGCGAAGATACAATATTCTCGAGATACGGTGACAAATCAGCCTACATAACCCGTTTGATTATCACAGGGGGACGAAACTGTCGCGTAGACGGGCCAGAAGCCATTATAATGGCACTCACTTGATTACCAGCGTGTGTTGGAACCTGAGACAAGTTGGAAGATTGCAAACGCTAGAGCTGCTGATTGTGAAATATTTAGCATAAAAGCGTCCACCATGTCGTTCATTAAAAGGCCATCGATTGTGACGAACTTGGAGCATTCATTTTTATCTACTGAATAAACTTCAACAAAAGATGTAGCTCAAGGAAGAACTGCGAATCAATGACAAGGAAACACGAAGGCGACGCCAGTATCTAGGGAACTTGGTGGTTTTGCTTGGAAGCATAGGTCGAAAACAAACAAAGTGGTTGTGATAGGACGGAGAATAAGGAGAAATAGAAGCTCGACACATGCGTTAAAAGCCATATTTTAGAAATTTCAAACGGAGCCGACATTTTGACATCAACCCGTTGACTGGTAGCACCGCAATTCTGTGGCATCGTTATTTCATTGTTTCGTTGGAAAAAACTTGCCCCATTATTGCCTCTTACTTATAAACACTCCTGGTTCTCATTCTCGATTGGGATCACACACTGTTGTACCTCAAATATCTAATCCATCCGAAGAAGGAATCTGGCTGGCTGACAGGCAGCTCGTGAATGCACGCCTCTGCCCTATATGTCCATTCCGGCATTGTTGTGTACTAACAACTGCTCCCCGTTTATGAAAATGTAGGACCTGTCCTTCCTATTACAGTCACTGACTCATATTCGCATTTGTGTCATCTGCACACAAAAATCGTGGCTGAACGTGGATATTGCTGGTTCACTCGTGTCAATAGACAGCCTCAAACACCATCGGAATCCCAGAATTTCTAACAAGAAGTTAACTGGAGCCGGTATGGCAACACATAAACTCCTTCTGGTCTGGCAAGTCCGAAGTTATTTATACGTACTACGTAAATTGAATTGATTGCCTCGTAATTCAGCCCCATCCCAAGTGTTCTCATCATACCAGTAAGATCATGGAGAACTTGTACATCGACCCTTCTAGCTCACAACGCAAAATTCGTGTCTTTTCTTGCACTTCTCATTTCAGTTCTCGGGATGGTCTGCATATCATTGTAGGTGATTTCAATCACGCATCAACCTTACCATTGACTGTGTTCGATTTGACGGATCTCTGAGTTTCTCTCACCAAGTGGAACTCCATTTCAGATAGATTTATTGCCCAACTCCCTGACTTCTCCGAAACCACGTGCTCCCATCCCAAGTAGTGATCATTGCCTGCTTCTTTTAAGGCACAAGATGTACCCTCGATCAGCCTTCGATTCCTCCAAGCAAGCAAATTACATCCAAAATCGTCTCCGTAATTTTTCACACAACAACCTTACTTTTCTTCGGAAACCTCTCTCACACATATCTTCTGGCTTCTGTTTTCAACCCCCGTTTAATGACAATGTCAGACTTTCACAGAGACAGCCAACATCATCTTTGATATGTGCTGTTCATCCGAAACACTATTTGTCTCAAATTTCCGCATCTCGCCCCAGATACTGAAATCTCTTAGGAGACGCAAGGATTGCTTCTACAGATCCCGTGGTAACTCAAGTTTGCGGTATATTTCCACCCTAATAAATGGTGAAAACAAACGCCTCGGCACGACATTCGCCAGTCAGCTTTTGAGTGGTAACAACAACCGATTTCTATGACAATTCATTGGACTGCTGTGTGAGAAGAAAAGGAGACGTGAAATGTTCTGTGTATGTAGACAGCATAAATCAAGCTTTCATCCATCCTTCCACGTGCACATCAGTCATATTTGGACAGGGTGATGATGAGACAGTGAAGAAGTGTTTAAGCTATTCAACGCCACTAAAATTATCACAGGATTTAGTCCTGACAATCTGCCCTCAACTCTTTCAAGGTACAGTGCTGTGGCTCTGATTGATCCACTCACTTCTCTGACCAGCACATCATTCAGCTTGTCTTCTATCTCTGACTACTATTGTTTCCATTCCAAAATCCACCAGTTCTACTGCTTCAGCTAAACGCTTTCACTCCCATCGCCCTAACATCTTCTGGCCCTGAACTAACAGAGTGCCTACGTTCTTCTACGAATCCTCCTGACGACCCATTCCAACTGGCTTATAAACGTCACGGTCCACTTTGGACACCGTCGTTGCCCCAATTCATCCCATGTGCAAGTCCCTAGACGGATCGATGAAATCTGTAAGTTGCACCTTCCTGGACCATTCGTCAGCATTCGATTTGGTCACACTCTGTCTTCGACTTCACAAACTTGAAATATTTGGTTAACCCATGCCTTTATCAGTACGGCTGTCTGATAACTTCAATAACCGAAACCAGTGAACACGAGTGGACGGTAAAACTTCAAAACTGTCGGTTAACAATTCAGGCGTGCTTCAGGATGCTGTTCTTTCACCGAATCTCTTCTCTAAGCACATCAGTGACTTATCAACTAGCTCTCCTTATCATCTGTTTAAGTATGCCAATGATGTTGCCCTCTCTCACCTCGTTTCGAGCAACGATGACTTTCAAAGTTTTTCCAACAACCTATCTTCCATCTACAATTTCTCTGAACAAACGGGTTTATATCTCAATACGTCTAAGTGTTTCGAATGTCTGTTTCTCTCTCCTTTTCTCTCAGTCATCTTGCCCATCTGAACCGCCTTTCATCAACTCAGAAACACTTACCAGGGCTGATTCCTTGGAACAACCAGGGTTTATTATTGATCAAAATATGCACTGGAATCCTCACATTTTCACTTGTGTTATTTCAAATCAGAAAGCTTCGACACTACAAGGTGAAACAAAGCACCATTTTACGGTTTGCATACCAATGTTTTTCCATTCCTTCTTTATTGTCCTGCTATTATTTTTCCAGGTTTACGGTAAAAGGACTTTAAATTTCTTCACGAGTAGCTATCAATTATCAGGTGTCTTTCGTACCACTAAGTGAATTGTTCATTAAATTGTGATCAATACCAATCCGGATGTGGAATGTTTGCTCACAAACTACTCCCAGATTCCACACATCCTCTATACAACGATCTTTCAGAGTGCCGTCCTCATGTTCCAACATGATCCGTTTTTCGTTTCATGCCTTCTAGATTCAATACTTATAGGAACTCCACTGTCTCATATTTAACATGCATCTTGACAAACCGTGATCATGTATCAGCTGATTTCCTGAGCAGCCTATTATGATGTGTTCATATCAACATTCGACGATGTTCTTACATCTTCAGTGCTTCATGATGTCGTGTATATCAGTTTTTATATTTTCAACTATTTTTAAGTGAAATACAACATTCTTGTCTTCAGAACTCAGTGCAATACATTATATCACAGTTTATTTATTAGTTAACCTCCAGGTAAATTCTGCCGCTGATTTTATCTATTAAAGTGTAGTTTCACGATAATAGCGATCATACCTATTATCCAACTAATTCCACGTTTGTCACGATACAAAGTCGCTTCGATGATCGTCATGTAGGTCACTTAGCACAGAATCTTTTAAAGTCAGATCGACCACTTACCGATGACTGGTCCTTCATGAAGTGCGCACCATTCCACTGATGAGAAAACACTGTTTAGATTGACAGGTTTTTCTCTGCATAATTTTTCGTCACTTCAGACGGAAGAACGGTGTTCCTTCTTGACGACGAGCGTGCATCTTTTAAAACAGACTACCAGGTAACAAACGACCAATACTGTTAAACAGACGGAAATATGCTGCCAATTTTATTGTGGAGATCGAGACATCTAAGTGTGACCAACATTCCTTGAGGCTTTCTCGATAAAAAATGAGCCAGAACAGTGGTGATGCATTTATGGTCTAAGCTGTTTATCATATGATTGAGTCGCAGGGGCACTAGAAGTGATACATCTGGTGGTCTTCATTGCCCAAAGTGCCAATGTAAAGGGACCATTATGTTGAAACCAGTAAATGGGAGTGGCATAAAACTACGGTACCTGAAAGGACCAGGTATAGTAACGCGTTGAACAATGGCAAATTGTGTCAACCTTTAGAATGACCGACGATTTCGGTGGGCAAATTTCAAATTAGTCTCAAATATCATACACTCCTTTTTCTTGTGTCCCCCGGATTTCCTTTGCAAACAAAGCTCTCCTCTTTCCTCCTGGCATATTTCTGAATGCTTTTGTCTTGCTAAACTCAGTACATATGAACATAGCAAGGAAATCAAGAAGGCCTATTACCACATTTATTTTCATTGTAGCACAAACAATTTTAAAAATGTATGTGTTACATCTATTTTCTAGTTAATCTGCTGGGTTCAACGGCTTCCGACTCAACGCTTTCAAAAAGATTTTCTTGGTTTATTATTTTCCAATTTAATCATTTTCATACTCCCGCTTTTTTGTCTGCTTCGAACTCTCCATAATTCCAGACACGAAAGGCGGGAGAATGGTCCCGCGGTCCCATTCCCCCCAGACCGTGACACGTGAAAGCTTGTTAGGCAAATTGAATTCACACTAGCAATCTGCTCGTCCATATTTCTTGGTTTCGGATAGTTTGTCTCCTGTGATATTTAAGATAGCAGATGGTCCGGCGATTTGATTTCTAATCAGTTCTAGAATAAATGCATTATAACCACTAACAGTATTAGTGAAATTTGCAATTTTGTTTGTTTAGCCGATCATCCCGGGTAAAGAATATAAATGGTTATTTTCGTGTCCCCGAAAGGACAACCGACGACTTTCCATCATATCGTTTTCAAACCAGTATGAACAAATAAGCTTTTGAAATAACCTACTTCCGGTATGTTCGTTTATCAGAATAGATGATTACGATAACAGTGATGACGCAAACAATCCAACCCATGGAACGATTTCGCCTCACGCTACCAACGGAGTGCCGTATAGTTATTCTTAGTGCCTGTTCTGATTACCTCGTAGATAAGATCAGAGAGCTATCAGTCAGAAACAACATTGTGATTGTGAATTGTACCATTAAACATTGACCGTAAAACGTATACAAAGTTATATCTAATTTAATACGAAACTCCAAGTAGTCGCACAGTCATTAGTGACTGAAATACATTTATAACCTCATTGTGGCAATAGCTGTTCGACGTGTCGCCGGTAGTAGGTGAACTATCACAGTACTCTTAATGCTTTCCAATCACCGTGGCCAATTCACCAATACTAGAGAAGAGTTCATTACCGGAATGTGTCACAGTAGGGAAAACAAACAACAACTTGGTCATACGTACTTGTTGTCATTAGGTTGATAATAACCGATAAGTAAATGAACCCGTTTAACATGTTTCTGTGTTGGAGCCAATAGGGGAATCATACAAGGACGGAAATGGGCATAGGCGTGTCAGGTATGGTAAGTTAAGTATTTGCATCATTCACTGCCTCTGTTTACACCAACTCCGTGGAGGTATTTTTTTAGATTAAAGTCTCCAGAAACGTAAGTAGACATGAATTTTAAGATTGTGTACCAGCCGAGAACAAATTATTTGGATCACCATTTTGAATAATGTTGAGCAGGGTGATTTGTACCGTTTAGGAGAAGTTTATTGGTAACATGTTTGTTCATCCTACCGGACAGACGGTTTTATAGTCTCTAGGTGCTAGGCCATTCAAATAAAGTATAACTGTCAAATACATCTGGAGGCAACATAACCACGTCAGGCGGCACTCTCTTAAGCACTAAATGCGCTGCCATTACACTCGTCATTTCTATTCCTTGTTTTCGGACATTGCTAGGTTGGTTTTTTGTTTTTTTTTCTGGTACAGCGCTGGCAGATGAACGGCAACGCACATCGGTATCCTAAAACGGTTTCGCTCATTTTCTTATTTTTTGATTCTGCTGACCAGCGTTTATGAACAAACGTTTTAGACAAAATTTGTGCACTTTTAGCCGTATCCTTCGTACTTATAAGAACACAATTCCAAAGATCCTGGATAATGGGATTGGTGTTTAATTAAACAGCCTTTTTTCTCAACTACGGGGCATGCTGTGATCATTGTATAAAGAAAAATAGCGTCAAACGACAGATAAAACCATCTGTAATTATGGCTGATAACAAGCAAACTCCCACTTTACAGTTTCATTTTCGTAGATTCTTCCCGGTGATTGAATACTGGGGTTTGGTCAGGTGTTGGGAAGCGCAAGTCAAATCTGTTCGGATTAGCTGTTTCGATGGAATTCAGGGGGTATCCAGTCGCTGCATGAAATCATTTTGACACGCTCATTCGAATGGGTACAAGCTATCACATTAACAAGACACATTTTCTTCCCTGTTTGTCACTCTACGACGACGCAAAACCTGTAAAATGAACGAAAGCATTCATTTTCTTCACCCCCAAGGTGTGACTGGGATGTGATATCGCTTTGTGAATGAAGCCCATGCGATTCATTGCGGCACGTACACCTTTTTTCTTTAGCGTGAGTTCCAAATAAACCTTTACGACTGAAAAGAGGCTATCTCGTCAGAGAAACTGTCAACACAAGCAAAAATGCCTTGTGCTTCAGCACACTGATTTGCTCGCCGGGTACTAAACCTAGGAAAGTACTGAGTGCGAGTACGTAACAGAACTGCGTGCGTCTACTTCTGTTGGCTAATCAAAATTTTTGTTCTGGTTTGCGCAAACGGTTCCATTTTTATTTTTACGTGTATCTTGCCTTCGTAAGACTGTTTCGACACATCTTAGCTTTGACCTACCTAACTGTGTTTGTTGGGAGTTCCAATTGTTCACACTTTCTTGTGTATTTCCCACTCTATCCGATGACCCGATCTTACTTCGGCATGATTTGATGTGAAACGGTAGTCAAGCGGTCACCATTGTGGCATTCGAACCAGAATGTCGCTTTTCTCTCTGTTCCCATTCTTCGCCACTTCCAAGGATGACAATCATTTTGCTACCTTGGTTCATTTCGTGAAACGCTAATCTTACAAGATACCATAGATGAGGAAAAAGCAAAAATGGCAACAGCAGATTAATAATCCAAACACTTATATCTAATGAAAGCAAATACTCAAAAACAATGAACTTCAATAAAATATGGCCAATTAATGCAATAAGGTTTGTTGTTTGGTTCAAAAAATGACCACAGCATATTTGGTGTTTGCCGATGGGAAAGTTTCACTGAAAACAGTACTCATTGAACAGGTCGGATGATTTCTTTCACGCCAAAAGACCACAGGCGAAGGCACACTGGAGTCGATTTGAATCTTCTAATGAGTAAGATAGCTAGAATAGGAAACTGAATAATTCGTCCGAGTAAGAGTTTGTGTGTAACGGCTTCTTGTAGTTGATACTGGAGTTGCTGAATGTTGTCCTACGGCCCCTAATGCTCCTTGGTTATGCTTCTAAAGGGGACCTACCAATTCATCAGGAAAGTTTTCTTTGATGGTTATCAGAACAGAACAGAACAGAAAAGAACAGAACTAAGTTCCAAAAAACATTCTGAAAGAAATGAAAGTGCGGCTTTCTGAAAAAAGAATTCGCAGAAAAGAGCAACATTACTTCCCGCCGAATGACTAACTTCGGTAGTCGATTAAATAACTGGAAAAGATGTTTCCTACCGAAGAAACTAGATTCTCCAATCCATTCAGATAAACAGTGAATAGCAACAGTTTTATGTATAAAATATATTGAAGAAGCTTTCGTCACTCCGGTTTAATGATCAAGACATGCACTTGCAAAATAGTGACTCAATTTGTTCAAAATACACAGTCCTGCATACTATACCCGTACACGCCCGTGTATGTTGGAAGTCAACCTAATAGGGAAATCAAAAAGACCAACATGATTCGGTTGGCTGAAGGATAGATTTGCGACCGATTTACCAACGGTATTTTGTCAGCGATTATCAAACTTTTATTTCGAGTACGAATAAACCCGTTGAGATTCGCTCAGTATTTATTACCGTCTGACGGATAGTGTAGTTTCGACTATGGAGGAAAATATAACGCAACGATATCGTTGGTTCGAAAGTGTTATAGCTGGTAGAGAAGGAAAGAACAAAAGCATTCGCACTTTTGTAGATAGTGCTAGTTGCAATACACGTTGACACCGATCAGGTGCCTATACAACTAAGCCAAACCTTTATCCGGAATTCGACTTGTGGACTGAAAGCTTACAAGTCAGAATAAAAAACGAAAACGTTTCCCGTTGTGCAAAGGGTTCGCCCAGAGTACAAATTATTACCGTTCATTTTCTTTGACAACAGTGTAACGGTATGCCCAGTAAATTCAGCATGCGCACCTTTCAATTTTCTACGTGCAAGGAAAAGAAATGTGACTCAAGGTATCACGTAAACAGTTAAGCAAAACTCACAAGGCCTCGTCGAAGATGCTGCGAAATATTAGTCCCTTACCATCATTGTCTCGAATGGGGACGAAATATCACAAAATAATTCTTCTACGATAAATAACCGAACATCTGGTTTGAGGCTTGAATAGGTGTCCTATCAGTGTGGTCCTCTACTACCGCCTCATGGCTATTAAGTGAAAACGGAATTGGGTTCATCTGAATGATTCGCCAAACTAGTTGGGAAGCGATGAAATTTTCAGCCAGAAATGATTGACACAACACTATGGTAAAGTAGACCGATGCACCATTTGAAGCTCATTTAGAGTTTCTTGATTATTTCTGAAACGGGCAAAACATTAGCGCAGTAAGCAGTTTGTTCACATAAAGTGCCACTTTTTCAGCTCAAAATTGTTGGGATTGTCGTTGGTCCCACATGTTTTGGGTGCAGTGATCACTCCAGGGCTTAAAAGAGGAACTGCCGTGGGGAATATCGGAATAGATTCTGATGCACTAAAAGTCAGGCTAAATGAGTTGCTGCAGTGAGAAGAAAAAGATCCCATAATCGGTAGTTCTATAGCATAGTTGAGAAAACCAGGGGACCTCAGATGGACAGCCGGCAGTCCGGTTTTCCAAGGGTGAAAAACGCCATGCTTGATGACGATTTTTGAGAAATGTAACTGTATCTCATTTCTTTCGGCAATATTTTGTCCTAGGGTTTTATAAGGGCAAGGACCTCTTGGGAAACTTACTGTACCTATTACATGAGCTGCAATTTACTAAGTTATTCTTACGCAGCTCAAGTGAACATTGAATCCAGACAACCCATTAGGAGTCACAAAATCAACGATAACATTGACCACAAACACACTAGGAATCTTCAGTTTGTGGTGTAAATGTAATTTCTGTATAAATAACTAAGTGAATAATAATAACATTGGATTTGGCAATAGGAGACCGGAATCAGAAAGCACGTATCACGGTGGCTTCACGCATGATCGTAACTGTGGCGCACACTGTGTCCCATAATGAGCTGCCGCAATGATTTTCCGTAACGTCCTTATGCAAAAAATATTTTCTCGTTTTGTTCAATTCCGACATGAAATTTACCAGTTCAGTCCTAGCGACTAAGTCGGAGTTTCCCCTCATCTGGGACTGTGATCTAATAAATCATTTCCATGCGGATGTGGCTGATGAATAAACTAATGCTTATCCAACATGCTCACGGATGTCTCCACAGATTAATTTGGTTTCACGAAAGAGTTTCGAAGCCAGCTAACAGGTGGCAATTGAGGAAGTTGACCGAAACCGGGTAGTTTGAACTCGTAACCTTCAGGCAAAATGGTCACGTTGCTGAGTGTCTGGTCACAACTGTTCATCTTTCGTGTTTTTCACTGAAATGTCTTCAAAGCTTTTAAAGGTGATAATGAGGTTCATCTATTCTATTATTGTGTGTATTTCGTTGTGCGCATTATCACGAGTTCCATTCCATGGCTGGAAATTCCCGTAGGTGGAAAGTATTAGAAAAAGTTTAGCTTTTAACAGTCGCGATTTCAAAACGGATTCTCTACTAATTGGGGCCCGTTCCAAGCAGTGATTCAATCCAGTACTTTTGACGCCGATTACAAAACCCCCTTTTGTTTACTGTAGTCAGTGTATTGGCTAGGCTTACTGATTACTGAAGGGATCTGAAATTCGAGTAGAAGTACTCCAAAATAATTAAAACTCCGTTAATTTGCTCGTTAACACATGAGTATCTGAGTCGGAAACCAAAATCCTAACCACTAATTTTGCAATATTTATCGGAAAATGTGATTATTTATCGGTTTGCCACTAGCTGAATTTCAAAAGAGGAAGCCGAGTGAAGTTAAAATTTGAAAACAGAGATATAGTGTGTGCACTGAATCCCTTTTAGACTAAAACAGATGCACCTTATTGTTTACGTTGTGCACGCAACCAGTTAGAAACTAATAGCTGGTTTGCGAATTTTCAAGGAACCGCTAACTCATGAGAATGAGTTTGGGGATGATGGATTTTGATAGAACTTTGCGTCGTCTAATGACAAGATCCATTAATTTGGGCGGTTGGACTTCCGTCACTAAACCACAAATGGTTACTGAATGGAACGAAGAGGTCCGGGATGTGCCTATTTGCTTTCAACTCCACAATGCTCGAGAGCGGGATGAGTTAAATGATGTCCGTTTGTGCACCACTGGCTTTACCGGAAACTTGCATAGTTATGCTAGGTAGGTTCATAGATTGATGTTTACCCTGGAATTTTTCTTGTTTGTCTCCCAGGACACTAGTAGAAGTTTTTGAACAGTTTCCAGTCCCTAACACACAGTTCGAAAGATACATCTGATGGGAAAGTATTTTTCGCACACTCAGATGCAAAAATAGTCACGAAACATTTTTGGACTTTTACATTTTTCGCCGTTACACCACTGTAAGTTGACTCCTCAGTGCTTTCCGTCATCTTTCCTGAGCTAAATATACGTGGGTGTATTCTAACCAAAAGTGACGTAAAAAGTTAAAAAGTCGATAGATCGGGATAAGAAGTTTCCCATGAAGTGAAACCTTTCCAAGACGGCCTACCATATAAGAAGCTAGTAGGTTTATCGACTTCAAAATTGAACAGTTAACGTGGAAAATCCCATTCAGCTTCCCCATTCATCATGTGTGTGAATTCTTTACATGGGATTGGAATATTTCAGGCTTGCTTCCGAAATTGTTTTGAAAGAATCCACTGCAAAGCAGCGGAAGATTTTAAATGTGGTCTTGTCACATCATCGACTGATGTGGTGCTGGATGACAGAATTGGCCTGCGGCAACGTATACTCACGAAATCCGCTTACGTAAATAAGTGAGGTTATAGTTAAGATGAAAATACAACAATGCAATGAATTTTATTTATCCTGTGCAATATCTCCATGGTCCCTGTGGGGTAATAGTTGATGCATCCTTTTTGTAATCAAAGCCAGCTGAAGCATTCAGCATGCAAGTGGAACTACTCTCGGTTTTCAGGAAAAACCGGCAAAATTGCACCAGTTGTTCTTATGGCAGTTCTGCATCTCATGTTTGCAATCTCACATATTATTTCTCTGATAGAAAATGAAAGAGTCGTTAAGCTAATTGGCTTGGAAGTCCTGGAATTTTCGGTAAACATCAACATGAATAGTACTTCCGCTATTAGAAAATGAACATTGTTCTGAGGAGTTCGGTTTTGAGTTAGATTAATCCCGTTGCTTTTTATTTACTCAGGATTGTCTGCAGTTATTTATATCGCAAAATGCAAATGAGCCGGCAAGGTGATAAATTTTGCACATGTGCTTGCCTCCTCAATGAAATTTTGGGAAACAACAATACTTTCAACAGACAATAGGATTTGCTGATATAAGGTATTTTGAAAGCATAAGTTCAATCAGTGGTCAAGCCCTAAGCTCCGGGATACAGATTCGAACCAATTTCAAGGCCTTTCATTGATTTCGAATGAGATAGTGATAATTTTTGGAGTTCAGTTTTGTTTTCCCCAGCAATTGTTTAACACACACATCACAGCATAGTTTGGTATGGCAAACTCAGACAGACTGAGCAAATCTTCGATTGCCACAGTAATGATAATTCTGTACGTAACAAAACACAAATTTTCGGTTAGTATTAGAGAAGTCACTCAGAAAGCCTAAGTGTGAGGTTTTATCGGCATA
Organism: Fasciolopsis buskii; assembly: GCA_008360955.1. NCBI lineage: Eukaryota > Metazoa > Platyhelminthes > Trematoda > Plagiorchiida > Fasciolidae > Fasciolopsis > Fasciolopsis buskii. Next base: position 311,361 of record LUCM01000241.1, read on the forward strand.
GCTATTACTAATTTAAGATTATGAAGGAAAATCCTAAATTGTATCATACCACCACAACAGTACTTTAATCGCTAATGAGCTATGCGATAGATATGGCGGTTTTGTTCAGTAAACATGACACCCTTTTTAGCACAATCTTTTTGAATACATTATTGTCTACTGGGAGGCATTAGAATTTAACCCACATATTCAGTAACGCCAATGCAACTTTTCGGTCAGAAGGACCAGAATGGATTCGTAGGATTGATACCTGTTCTACGGAAAAATGACGAACTTCGTGTTATAAAGTAGTTGTAAAAGGCGTATAATCCTGCGGAAAACTAATTCTGTTCAACTCCTTTAATTCTCGGTGCAGCACCAGCGGACTTTGTTTTGTTTTTCAAAACTGGATACCATAACAATCATATTTCTGTTAGAGAATGCTGTGGTATTCTGGAAATTTTATGAACTTTATGTCCTATTTTATGGAGAAAACAGTTAAAATTATTTCGAACAGGTTTAATGCAACGGTACTGGGGAAGTCAAGAGAGCGCATTGCCAGGCAAAATAGTGCAATCTGTTAGCAGATGTCACATGCTTAACGTTTTCTTGAGCGTTTAGACTGGTGGGCCCATTAAGCGCTTCAATGATTTAAGGCTTGTCATAGGTGGCTTTAAATTCAGGTGAGTTAGAATCATGTTCTTCTAAAGGCCTTGAATTTCTGATAGGATTAAAAAATGAATCGTTTGCCTCAGTTGATTTACTTGCATCCCTGGCGATGAACATGTTTCATGAAAACAAAGGCTGGATTATTTACGTATGCTAGGTGCACGTAACACGAGATTTGTGCTTCGATAGTATGCAGCATGGCATTTAGTAAATTTCTATAAGTTACTTTGTTCACTTTGAATTACACATATTCATGGTCATATTTTCTTATTTTTCGTGCTCAGACGAATACTTCGCAGAAAATAAGGGCTTACAAAATCTGGACTCACCAATATTCGTCATCTCTTTGTGTTTCCGTCAACCAGAAATTCCGTAGGTTTGACGATAGCTACAATCGCCTGCTGCCTGTTAAAGTCAACAATTAGGAACTTTGTTCTGCACAATGTAGTGCTTTGGCACTTTTGGGCATCCAATACTACACCTGATTTTCCACAAAGTTTGCTCTGCATGGTGCAATTGGTCTACTCTATTCCGATGCCGTTGATACATTTGCCCTTCAATCCGGTCTTTCGGATTTAGTTATCTGGTCACAGACCCCTAGTATATATCTCAGTCCACCTGAAAAAGTAAGTCCCATTCCGTTCGAATAGATTCTGACTGCGCAAATGCTGGCCAGTATTTTGCTGAAATCAACTCTGAGAATACTCTCATAATTTGACAGCTGACTAATTGGCCTACTGGGTCACGATATAGTGCAATTTTGGCTGATGTGATCGTATTGTTTCTTCACTGCAATGCGACTATCGTACCTTGAACTTTGCCGCAAGGAACCTTTGTTAAGCATTTAGGATTTATCTGTCGTCTCCTCTGGATTACCAGACAAAGACAATTAAAAGGAAAACGTCATTCAGGCATCTATCACATGCCAGCAGGGTACCGTCAAAAAGAAATTACAATTTACCGCATTGCAAAATCTGCAAAAATTACTCGCACAAAACTTCTTGCTGCTTAACTCCATCCACTTCAACTGGACCCTGGTAATTCTATTTCCTCTTCCTAAAGGTGCACCAAAAACATTGCGCACACGTATTTTTGCCCATAGGTTTTTAGCTGTCCCGTACCTTGAACACTTCATAAGTAACTCAAGTGGATCCATCAGTGAGGTAAGTTTACGTCTAGTCTCTCAGATATTTTCTGAAGATGAATAAATTTTTCGTTGTTGAATATATTTCTTCTCAGTGCCATATCACGATTTTTGTGTTTAGCTGAATTTAAGCATCCAGATGGATACAAGAACCAACAGCCTAATTTACTGTGGCTTAATATGGTTATCGATAGCAGTGGATGTCACCTAGGGTATGAAATTAGAAGCCCAAAACATCAAAGTTTTTCTGTTTATATGTCAATTGTGGATAATTTTTCGCTGATTTCTTTGTTCTTCGAGACGGCTCTGCTAATCAATACTCACTGGTTTGAGTCGGTTACGTTCTTTAGCCATTTCGTATAAACCGCATTTTTGCTGTATTATGAATGGCAACGATGAAGAATAAATCTAAAAGCGATGGACTATTCGATTTGTGGTTATTTTTTGGAACAAGTGAAGGCGAGTGGATGGGTCCGCTTCCAATAACAACATTCGTCAAGGCGGTCATTAGAACAAAATAACTGCTAGGGTTTCAATTATAGGAATATCTGGAGGTCTTTTTTAGTACAACATGAGAACGCTATACTTGGCTTTGATAACCTAATGGCGTTTCATCAAACTAACGATCATTAGAAGCATTATTACGAAACCGGAATGAACCGGGCAAATTTTGGTCAAAATGTAGGGAGGAACAGTCCCACCTTGGAGTTTTATCATGCTTTTAGTCTAACAGATTTATCTACACAAGCGTTCACGCTCGCACGTATATTTACACTATCGATCACGACACTCAAAAGACGAAACGACCGAGTAAACCTCTTAGCGACCCAGAGGGTAAGGCAAATATTTTAAGGAGACAGTTTTAGATTTTGCATAATTTTGATTAATTTGTAGGCAATCCAGTAAAACTATTCGTTCAGAAGTCCTGAATGATACTCATATTTATTGTTACAGTTTCCATGGTTTTAGCGTTATTGTGAAAATCTAGACTGACTAAATCACGGGTCACGGGACATTTAACGTAGATGTAGACGCTGACTGGATCTTCAGTAAAAAAACGTGTTTAATGGATTGCTTCTTCAAGAATGGTCAACCATTCTTTTGCCACCTAGTCGGAATAGTGTCAAATATCGCAATGTCACCTTTGATGAATATCTATGTGAAAGCTAGAAAATGTCAGTTATCTTACAGATAAAATGCGTGCAGACCTGCGGTCCCCGGTAATAAGCAATTTTGTAGTAGAATTCAACGACTGAAAACGTTATTCTGATAGGATACACATTGACGAATACTCCTGTTTTGCAGGGTGTTTCTGTAATTGACGAGCACTGAAATCCGGTGTTAGGTTTCACATTGCTCAGACCGAACAGCTCGTTATCTAATAATGATGAGGTCATTTGTCATTGAATGATATCTAGCACAGCATTCAATCGTTCCTTTCATGTAGCTGCTTTTAATCGAGTTTGTAGAGTGATTGCAAAATTTGGGGTCAATTCCAGTTTCCCTATATTTGGGCTTTCCCTACTCTACCTGCTGACGACTAAGTTCGGGTGGAGATATCAGGGGGAATGTTCGTTCGCATCTTGCATTCCATCCCCTGCGGTGTCAAGAGTATATTTTCCGCTCATTGCCATACAGATTTCTTTCCTTTTTTGCAACGGCTGAGAGCGAAGCTGGTGAGCTGCAATTATTGATGTACATCTTCGCTTTTTATAATGGGATTGGCTAGTGTTTCCATCGATTTATCGTTGCATCCTAATATTGAGAAATGGTGAGCCCTCACTGATTTCCGATTCACCTGTAAGGCTTAAGTTTGCGAATGATTGCGTTGAAATAAACCACACGAAAATAACAATAAAAAAAATGTTTACGTGCAACCTGTCTAACAATTTTCTACTTAGAATATCTGTTAATTTCACCTAATGTCTGAAAACCAAGCCCCGGAGCGCGGACCAACGTCACACAGCTGCAAAGCCAACAAACCAGTGTATAGGTACACACCCAGAGAATGGTATAAAAAGGGACCGTAGTAGCGGTGTATTCAATAACCTGGTACAATATTTCGTTCTGTTTCATTCATAGAATTAAATTCAAGTTTATTTAAGGAACAATGCAAAAAGCAACTGACTTGCATCTCGATCGTCTTAGTGACTGCCCCATTGGTTACCAGCTGGAGTGGTTTATTCAAAGCGACTCAAAGATCTATGGATCTGAAGTTCGTGTTTTAGTCTTGAAATTTTTTAGCGTCTCAGTTCCTCAAATACCGAAATTGTCGTAGTTATTTGCACATGAGCTCCGGGCCAACCAGATAAATTCTGTTGATCAGTTTACATTCAGCAGTTATTAGTGTGAAATAATTGTTGTGTAATATAATCAGGAAAGAACGGATTAGATTTAGAATATAATAACTTGCTTTGGTCATAAGAAAGTTTAGCCAAGGTAAAGCTAAAAAGCAGAGCAAGCATAGGTAAAGAAAAATACGGCCATCCGCCTACTTGAATGGACTAAACAGTGACGATCACGCGAAAAATATAGTAGCAAAAAAACTAAAAGATAAGCAAAGACGAATCGATAGAATATAATCATTATACAGATAGACTGGAATGTAAACCAGTAATAGGATAGAAAAAGAGTTAGTCATATATATATATATATACATGCTCATATCGAGAGATGCGTAGATGGAAACGGGTAGACAGGTAGACAGATAGATAAAAACGAGTGAATCCGTAGATACGTAAAAACGAGTAGATACATAAGCAGGCAGGTAAGTAGACAGATAGATGGATGAATAAGTAGGATAAAGCGATGCAGGATTCGGTTATGATATGAAAAATCGAAATTGTTCTGAAGAATCTGATTCAACTCTGCTGAGCTCTAAAATTCCAAGGTGATTTGCGTGAAGACAGCAGTTTGTTTTGTGATTGTCATTTCATTGACAGCTATTTCATACAATCCCGGGGTTTTTTGCACCGGTATTAGGATACACCTGTTTATCTACCTGAATATGTTTGAAAGTTAAGTGGCATTTTGTCAGTCGAGCCAGAGTACTGGAGTTTCAACGACTTGATGGTTTCATCTCACTGTTGTTTCTGCTGAATATTCAATTGGTAAAGCGAATGGTAGTGTATAATGTCACCCATGTCCTTTCTTTTCCATGACACAAATCAGTTCCATGATTAGAATCGCGTAAGTTGCTTTGCCACTTCACTAGTGAGAACATGGCATTTCAGGAACAAAAGACTTTCCCGGGAGTTGTGGAAGTTCCCGCGCGGATTGTGGAGTTCATTTTTAAACATTGAGGCTGGAGAAACTTGTTCATACTTGTAGTTCAGCTGTTTTCGTCTGACTGAGATAAAGACTACCTATGTAGAGCAACCGCTGTCAGATTTTCGGGATACAGTTTTGCAAAGTGGCCAGCTTTGGACACACCGCCATCATTAAAAATAAAGACCACAGTTATTTCAGACTACTCCTCCAAAAAAATGGATTATCCAGTGTGACAGACCAAGGTACACTCCTCAGTAAAAACTACGCTAAATACCTAACCATCAATAAGTTAGTTTGACTGAGCAATATCTGACCAAAATTTGCGCAAACAGAGACCAGTTCGTCCTCATTGTTTCGATGTTTTCGCGCAAAAATTTTGCTGCAAAATTTCCTCCGTTCGTCACCACAATCTACTTATAAACACTCCTGGTTCTCATTCTCGATTGGGATCACACACTGTTGTACCTCAAATATCTAATCCATCCGAAGAAGGAATCTGGCTGGCTGACAGGCAGCTCGTGAATGCACGCCTCTGCCCTATATGTCCATTCCGGCATTGTTGTGTACTAACAACTGCTCCCCGTTTATGAAAATGTAGGACCTGTCCTTCCTATTACAGTCACTGACTCATATTCGCATTTGTGTCATCTGCACACAAAAATCGTGGCTGAACGTGGATATTGCTGGTTCACTCGTGTCAATAGACAGCCTCAAACACCATCGGAATCCCAGAATTTCTAACAAGAAGTTAACTGGAGCCGGTATGGCAACACATAAACTCCTTCTGGTCTGGCAAGTCCGAAGTTATTTATACGTACTACGTAAATTGAATTGATTGCCTCGTAATTCAGCCCCATCCCAAGTGTTCTCATCATACCAGTAAGATCATGGAGAACTTGTACATCGACCCTTCTAGCTCACAACGCAAAATTCGTGTCTTTTCTTGCACTTCTCATTTCAGTTCTCGGGATGGTCTGCATATCATTGTAGGTGATTTCAATCACGCATCAACCTTACCATTGACTGTGTTCGATTTGACGGATCTCTGAGTTTCTCTCACCAAGTGGAACTCCATTTCAGATAGATTTATTGCCCAACTCCCTGACTTCTCCGAAACCACGTGCTCCCATCCCAAGTAGTGATCATTGCCTGCTTCTTTTAAGGCACAAGATGTACCCTCGATCAGCCTTCGATTCCTCCAAGCAAGCAAATTACATCCAAAATCGTCTCCGTAATTTTTCACACAACAACCTTACTTTTCTTCGGAAACCTCTCTCACACATATCTTCTGGCTTCTGTTTTCAACCCCCGTTTAATGACAATGTCAGACTTTCACAGAGACAGCCAACATCATCTTTGATATGTGCTGTTCATCCGAAACACTATTTGTCTCAAATTTCCGCATCTCGCCCCAGATACTGAAATCTCTTAGGAGACGCAAGGATTACTTCTACAGATCCCGTGGTAACTCAAGTTTGCGGTATATTTCCACCCTAATAAATGGTGAAAACAAACGCCTCGGCACGAAATTCGCCAGTCAGCTTTTGAGTGGTAACAACAACCGATTTCTATGACAATTCATTGGACTGCTGTGTGAGAAGAAAAGGAGACGTGAAATGTTCTGTGTATGTAGACAGCATAAATCAAGCTTTCATCCATCCTTCCACGTGCACATCAGTCATATTTGGACAGGGTGATGATGAGACAGTGAAGAAGTGTTTAAGCTATTCAACGCCACTAAAATTATCACAGGATTTGGTCCTGACAATCTGCCCTCAACTCTTTCAAGGTACAGTGCTGTGGCTCTGACTGATCCACTCACTTCTCTGATCAGCATATCTTTCAGCTTGTCTTCTATCTCTGACTACTATTGTTTCCATTCCAAAATCCACCAGTTCTACTGCTTCAGCTAAACGCTTTCACTCCCATCGCCCTAACATCTTCTGGCCCTGAACTAACAGAGTGCCTACGTTCTTCTACGAATCCTCCTGACGACCCATTCCAACTGGCTTATAAACGTCACGGTCCACTTTGGACACCGTCGTTGCCCCAATTCATCCCATGTGCAAGTCCCTAGACGGATCGATGAAATCTGTAAGTTGCACCTTCCTGGACCATTCGTCAGCATTCGATTTGGTCACACTCTGTCTTCGACTTCACAAACTTGAAATATTTGGTTAACCCATGCCTTTATCAGTACGGCTGTCTGATAACTTCAATAACCGAAACCAGTGAACACGAGTGGACGGTAAAACTTCAAAACTGTCGGTTAACAATTCAGGCGTGCTTCAGGATGCTGTTCTTTCACCGAATCTCTTCTCTAAGCACATCAGTGACTTATCAACTAGCTCTCCTTATCATCTGTTTAAGTATGCCAATGATGTTGCCCTCTCTCACCTCGTTTCGAGCAACGATGACTTTCAAAGTTTTTCCAACAACCTATCTTCCATCTACAATTTCTCTGAACAAACGGGTTTATATCTCAATACGTCTAAGTGTTTCGAATGTCTGTTTCTCTCTCCTTTTCTCTCAGTCATCTTGCCCATCTGAACCGCCTTTCATCAACTCAGAAACACTTACCAGGGCTGATTCCTTGGAACAACCAGGGTTTATTATTGATCAAAATATGCACTGGAATCCTCACATTTTCACTTGTGTTATTTCAAATCAGAAAGCTTCGACACTACAAGGTGAAACAAAGCACCATTTTACGGTTTGCATACCAATGTTTTTCCATTCCTTCTTTATTGTNCTGCTATTATTTTTCCAGGTTTACGGTAAAAGGACTTTAAATTTCTTCACGAGTAGCTATCAATTATCAGGTGTCTTTCGTACCACCAAGTGAATTGTTCATTAAATTGTGATCAATACCAATCCGGATGTGGAATGTTTGCTCACAAACTACTCCCAGATTCCACACATCCTCTATACAACGATCTTTCAGAGTGCCGTCCTCATGTTCCAACATGATCCGTTTTTCGTTTCATGCCTTCTAGATTCAATACTTATAGGAACTCCACTGTCTCATATTTAACATGCATCTTAACAAACCGTAATCATGTAATAGTTGGTTTCTTGCTCTTCCCATTCGATGACTTTTTAAACTTTCATCTCCATCTTGCTTCGTGTGATGTTTTTGTACGAAATTCAAAGTTCTTGTGCGCATTGTTCTGTGCATTTGAATGCAATCTCCTCTTGTTTAATATATCGGTTACTGAATTAACTCAATAAGCAACTGGAACATGCAACTGAGCCCAATAATTCCAATATCCTGCGCCCGTTTGCGATTAGATTGTTTATCGTACCCCCATTACCGGGTGGTTAGACCAGTCGGGGCCTACTGAACGGTGACAAATTACAGGAAACAACACGCCCTCCTGCAGATAGCTAAACTTCCGTAGACAACTACTTTTCTTAAACCAATGGAAGAATGACATAACAACTGTACTCTAAAGTATTGAGCTAGGGTTAACGAACACAAACTGGCATTGATCTCAGGACTTGCAGCTAGGTAATGTTTTCGCAAAGTTAACTGATCTCTTTGCTGGATGAATATCAATTTTTGATAATGGATGTTAAGATTCAATAGTTCTCTCATCCGCGCATTGAACAGAGCACCAGTTGTCGATAATTTGCCTCACACAAATGAATGCTACATGCACCTGAGATTGTCAAAACATTAGTAGCAATGAAAGGCTTTAGTCGGATATAACTATAAAATATGCCTCATACAAATCCTAATTTTACAACCAATATTGATAATGAAAGCTGTATTTGGTCGACTTAACGATTTGTTTGCGGGTGATGTGTAATATCTAAATTAATTGGTCCGATTGCTTTAATGACCTCACCACCAGTTGGTAATTTGTCTTACTCCGGTCGGTTTACATCTGAGAATCTTACCACCGAGAGAAAGTGCATCGGGTTCATTTTGATCAAGTAACTTCAAAATGACGTCACAATGCTCAAGGCTAATAAAAAATTATCACAGCATGAAAAAACAATATTTTATCGGTGTGACCCTGATTTGCAATCATCTCACTGCATAAACTTCGGAGAAGATCCGTTTCCTTCAAGATGAACAGTTTGTTACGTGCCGGAAACAACTTGGTTTTTTTACACAGTGCTTCGATCCTGAAGATCAAAGTAGCCAAATGCAACAGGTAAATGAAACACTATGAAAAACAAGGAGTTGAAGAAAATGGGATAGAAGACATTTGTAGTTTCTAACTTTTGCAATTCAAGTGATCATCAAGATTTAGGGAGAAATCACTTTATTTATCGGAGACTTGCCTCCAGGTTGAATATCGTCACAAATTACTAGATTGTCCCGAGTTACCAGTTCTAGTTAACCACAGGGAAATACCCTTCCTAAGCGAGTTTAGGATTCTCGATTATAGGGGTTTGGTAACTTGTTCGTAATATACAGCGAATAATTGTTTTTTACTCGGAGCCAACCGATGGAATGGAGCGAGAAATAGAACATATTCTTTTGACTCTTGTAATCAGGCCAGTGTCGTTAATACACTGCGAGAAATGCTGTTGAAAGAGCCGTACGGTCCGGGTGAATCACGTATTTTATTAGCAGTAGTTAACCGTCTCAGCCAACGCAGTTCATCTGAAAACACGATCCGTCTAACGACTTGGCGTACGTGTAGGCACTACTTGAGTTGGAGCGTGACAGGGTGGGGTCCGTGGTCGGTCCGCGGTGGGAGCAAAAGTGAGTGTGGATTGCTAGTCAGAAACGAATGCACGCTTTCCAAGAGCAACTGTGGCTAGAATCAAACGTTTGAAGAAGGATGAAGCCATGACAATGAGAAAGCACTGATTCAACCATTCTTAACTAGGAATGAATGGTACCGGGATTTCATTCAAACCAGTCAGTAGTTTTGTTGGGAACAGTCTTAACACACTGAAAACATTTATTTGGTTACCTTTTATCGGTTAGATTATGAACTAAACCATCTGAGCATTCATTGTATCGAATTTTGCACGATAGCAACTCAATGTTTGCTCAAATTGCTTATTTTCTCTGATAAATTTTGGAATGCCACAGTGAAGTAACAGGACCCGAGAGTGCAAATTTCAAGTGGCGAATTCTAACTGACTGTTGGTTTATGTCTACAGAAGTAAGATTCACAAATTTGACTTGTGAGTCATCGCTTTCACCCAACGGAATTCGATAGTTAGGGTTATGCATCCTCCCACTCAAGGTCACCCTTGATTAAAATGAAAAACGGGGGTGAATAGCAAAGCATTGCAATAATGAATCATTAACGATTCACCTGAGGCCGTTACCGGAAACGTTAGCCTGAATTACCGAACCTGGGTGCATTGCTATTCACTGTTTTAGCCACCCAAAGAAGGAGTTATAACAGCATGAGTCGGAATACACTACAGTAAGACGAAATCTTGTAGAAAAGTCTAAATCACCGAAGCAATCCTTGTGGGGAACTGCCAGATATTTGAAGCAGACTTGCCCGATGGCCTTCGTTGCTTAGCTCCAATATCCACAGAATTGCTGCGATTCCAACACTATTGGTTACTGTTTTGTTTATGCACGTCTTCCCAAACTAAAATTTATTCATCTCTGAAACGACCACGAACCACGTAGGTGACGCCAATTGGCTGTTGGACCATCAAAGAATCTGCCTCAGCAACTCCATGTAGCTGATGCATGATAGTGGGCGCAGAATCAAGAAATAGAAGCAATCCAATGCACGTGTAGTTTTATTTAAGTAGCATATTTTTAATTAACACAGAATGCTTGTGGCTGAAAACTGGTGGACGGTTCGGAATCGATTTATCATTTGTTATTATCATAATTTTTCGGTTTAGAACATTGATCGCCCTTCATTTAGTAACCACGATTCCCATCATCAACCAGAAGCAGATTATTCATTAAATGCCCGCGTGATTTGTTCATCAATGCTAATAAAAGGACAGTAGTCCGTGCGGGATCGTTTAGTCAATACCGCAATATATAACACCCGCAAAACAGATGAGAGTATTTGCATAAATATCTTGAAGCCACTTGCTTCATCACTGTGTTTCTCTTTAGATTCCAAACTAAAAACAAATAAGATCCCGAAAAAGAAATCCCAAATCGGCAAGAGTGTGCAAGTGATAATGGAAACCCATTTGAGGTCAGATGCACACCAGTGCATGAGCTTAGTGGTGTGTACACGGGAATCGCCGAATTATCCATGGTTGATCATCCAGTCAACTGAACTAGTATTGAAGTGAACACGAGAACCATTATCATGGTCCTGCAAAGGATCCGAACGAAATGTCAGCCATAATCAGAAATTCCTACTTGTTTGCCGAATGTGCCTGAAAACGTTTTTATCATAAGTGACAATGCCCAACCAACTAGTGAAAATCTTGGTAGTGGATTATTGTATTTTTGCCGAGCTACGAAGTCATGCTGCCTCGTGAGCGACCTGAAGACAGTGTGCATAGATTCCTCTAGCACCTCACAAACCGGCTGGTATTTTCACACACTGGATGAAATAACAGTCCATTGTGATCGGACGTGGGTGCATATCTGGTGTTGTTTTCACAGTCATCATCCTATATTTTGCGTAATTTATCTTCAAATGACCAATTTAAAAGGATCGGATCTTTGTATTGATAACGAAATGGATTTTTGACAAGCGACCCCCTTACGCGTCCGAACGAGATGAATCAGAAAAGAGCATTGAGATACATGTAGTTTGATTTCATTGACACTGTTTTACTTGTCAGTAATACTTTGCATATAAAAATGGATAGGCAGAACTTGGTAAATTGTTCACTTTGGATGCATGTGGCAATGCTTCCCCCAGTTGGTCCGGGATACTTGTTGCAACAAAATTTTGACTGTGATGAACCTTTTTCTTTCTATGCTTCTTCTTTCTATCAAAAATTGTGGTTTCCTAGATGGGCGATGCCTTGCTGATGCACTGGAATTTTCGTGTCCTCTATTAGGCGGTAAGAGATCTGCTTAGAGTCCATTGTTCGACCAGGGGAAACAACGGGCAATCTGCATATTTGCCTTAGGATTGTAAACAATAATTCACAGGAAATGAAACTTCCACTTAAAAATTGCACAAAGCAGATCAGCCTTTTATTTCTTTCGAGTTCACGTGCGTGGGGATACTTTCTAGGTATTGAAAACAACCACTAATCATGGGGTTTTGCTCGCTGAGCTTGAGGCTTATGTTGCGTCCTAAACGCCAAGCTCAGCGATGAGAACCTCGTGAAAACCAACAACCTTAGCTAGAACCAACAGAACTTTTCAAATCCATTGAGAGGCAATTACTTACAATCCAAAGTACGAGTAGGATAACGGACAATGGTTAATTATTACCATTTTGTTGCACCGGGTCAAGTCATGATTGGCTAGTCAATATTTAACAGGTTGTAAACGGTAAAAATCCAACCAACCACATGGTAGTTGGTAGAGAGAAGACAGACCAACCAACTGCTATAAAGACGTAATTATAGCAACCAGAAAATTTGGTTCACGCAGCCCAAGATTGAAATAAGGCCAACCGGTCAACAGAGGTGAAAACGAACAATTCTGACCGAGGACGTTCTGGCAAAGCCAATTTACCCACCTTCTCATCTCTAAACTTCCAGGTGCTTTAAATAAACAAGGTATTAGTTCTCAACCTTCCTTTGAGTTATAAAACTTACTCACCGGGAAGAACAGTTGACACTCATTTCATGCATATGTATACCGTTATTGCTCATTCACATATCATACAAATGTTGTTCTAATCCCACTAACCGTCGCATTTCATATCTTTCCATATGGTTGCCTGATTCATACAATGTGATGCGATTAACCAATTTGTAGGTCAGCAGTAGAGAAGTACTTTGGTAGCCAGGTATATTTCTTTCGTAATTGCTCTTAATGAATGAATGTGATCCATCATTGTATCCACCAATTAAACAAATGTTGTCAAAAATACCGAATGATAAAAATATCCCCCTTTGGGAGTTTTACACAATTCCCAACAGTTGAAGGGAGTATATTTTCGCCTAACTACTGTACTTTTAAAGTGTATTATTTTTGTCAGCCGCTAGATTAGGTGAATGAATGAGTGAAAATCAAATATTTTCGGCTTAACCAAGTGCTGTTTTTAAACATCGATCGAGTGAATTCAGAAAGCAAACAAGCAATCAACCCCGAGGGCCTTAGTCTAGAAAACCTGTTTACCGTGCTGTTTCCAGATGTTCACTGCTAATCATGGGAATGTTCACTTGGGTAAATATTGGACTTTGTTTTTTTCTCCCAAGCGTCATGGGATGAAAGGCTACAGGTAAAAACCAATATTCCGAAGCACTTTCTGGTAGCACTAGACATTTTGCACGACTACTTGGGAATATTTTTATCGACCGCGATAATTTGGATAAACACTTAAAACAACCGGATACATCTGAGGGGGAATTTATTGTCAATGTGAATTAAAAACTTGTTCCACTGATGTCTCCTGTCTGCATCTTGACGACACTGAGGCAGCCAAGTAAGGACGGCCAGGTTCGACAACACGTTCAGAATGCATTAAGTCCATGACTTTCATGCACTGACCTGAAAGAGAAGAAATTGGAAAGTGAAAACATTGGATTGATAGGCCTGGTTGATTTTAATAGCTTTTCATGGTAAAACTTTGCAGCTTACACCAAACAATGACCGCGAGCAAAAATGCGAATGGCCCCGGCGTCGTACAACAGTTCAAATGGTATTTTTAAGAAAATGAAAAGAATGCATGCAGCTGCTGGTGGCAAAGCAAAGGCACATGTAAAATATGTTCTCTGGCGTGAATTTTTAGTGTTTAGGTGAGTTGTTCATAGCTTCATGTGGATGTTTTTCGCCTCAGAGATTTGTACTATGTTGGCGCTTCCCATTCCTCTTAGTTGCGAAGGAAATATATTTGCATTTTTATAGCTCGTAACTCATTTTTGATGTGCTATTACCCAGGTCAAATAAGATTTGTGCTTCATAAAACCGAGGGTGGATCGTAACTTTGTACAATTAAACTAAGTGCAAACGCGGGATTTTTGATGTCCACTCAAAGGATTGCGATTACCAATTGATGGGAAAATGACAAATTTGAATTAAAGTTACTCATTTTTTCGGTTTTGTACTCTTTGTTACATAAAATTATTTCCCGCAGGCACAGTAAAACACTTGATTTAAGCGGCAAGCTGTAGTTGGAAACTGTAAAACTTTCACAAAAGAACCGGTTTGCTTGCGCTGCTATTGAGAAGTAGAGTAGCAAGTGAATTGGAAGGCAGAGATAAAGATATTGCTCAATAGCTTCTTAGTCCTGAGGAGGAGAATAATGCTGACAGTGAGGTGTGATACCCTGATTTGGAGGCTTAGTAAGAAAAGATGGGCATGACATATGCGACTAAAGATTAAAGGTAGATGAAGTGACTAAACAGACTAAGGAGAATAAAAGTGAAACTAATAATGCTGGAAATTGGACAGCAATGCAATTGTCGGAGGATGAGTTACAGACTGCAAATCATAACTTGATAAAGGTTCATTAGTCAGTCGGAAAGCTTTCCGTTGCGCCTTGTCAGGAAGAAAAGGTGGGCAGACCTCCGACCACGTGACTGCCAACGTAAATTTCAAGGCGAATGTTAGCCTTATAAAAAAACAGCAAACTGTCGTTGGTAAAACCTTTTTGGCGCAAAATGGAAAATAAACTGTATGCCACGGATGAGAATCCACCTGAGATAAAAAAGGGGACCAGAACAACGGAAAATTTTTTGGTAAGCCAGGAACAGAAGTAGAATGTTGAGAGCACAGATTATTTGGAGCAGAACGCAAATGTGAAGCGAATGAATAATGTTGTATCGAAATGGAGAGAAGGGCAGCTTTGAAAACTCTGAAATCAACGATGCTATGGAAACCCCAACAGCAGAATTGTCCAAGATTTGGGGTCCAGGGGTGCAGCAGTAGCGGTACTTCCGAGATCATTGTTGGTATTTCTCTGGTGTAGACTGCTCTACGAAACTGGACAATGAAGCTTGACACCATAGACAAGGGAATGTACTGGATTGGCGGTATGTGAACGGCTGATGGAACTTACCTCTAGGAAATCAGAGTTCATGAAAAAAACGGAGGAGATGAAGCCCCACCAACTAATATGGAATTGGTTCGCCTACTGAGAGGACTTGAGTTCCGCAAAACGAGAACCAGAGAAGACCTGAACTTCGGGATTTTGATCATCGGGCCTTCGTGCTAACCTAGGTTGGCGGCTTTGATCATATCTGGCGAGACCGGGTGTGTTTCTGCAACACCGTGGGTCGAAACCAGCATTTCGTTGGTGGAACTTTGCTGTCAGAATCTGTACTGGCAATTTCTTAGTGATCCTTGAAATTCTAGAGGAGATCGCAATGGTTTGGTGGTAATGGCTTCGAACAATTTCGAAATGAACGATTTGAAGGAAGTCATACAATAGTTAATGGGATCAGAAAGCTCGCTGCACTTCTAGGGATCGCAAGAGATATTTTCACTGGAGGACAAAATATGACAAAACAGGAGCCAAATAAAAGCACATGTGCTGACAACGACGACGTGTTGTTTAGGTCAGATGAGTTGCCTACATCCATAGCGTGAAGCACTAAGATGGATGAACCAGTTTTCAGTAAAAATGGGAATTTACAAAGCAACACGATAGTTAAGTAAAAGGGAATCGGAGCTGAAACCAAGAGCATAGCTTTCACCCGCTAATGTGGCATTAAACTAGATCAACAAGCACCGGGAATGAGAGGAAACGTAGAGGACCAGAAATTTTGTTACGTGAGTTTAGAAAGATACCGAAGTGTTTGGAGGCCAGTGGCAGATTAGAGCACAAATTCAAATTTTCAGCAGACGAACCTTCGTTTGAATCTTGGTATGGATAATAAGCATCTAAATTGTCCAGGGATATATATATATATATGTTAAATTCGCGGTTTGAGGGAATTATAGAAACATAAAGTATTCATCCTTGAAAAAATAGTCAGTACGTTCAGGGAAATACTTGAATGCATTGAAAGCAAAGCAGCAGTCATTCAGTGTATAAGGGGGCCTGAAAATCAAGAAAACCGTCGCAGTTGACTGAACTGCAATGCCAAGTTGCGTCTCGTTTGAGGGATATGAAAACACTATAGTCCAATGGACCGTGAGGAGGGAGAATGGAAATACCCAACTGTGCAGAAGAGACAAAATTCCTGATAAGATCAAAGGCATAGGCGCGATATTAAGATCGACCGGGATCTGATACACATGTAAGGAGATTAGCTGTTTAGGAACGAGAGTTAGTGCGCTTGTGCAACCTAATGATTCCTTATACAAAAGGTAACGGGGAAACTTAATCTGAAGGACCAGAGTGGCGAAATCCTTAAAGCCTCAGTTATCTCTGACAATGCGCTGGATGGCAACAAATTAGTCTATTGGAAGAATACAGAATACCATATTTGATTAGGTTGGGAAAGGCGAATGCGACTGGTTTGTTGGAAGACTGGGGAATTTAGAGTACGTATCATTTACTGAATCAATTGGTTTCGGAATATGCCACTAGTGCCTCGTATGTATTCGGTAGATCGCAAATCCAGATAACGGCCCTCCACAACCAACTCAACGAAGATTGCAGATTAGGCACAGGGTCCGTCGGTTAAGGCGGAAAGATTAACAAAACAGATGAGTCATGAAACGCAAAGGTTGATCTATCTTGTCCTTGTGTAACCTACGGTCACTTTTGCGGATCTAGAAAGTTTTCGCGGGTTAGCGAAGACCAAGTGAGAGTATTAATTTATCATTGACAAGGTTGATACTTAAGATCTGGGTAGCAGTATTTAGTTTCCTTAATAGGACAAAAACTCGCAAAATGTCAAAGAATTAAATCCTAAGCTTCAGTTTGCCTACTTATTTGGGCAATTCAGTCGAAAAAGATGAGAGAAAAATTGAGGCCGGACGATTCTGGAATTGAGCCATTCACGAATCCGATGAGCCCAATTTGAATGCAGAGAACAAAATTATGCCTTATGAAACTGAATCTATTTTAGTTTCAACTCCAACAAAACGTCAATATTTGCTGTTTTAGACAATTCTGTTCTGCTTGCAATCGGTTTGTGGCAAAATTTATCCACAGAGTTCATTTTGCTATGGGATTATGTTGCAAAATGGATTTAAATCATACATGGACATGACATCCTGGCTCATTAGCGCATGCGATACGAATGAGTGAGTCAAGTTCCTCAGGTGTTCGGATATTGTGCTTTAGGGCCTCTGGTCATCAACCCAGCCTAACTGCTAGAAAAAGCTTGCACATCTGTGTAGGTTTCGTCCAAGCGTAAATTCAACTCCTTCGAAGGTGCAAATTGGTTCATATGCGGATCAGATCTTCCCTTGTCAAATCCCGTCTAGTCAAGCTTCGCGTCCTAATAGATCACTGAAAATAGGTGCATTGCTAATAATGACATGGGTCCTAACAAATTTGTCCATGCTTAGCAGCTTGATAACTACTTATGATAGGGGTGTTGAAAAGATCCTAGCAGTACGGGCTTTCGGGCCTATGACCCAAATTCTATGGAAGCCAACATAAATTTATTCTCACTGCACACAAGAATGTCATTGCCATTTGTTTTCCAGATACTGCAATGGTTTGCTCACGCGACCGAAGCAAATAAAGCTGACTAGCCTGGATTGCCCAAATTAAAGATAACAGAATGACGCAGATAGCAAAAGCAGACTCAAAGATTGTAATTCTTGTTTGGCAACTGCTGGTTTAAGACTTTAAAATGTTATGAGTACCGAAGTGTTATTGGAAAAAACATATAGCCAGGTGGGAGTTCATACTGGGATAATGGATGGAATACGTTACTGATAATTGAGCAGCCGGCATTTATCTTTGCAGATTGAACGTCTGAGTGCAAGACTCCAGGTTCATTGCTCACCAAGCTATAGGAGTTCACGATTGATAGACCGTGCTTTATCGGGAATGGTTATGAATGAGGGCTGTCCATACTTGTTATTCTCGACTGGCCCCTGAAAAGCGAATAGATTATGGAATACGGGACAACGCAAAGCAACGAAATTACGGTAACGAAATAACAAATAACAATTTCCGAATAGACTGGGATAGCATAGATACGATGAATTTCCATCGAAGAATGTTTGCTGTTTTTACATATTTAAGTGTAAAATGAAATTCCTGGGAGAGAAGGAACAATGTTAGGGATTCCTGTTTAATAACATTATTAGCCATTTAAGTTTGTCCAATTATGCTCAGACAATCTTGAGATAGCCATGGCCTTTCAAAGCCGCTGTTCATCAAGCTAAATTTCCATTTCGAGAACTTATCGAACAGTGCTCAGACAATTATGCAAGTTCATGGATTCAACAAATGGCACCACGTTGCCACCACGTTATCACGATGTGGATATACATGTACGCGTATTCATATCAATGACTTCATGCAACCAGATAGTGTCTAATATAGCGTTGTGTAAGATTTTACTACGAGAAATCATGTCTCTTGCCGACAAACGCTTCGCCTTGGGTGAACGCGGTAATATTCAGAAGATACGGGGTGACCTCAATCAACACAAATGTGTAACATTTGGATTTTATCGAGTCCTACTGGGCGATCCTAGTGCTCAGGTGTAAAGGAGAACGCAATTTCTCATAAACATTTTGATGTCAGAACACAGAATTTTTGGCTAACAGTGCAATCCCACTATGCAATGTGCTAAAAATCGTTTAAAATTAGCCTAAAGCATGGCGCATTGATGTTGCGTTGCACTCAGAACTCAGTTAGGGCCGGATACATCTACCAGTTAGTGGTAAGATAATCAGACTATAAAGCAATGAATAGTACTTTAGAGCAGAATTAGACATAATAGAAAATGCCGGCGGTGACAAACTGTATTCCCACCTCCGGCATGCACCCCTGTTACTGCACAGTGGCAGGGATATTTTAAACAAACACGAGGTGAGCTTATCAAACTTTGACCATCTTGTTAAGTGTCTCTGCTGATTTTTTCTGTAACAAGAACGAAACCACTGAATGGTCTTCGAATGAACCGTCTCCTAATCCATCTGCTTCCCTTCAACTTCAGGGTCCTCAGTGCGTGGTATACAAAGAAGACCTTGAAGAATTCTATTCGGCAGATCACGAAGGCTCGTTTGGTTGCACAGTGGTAAATGCGAACAGAGTTTGGAAGGACCCAGCCATTTGTGCAACGACTGTTATCACTTTGTTGAGAGACGTTTAATACATAGTTGCTTTTATGAAGCGAGACGTCTCTCTCTCTCGCTCTCTGCTTGTGTGCACGATTTACGCTGTCTCGAGCTAGAGCTGTTACTAATCGGTGTGGCATCTATTTCAGCCCTGTGGGTGCCTGGACCTGCCTAACCGTCCGTTCGAGCTGCTAGCCTGATGAACCTATTACAGTTCTTTAATAATAAGTTGCACGACCAATAATTTCGGACAAAAAATACTCTCACGGCACTCAGGCTGATCAACTTCGAATAGTGTCTGTTACCATCGCTGATTCTTCGCTTTCTGTTTGTAACTGTATCCGAAGTTTTTGCTGTCTTATTCGATGGTCTGGGTAATTTTAAATTTTTGAAATGAACTCCCGATCAATCACCACCCTTGTCCTTAAGTGCACACAAAATGTGTGCACTCTTGGTGACAAAACCAACTGTATTGCATACAAGTATAGAAAAGTTTGGACAAGAAGACACCAAGAACTTACACCCGATTTGCAGCAATACAAGTGAAAACAATCCAGGAGAAATTTCCACTTGCATCCCCACGTATATTTGTGCCATTCTCATGTCCACGGTGTTCTGACTGCTCGTCTTGATTAGCGGACGAGAAAATTCCGACGTGTCGTTGTGATTCATAAAGGCCTTTGTCATTCGTACCTCTTCAACAACTCATCTGAACTAAAATGACAACCACTTCAAAAAAACAGACCGCTAAAACTGTCCTGGTCATCGCAGGAGTGTACTTAAACATGCCATCTTGGGAATGTGTTCAAACTGGCTAATGAGAAACAGGCTAGCAAATTTTCCAATCTCTTTAAGTTCACTAATAGGATCATATGAAGTTGTTCTAATAGATGTTTGATAACGAGCGGCTTCGTAAGTAAAAGAATAACTGAGTTCGAATTCACGTATGGACCTCAACCAAGTCGAGTGCGTGTGTTCTGCCAGCTGAGTTGCAAGGCCGAGCGCATGGGAGTGTTCATAAATTTTACCCAAAATTTTTACAATACATATTTTGAAAATAACAGTAGTCAATGTACCCACTGTTAAATGAATGCTTCCTCCGCGTCACTGTCCGACCAACTCCGTCATAGAACAGATTAAAATCAGCTGCTTCTAGCATTTATTCTTAATCAGTCAGAAATGTAAATAGCAATTGCACCTCAGTCCTACTAGATTCGACGAAACTGGCTACTTATCGATTGCGGGAGGAAAAATTATTGGGCTTACTTGAAAAAATCAAGACCTAATTGGAAAATCCGCGTTGTTTTGCTGACATTCCACCTCCCCAGGCTTACGTAATGTACCAACGTTACTTCATCCGAACAGCGTTTTTCTCCCATTTCGCAGTCGTTCTTACTGCATGGAGTGAAATGATGTCAATTCTGAAAGGTTAAATGTCGAAAGTGCAAGATACTAACCATCGATAAGCAGACCCAAATATTAGCTTAGTAACTATCTGATCACTAGTGGTATCAATTTCATTAGTGAAAAAGGGCTCTTTGGGGGCACTTGCTATCCCAGAAAACTTTTCTATAAACTCACAGCTATGAGTCAATCTTCGAATCGCGTTTTTCTCTATGGAACTTTTCATGCGTTTATCATATTTTTGCAAAAACCCCCTCGCAAACACACCGCTGAACAAGATTTAATTTTGCATATTGATATGGCTACGAATAACTGTTGCTTAATTTTTATTGATTTTCAATACGTTCTATGGGATTGTGCGGCAAAAGATATTCATCATAATGAGTGAAGATGACTGCAATTGCGGGGACGTATAATAATGTTGACTATGATCTACCTTTAAATTCAATAGGCTCGTGGCCTTAATTTGTGCTTTTGGCTTTCAAATACAGTCTTGACTGGTTAGTCACATGGCAGCTTTTGTTTGGATTACTACAGTTATACTGACATTTTATAGTTCGTGTAGATTTAATAGTAATCCGTAGGCAGTAACATTAGCCGCTTCATGCACCGCGAGAAGAGCATCGTTAAGTTCAAAATCCAATCGCATTTGTACCCCGGATATTTTCATGCTGCACTTTGCAGATTGCCACTATCAGCAAATTACGGTTTAGCTGCTTTCAGATGGTCTCATTCGATCTCCAGTGAAAGACATTTCTAGTGTTCGGCGAAATAGCCAGTCTCTACAAAATAGTAATATGATATCGTGATGCCCAGAGCATGGAGTTTCTCGACTCAACTGAAAATTCCACTGCATGGAAATGCAACATATTTACGTATTTTGATGCTGGGTGAACTTTCGCTGTCGCACGAATTAACGCTTCGTCACAAATCAACAGCTATTTGATGTGTGATAACTTTGCAATGTGATTCCGGAATCCATGTAAGACGGATTTGGTCATGCTAAGCTAGTAATGGACGTCAGAGGAAAAGAAATAAAACTCAAGAGAGCCTCGACAGGGATGCAAGAGATACATTATGTAGCGGATGCAGAATTCCAGTTTGACGCTTAAATCCAAACAGAAAGACAACTCGTGGAAGTTACGTTAATCTGAGTAGTAAGAGCACATTGTCACTCGTGAAAATAATAGTACCGCTTTTCCTAATTAATTAAGTAATGGTAGGTCTTAGTTAAGAAACGAGAGGCCGACTGTTAAACACTGTCAGAAACAACCGGTCGGCGGTGGCGCTAAAAGTCAATGTTACTATGGTATTTCAATTGATCGTCGTTGATCTTTTAAGGAGAATTTATGGCTAAGGGGCTTGCATGTGTGTTGTTTCGCTGTAGATCATTTTCGAGTTTGCTGGCTTCCAGGGGGTGGTTTCAAAGCAAACAGAAAAAGAAGCTGGAAGCTGCTGAGAATAGTCATTCGTGTGTGTAGTCAAACACAATTTTATGTTCCTTTCCAAGTGTTGTCTAAATATATATACTTTGATTCTCATTTCAATCAATCATTTGAGGTTTTCGAGTCACGGGGTATTACTGAGTCGTAAGACCTGGAAAATCAATAATTACCTCCAGATTTACAGCCTTTGCCCAAAGTCTTAAATTTAGCAGCCGGATAGTTCTTGTTTCTTGATGAGAAGTCACATTTAATGCCGTGAACCAGACACGCAATTTCTGCCTCAGAAAGAAAACAGGAAACCTTGTTCCAGATAGAAGACAGTCAAGGGAATCGAAATTCTGTTTGATTTATGTTCTTTTCTCGAAGTAGTGATGAGTTGCGTATGGAATAACTAGGGAATTCACGAGAAACACAAGTAGGTAACAGAATGGCACGAGGTTGAAACGGAAACGAAAACCCAATCCCATTCCCAGAAGCTGAACAACATACGCAATGGTGGAATAATTTTCACGAAGAAGACCGGAGGGAAATGGAACTGAGCCACTTGATTCTACTCGTCGATGTTCAATACGGATCCAAAGAAAATGTTGGAAACAGTTGGTCGGTGGAAACACAACATTAGTAGTGATCGTGTTGCCTTGAAAATCACTGTAGGTATTTGAGTCTTTGGTTTCCCGAATTAGGCTAAACTAACTGGATCTTCTAAAACAGTGACAGTGCTAATGGTCACTGATAGCTTGGAGATAAAATATTCTTTTCATTACTAACAAATCAACCTAGTTGTTAGAAAAGCTGACTGACCTGATAGATTGTGTGAGCGATAGTTTCTGTCGGCAGTGGGTTCTTCAGCCTATTTTGTAACTTCAGCGACACTCACACTAGTGACTGACTTAAACATATACAAATGCAACTGAAAAAGGGCTCGCAAGCTTAAAAATGAGGTTCATCAAATTGGAAGTTTACTCTAGAATGTAACTGTAGCAGTAACATTATAAGTGTCGTGGCCGGTTTCTCTTGTTGAATAAGTAGGCTTTACCGTAGGTGACTTCTAGTAAGCATTACCTTATATACCGATGCATATCCTAAGTGCCCTTTGGGTGAATAGGGGATTTTCGGACAATAACAGCACCGGAGGAGGAACAATACCGGGCAGCCCGAAACGAGCAAGCAGTACGCTTCCATGGGTCCAATCAGTATACGGGGTGGACTTCTCGTTATTCGAACTTGTGGAAAATAGCAATCAATGCGAAACACGTAACCGAGACAAGGCAATAGGGCGACGTAGTTCATAAACAACCTTTTACCATAGGCTATCTTTTGAGGTTACAATCAAATGTATTGTGGTAATCTGAGTTGGCGCAAAAAAATGAAACTGGAATGCTTTGGACATTTGTGTTTGACTGGCTAGTTCCTAAATTCAGAAAATGTTAAAGGTCTTTATGAACTAGTTTTTTTCAGATTTTTCCTGTTAGTTCGAAATTTTCGAGTCGTTTTATTCGTTAGATATCTAACTGGTGGAACAATGTGAAACATTGCCATTTTTCTTATCAAAATCTCGCCTGTAAAATTTGATCACATTGTAGAACGTAAAGTAGCATTTCACACACACTCTCAAAAATGTGGATAACTCGATTTTATTGGTAAATAGTTACCGCGAAAAGCTTAAAGGTCTTTACCCACAATTTAAAAACCGCATAACTAATTTTAATAGCCATCCGCCTCTGTCAGCTTGGCAATTTATCCTACGCTTACAGTGATGTTCGCTTTGAAAGTGGAGTGCGTTTCGTAACGTAAGAAGCGGTGAGACGTCTGCGTCACTTCTGCCGTAAATCCTCAGTCGATTTTATCTCTTGGTGGCTATCTCCGTTTTCTACTAATTCAAGTTAGAAAAACTAAGTCCAGTAAACAAAATGTTCGTTTATTAATCAGAATCAAATAGCTCATATTAATCTTCGATCATCAGCATTCATTCACTAACTCAGGCCTTGACAAGAACTGAAACCTGAAATCTTAAAGTGACCACAAAAACATCGATTAACATAGCTTATAAAATCACGGCAACGCGCTCATTAGCCCATTATTTTCGTTTGCGTTTTCGTACAGAAGTAAGCAACTAATGTTCGTCTAATCGTCAGATGTTCTTTTCGCTTTTCACCCCGACACTTCATAAGCATACCGAATGGATATTAAGACTTAAAAAGTTCGACTTCGTCTTGTATGGGGAACGTAGAAAAAACTAAGCAGTATGCAAAAAGATAGTTAGTAAACGTCCCTCTTATCAGAAGGGTTTTGTGATGACATAAATTAGAGTACAGCAACGGATGCTCACTTTCCACTACCGTTATGGATTTATGAACTGGCTTTTATCGCATTTATGGCGTAACTTTTCTACTCACTTTGGATTCATTTACCGATAATAAATGACTCCCTGATGAACAGGGCGAAAACCTATGCGACCGGAACTGCCCCCTGAGCTCTTGCATATACGTTGTCTTTCATTTGATGCGATGGCCGACAATCGTAGAAATTCCGTATGACCTTATCATCCATTACAGTGTACTAAAACATGGGAGTAGTACCATTACTCAAAGCCGCGGGTAGTTTGTCTAGCCGAGCTGCGCAAACCAGTTGATAGGACTGGATGATTCCTAGACCATGTTGTATAGCTCTTTAACCTCGAAAAATACTACCTCAATTAAGTTTAACTGCACAAGTAGTGTTTCCGATGAATTTCACTGGCTTCTGCCATGAGAGCATGTGATCATTCAGAAAGTTACTTCTAATACTCGAAAGGGTTTATTAAAAAGCAAGACAAGCAGAACTGCTGCTCAGTTGACGTGAGGAGATATACGTTTTGTTGATATGTGCTCGCATTCGCCATTACCCTTTCATAATGATTTTCTTATTCTTTTCTACTAATTTCCTTGAATAAAATATGACAACAATAAACAAAATTCCGACTCACACCTCAATGGAGACGGGTTATTAGCATAATTTGTTGCGTTACAAAACATCATTTCATTACACTGTCCTATTATTTAATGAAGCCTTATGTGTGCTTCCATTTTGGGCTGTTTTACAACACACTTTTGTGGCTCCTTGATACACTGCAAAGACAACAATATTGGAATGTCAAGTGTCGTGTCCAGAGATTTTACTTTTGGAAATGACCGTTTCCTTGTAGTCACTAGTGCAGTGCTTGTGTAAATCAAAAGTTTATCGTTGTGGTTAACTAAATGATTTTAAAACATGGAATTAAAAGCCCTATTGGGTATTCTGTTTTACCACATTCCGTAATTCCCAGCACGTGCTTTACAAGTAATCACTCATTACACAGCAGTCGATAAGATTTCCCGTTACGTTTGGCCAAACATTAAGGCCTTCATTATCTGACACGTTTCCTTACGGAACCTTAGTCAACAATTCACAACCTACGAGTTAGACTGAACAAACACTCAGATGTTTTGTCACCCAACAAGATCGATAAGTTTAGAATTTTTGGGATAATCCAGATTTTGACTTGTTTTCGACGTCTAATTATAAAAAATACTGGGAAGGTATTCCTTAATCGGTCTGGTTCTTAGATCCTAACTAGCTGAATTTAATTTGTTGGATTCTCTACGGTTCACGTTCGAATTAGTTTAACAATTCGGTCCTTTTACGGTTAATCTGCGTAATACGTCTAATTATGTTCGTCGTGTTGATGTTGTTTCCAGGTGGCGAATTTTAGATGAGCTACAGTGTAACTATTTTTTGTCAGTCACAATTTAAGTTTTCCCACTGTTTTATCCATTTCCGTTAAACATCGGTGGTCGAGCGGTTGAGGTTATGGAGTTTAGGCGTGAGG
This sequence comes from Fasciolopsis buskii, assembly GCA_008360955.1. NCBI lineage: Eukaryota > Metazoa > Platyhelminthes > Trematoda > Plagiorchiida > Fasciolidae > Fasciolopsis > Fasciolopsis buskii. The sequence continues at coordinate 337,343 of LUCM01000241.1, forward strand.
GTCGGTCTTTTTCTCATATGGCAGCTCTTTGTGGACACTAGTGTTGTATTAATAAAAGAAGCAAAAAGATGAGGAAACGTTATCTGCCATTTCTTATCCTCCCGCGGAATTGTTGATCCTACTGATCTCGAACCCCGAGCCTTGATCGCACGATGAAGTGACCTGTACCATTCTGACATTCAGCAATGAAAACCAGAACTGTCATGCGTTATACGATACTAAAAACATGGAAATGAACGAATTCGAAATGTGTACAAACCTTGGATCCTTAGGTGTCTAATTCATTATGGGTAATCCAAGGTCAACACTTCAATGGAGTCCGTTCTTTAGACATGGACGTATTAAACTATGATTTGCAGCAAACTTGTTTCATGAGAATATCAAAGAACGCTTAACTGTGTCAGTCAAAATGATATCCGCAAGGCACCACAGGTCTGATCATTCGTTGATCTGACGATTAGCCCACGAGCAACCAGTCATGAGCAAGCACAAGAGGCTTGTCGTGGGACGACTGAAATGTGTACGTGTGTGTACATGAACACGTTGTTCTTGAGGGGTGCTGATCACAGTGCTAGATGGGATAATATTCCGAATTGGGTCAATCGAATGATGTGCATTTGTGTGTGCCAGTGCGGCAGAGAAGGAAACTACACTAAAATAATGGTGAATGAAATCACGTCCGTTAATGGCACAGCTGTTTGTCACCACCGGCGGTGAGACTAGCACGGTCGATATCACGTGAACCGCGGGACGGTGGAGAGAAGAGACAATGCAAGGGTTAGCAACTGTGGGCTGGATAAGTCATGCTTGAGCGATGTGCGGTTGCATGCTTAGTCTGAAACAAATTAGCTGACCGACGTGTGAACGGGAAGCACGTTAACCGGCTAAATACGGCCTTGAGACGAAGGAACGATAATCAATGGTTGTGAGAAACAGAACCAGTACCATGGCGTTCAACATCGGAATGTTTGTGTGGAGCTGCTTTTGTGTGAGCTGGATCGTCAGTTTGGTTCACACTGAAGTTTGCCAAATCAGTTTCACCTGGACTAAGCATTCAATGGTAAACGTTCGTTACACTTGATTGTAATAGCACCAAGAGTATCCTGGCGGTTGGATGTAAATTTAATCGGGGTTAGAATCTTTTCTATCGAAGCCCACAGAATATCAGTACTGCGTTCGGAAAGTGTTGGAATAGTATGCAACCCTTGTGGAAGAAACAACAACCGAACCATGTTTTAATGGAATAGCTGACAGTGTGATATGTTCAGAATGACTGACATTAACGAATACTTTGATTCTAGGGTAAGAAATGTATAACAATGCAACGGATCACAACCTGTACACCGCCAGATAAGCTGGTCACACTCAGCAATCCTAATGAGAGTCTGCGATTGTAGATAAATCTGCTTGCTTGTTCTGGGTTCCGTTGGCGGGGTTACCAATATCTAACATGTACGGAGATAGTGATCCTCGAGAGGAATGCGTGGCAGGTCTGAAACCCACAGGCACATTAACCTCGCGGGACTGTAACTCCATTACCATTTTAAATAAGTTTAACATCAATGCGGTCAAATTCATGTGACTGGCACTCAACAGTCTGGTCACCGCAGACGAACAATAGGCATTTGTTTTCATAACAGTTTTCAGCGGAAATAGCAATAATACCATGGGTTTTCCTTATTTTTTGCTCGCAAATTGGTTACTGCTGATCCGAGAACGTTAAGTGCCCTGGATGTAGTCATTCAAAAACAACGTGTTCATTTATTGCTCATAACCGGTTTCCACGTCTGCCATTTCCAGTCGGTGAACTTTGTTTTTTACGGGGTTGCACGCAGACACCCACAGGACGGAACAGTTGTCGTCCTCATCAAACAAAATTAGACAACCTTCTCAAGGTGGCTAATTCATCCTGCCACTCAGCTCACGAGGCCAAAAACTTTGACTATTATGTCCGAACTCCGGCTCATGCATGAAGTAGACGCTTTTGGTTGTCTACTTTGAATAAACAAGACAATAATACCATGATATGATCACCATCTACATGTTGGATTTGACAGGGAATCAATAGCAGTGACCTATTTTCTTCCCACAGTCGATATGAAAAGCGCTTTACATTTCATATGGGATGCTAGGGTTAAGTAAGATCACACAGAGCCAGAAAGTGTCGGCTGTGGCAAGAACCAAACTATGGTCGCCTCGGTGACCACGACTTAGTGGTCGGTCACCTTGCAACAGTTTTCTTACGAAATGTCTGACTGGATGTGGATCGATAAAAAAGACTTTAACACGTAGGTTGCTTGTTACAAATAGTATGACATATTTCAGATGTTCCAAAAAAATTAAGGTTATACGAAATGGAAAGCACACTTTGGGATCACGCATCCGAAAGTCAACAATGTCAGTTGAACTCATGGATCAAACTATCTAGTTATATCCAAAGGACCTTACCCATTATTGTCTTCATAAAAACGACCTAATAAAACCACGGATGGATGTTTGCATGCTCGCGACCAAACTCCTGTTATTCTGCATCAATGCCAGGCCTGTCGTGCCGAGCTAAACTCATATTGTGACCAATGACTCAAAAAAACTGTCCTCGCACCGCGTTCATTACGATTCGTTACCTAGGGTGATTTAACCAAGTTAACAATAGAAAGCGAATGATGCACTAGTTCAAGGGCAAAGAGGTTTTTCTTCATAGGAAATCGAAAGACGAAGCCAATTGTATTGGTATACAGAATTTTATGTCAAATAGCGACAACAGAATGCAAAATTTATGTTTGCAAAATCAGTTGACAAGGATCCCTTTTATAAATTATAAATCACAATTGAGTAGCCCGTGTCATATCTCCTTATCACCTAACCTGTGTAGTCCTACCGATATGACTGAACTGCTGAATGGCCCGTTTTATTTCTCAGGCGACTTATTTAACCCTCAATGTAATCCTTGCTTGGATAGTCCCTTAAATCCCGCAGTTAGTTAGTGCTGGAATTATTTAGTGTGAAGCAAACGTGCAAGCAGTCATCGCCAGTCGATGCTCAACTGCATTACACATAAGGACGCTCCATAGACTGGGCAAATGATTCACTTTGTCTGACTCGTTTTTTGGCACGGCAGGCCGACCATCACTGGACCGAATTTGGTACTGGTACCTTACTGTTTTCGCAAGTAGGGGGTGCACCGTCCGCTTGGACTAGGCGGACGGGCAGACCACAGACCCGAGTTGCTGTTTCCGCCTTTCACTCGTGTATGCCTTCTCAGCAAAAGTTGCCTAAGTTTCATTCGGTTGCAACCGCCTAGCAACCAAATTAGTTTAAGCAAAGCGTCCTGCGTTCCACCAAATCTGCTACTACTAAGTAAAGCATTATAGGCATTTCTAAGCCGCACACTTTTATAAAGATACCCATGAGAAAGATTGTAAAGTCCTCCCCTAAGTTACCTGCTCAGATGTCAAGGAAATAATTTTACGAACTATACGCAAACCAAAAAGGAATTCAATGATCTGCTGCGTAGTTGTCTGGAGTGAGTTGCTTCCGCGACGGCATATGTGAATCAGCTAACGAATTACATGCTTGGTTAAATGACCACTAGACGTGCACGCAATCAGCTTATCAAACAAAAAAGAATGGAAATGTTGACAGTCAGCAGACTATTGAGATAAGTGATCATTTGGTCACAAGGAGGGCTGCGTGATTTCGAATGCAAATTGTGACAGCGTTATCTCTGAATTCTTTTTCGACAAATCCACATCACAATTCACTCCCTATTTGATTACAATGTTCGTAACATATCTGGCATACAGCTACCAACTAGTGTGACTAAATAGAGAATTTTAACGCTAGGCATGTATCTTGCCTCGCTCTGAACTTTTAGTGTTAGCTAAACTCGAATTCATAATGACCTAGCATCGAAGTTTCGGGTTTGATCAGTCAGAAAACAAAACTGAATGATTTATATTTTTCTTCTGTATTCGGACGGAGACAGCGATAAGTCACGTCCAACGTTAATTTTAGTAACACTAAGGAAACTCATATTAGTGCTTATCGACGCGGTGATTTGCTATAACGGACCACGAAAAATGTCGAAGACGGCGTGAATTTCATAACGGTGTTATTTCCTTGCATTATCCAATGGTTTTAAAAATTGACTTATGAAGATATACGGGACGTAAATCATCCTACTGCATCTACGTCCAGAAAGCCACAAAAGCTTTGGACAGCTGACTTATTACGAACAGTCATACTTGAAGTGGGACTGATCTCCAGCGCCATATGAGACTACTCTCACCCGTCACTATTTTTGTATTACCGTGTAGTCTGTTGATTAATGCCAAGGCCGAATCAGATCATTCATGGGTTTTCGCTGATAATGTAAATTGTGGGCAAAAGATGATATACGCTTCTTTAGTAAAGGCTAATGCCAGGCTATTCCTAGTAGGGTACACTCCGCTTAACCTTTGAAACCTACTCGGCTGGCTGCTAATACTAGTCAGTTCATCTATTTTCCCTAATGGCTTTATGGTTACACTGAATAAAAACAATTGCACGGATTGATATGTGCAGACAAATGCACATTTCCTTTCCATGTTGCCAAATTTGGCGCTGCGAACGTCGATCAAACTGACGGTCTTTTGCTTCACGGAAATTACAACGACCGTGTTGATCCAGTAGCGCTGTTTAAATATAAACCCAGTCCGATAGATATCCATTATATATCAGGTGAAACTTTGAACATATTATTGCACAAAAAACAAAATCCTGGTATGCGAATCAAATGACAAAAAGATGTACTTAAATGAATTCGGATATCGATTAAAATGGCAAGTTTCTTTTACTTTACGATAGCTAATTTCGAAAACCCATATGCAGTTTTTTGTACCACGTTGAGCTAATCCCATCACAAAACGAAGGAACATTTTGGATAACAAATCAGAGGAAGTGTAGGCAAACGGCCAAGTATTTCCAAGTAGCCGTAAGCACCACTGTAAAGAACACTTCAAAGTACAGTGTTCGTTGACCTTCGACTATAAAAGCTGATGAGGATTGTTTCACAAGGTAAAATGAATTAAGCTGTTTCAAAGTTCCAGAAGAAAATGTTCATGTATAGGTAAAAAAATCGGAAAGTATATGAAGTTGATTGTGAGTGATACAATGTTAATAACACAGCGTTGTTGGTAGATGTAATGCACCAACGTTTCGACTACCGTGGGTAGTCTTTCCCAAGACTAGTTTTACGGTCAAAATCTTATTGCAAAACTTGTCTTGAGAATTACTACCCACGGTAGTCGAAACGTTGGCGCATTACATCTACCAACAACGCTGTGTTATTAACATTATGTCATTCAAAATTATATGAAGTTGAACTTCCAAGTCAATTTCAAATACTTTCACAGTTTCATTTAAACGTTAATATACCAGCTTAAATTAACGAAAAACATTGCAGAAAGAGAAATGTGCCGTCCCATGGAAACGCACGAACTGAGACAAATTGGAGAGACCAGGTTGAACGGGTTATTTGGTACTGAACTGCGTTTATTGTTTGGTTGGCTGCATTCAGTCCGCCCGGCTACAACCACTGCTCCGGTACATTCCCTTATGAGATTGAGTACTGGGCCTCCACACTACGTATGCAAAACATCACGTGAGGATGTCGGAAGCAGCTTTTGTCTAGTTCTAGTGAGTTGGTTTTGAAGCTTATGCGTGTTCCTAATGTGCGGAGAACAGCTACCAGGTACTCGCATGCAATAGAAATTTGTAAGCCTTGTACTACCGTTGATTGAGTTTCGTTTTTTGCACTGCCGGCTCAGTTCATTTACCTCTATAGCTTGTTGGACAGATTTGTGGACCTGAATATTCGGACCCTAGGCTTGACATTTTTCAGCCTTATAATACAGCAATGAATAGCTAATGTATTGTTTTCAAGTTTGCTGTATTTCTAACATTTGAAGTACTTAGTTCACCTATGTGGTATTCTGGGAGGTAATCAGTGTTCGATCGCACTGGAATTACGAATTTCGTAAAATTCTAGTTTCCAAGTTCCCTGTGCTCCTTGGTCATTCAAATTGTCGACTGATTCAGGCCACGGTTGACTATTTACTCACTCATATCTCATCCACTAACTGACAGTACACGAACACGATGGATGCAATCGTTTCGGTTCATTTTATCGTTTCTTTTACGTTCAAGTGCATGAGCACTGTTTTAAAGAGATCTTTGGAATGACAACTACATTCCACTTAACATCCATTGGGAATAAAGAATAAATTTTTTGCCAATAGCGCAGTAAATGGCGTTTTTCCCCATGATTGTATTTTGTTAGAAAATCAACAAACCAAAAGACACAACTCGCCACTAGTTCACTTCCCCCTATATGTTACTTGGCCAGTACATTTGAGAGCGCGAATTTCGCACAATTAAAAAATCCCACTGGAAACTGCCATTGACACAGGGCCAACTTGATGTCGTTTCTGTTTGACTAAGGGCTTTGGGACAGCAATTTTTCTGATTGTATACAGTATCGAGTGACCGGGTGCAGTTGTGATAACGTCAGTTGGAACAATGGCAACGGATGCTAACGTAATTAATTAGTCCGACTCGGTTCCGCAGACGAAAGAGATTAGTAAACTGAAACTGAACTTACCTTCAAAGAAAAAAATTGGCGGAAGGGGAGGCGGACAAACAACGATTTCGGTGACATTAGGCTGGATAGAAATCATAGCAATTCTCGTATATCAGTCCAGCGAAAAGGATGTGCAGAAGGCCGGTGCCTGAATGATTCCCGTTTCGGAATCAGAAATGGTTAGTCATTCAGACCCCGTTCAATCTGATGCCTAGTTTAAGCGGATGATTGCAGTGGCCAGTAGATGAGGTCTGATTGGTAGCACGCAATATAATTGCAGCGGCTGGGTAAGGAAACAGTTATACTGGAAGTTATACTCGTCACCATTCGTCCAAAGCGCGGTTGCTGGACAGCACACTAAGGTGCTTGAGACGAAACGCAGGCAGACCACGTGAAAGTGATGACGCGCCGGAAACAGATAAACCCAACAAGGAATACCGTCATCAAATGATCAGTGACTGATAAAAACAGCGAGGGATGAATGCCCTGGTAAAACGGGATTTGTCCGCAGGCGCGCAGGCTTGGGTGAATGTGTTCGTATGGCTAGACTTGTCCGCATCTGTGTGGAGGTAAAAATCCACTGGTGAATCACGTGACGTCTCTACTAAATTGCTGCGAAGCTGTGGTTCTCGTCAGGTTGGTTTTACAGACCACTCTGCTTGGTGGCAGTGCGGGAATGCGCATTCTGAAAGTGCTTCAGAAAATCGTTAGAAGTTTGCTTAACCACTAGATTTAGTAAAACTCAGATGATTCATCAAGACAAATCGACGTACAACTGAACGACAACACTAGGTATTCGTCTCATTCTCGCTAAAGACCTTGAACAACACATCTATTGCGCTCAAAGTGAGGTCGAAAACCAGTGTGGTTCCGTCGCTGTAATGGTAAAAACACGTATGCGGATTTGAATCCCATCGAGGGTGAAAAGTAATCACTACTACTAAATTGCGCAAGTTTCAATCATTCTACAGGAATACCTTATTGGGACTTGATATTAGTTGAAACAACCCAAAATAATTGCTTTCTAGATTAAAAGCTATCAAATTCCCTCCCTGCTATATCTCGAAAGCACCTGCTTATTGAGCAGTGGCCAAGAGAAACCAGTAAATATACCGTAACTGAGAGTTTTACGTAAGTCATCGAGTCAAGAGTGTAAATCCGACAACATACGTAGGCGGGGCAAATAAGATATAATCACGCTATTTCCAACCCACTCAGACAGCAATTTCCGTGAAGGTTGGCCGAGGATGAAAAATTTCCTATTTTCCCTGCGCACACATTCCTCGTGGTATTTACTGACCCGAAAGTTTCTTAGATTTTACAGAAATCTAATGTAACTCATTTATTTCACAGTCCAAAACAACAAACTTGTATAAATGAAATTATGACATTGTTCAAGTGATGTTGGTGTTCATTACAGGGTTTGGGACAGACAGTATTGTGTACTTTGATGAATTTCAAACGAATGATTAACGATGTCTCGTTTCTCGGATGAGGGATAACCAAATTTGGAGGGATATTTCCGTTGAAGAGCCAAGAGACACTTCATTAAAAACGTCCATTGTATAAACTGGAAGAAAAACAGCCGAGTTTCTCTATCTGGCTGGAGAAACTGAGATTTCACTTCCTGTGATGAATTTTCTAAAGCTTATTTCTCTTCAAGATGAAAAGGTGAATGATTTTTCTAAGTCGGCCAGCCAGTCATTCGCTTAAGAGTGCTATCAGTTTGGTTCCACAATCAAATGCAGATTCATGTATTTGTTTAAAAAAGCATATTCTCCCCCACCTTTTGGTTAAGGGACGAATTGTAGACCGGAAAAGTGCAATTTCCGCCAAGGCTTTTTGGGGACTTGAACAGCGTTCGATCAAAAGACACATTTCCTGAAAGATGGATTCTTCTTCATTACATTTCCTGAAAAATAAGCACAGGTGAAAAACGATGTCTAGTTCATAATGTCAAAACTCACGCTCAGCTGATCACTAATGCTGCCTAACGGACAAACTATTTCCAAGGATTTTGTGCACTTTCAACCGGAAATGGATTGTTCTTATGGCAATACAAAATCTGGTGAGTTTGATCAACAAGAATTCTAATTATTTCGAACAACTGTCCACCGGTGGAATTAAGAAGAATTGCTTTCATTTAACTTTCGCCTAATAGCTATTCAAACGGGGATTCGGAGGCCAGTTTATTGCTCTCTTTGAAAATCGGTTCTGTGCTACCTTGGCGATGATATTCTTTGAAAATTCTCACTGAGCACATTGAGAAAACACAAGCTGGCGAACAAGCTCGTTTTCAGTGATTCGTACTCATGACATAACACCACCAAACATTTAGAAAAAAGTTTCTTTAAGAAGGATTGGACCTGTCAGATCAAAATATGGGCGGGGAAGGGATTTGTGGTGTTACATGCATAACCTTGGAGACTAATCATAAACTAATTGAACAACCTTGAGTTTATTTAAATCGAGCCCGTTAGACAATCACACGATAGAACACATTAATTTAAATGTCACATTTTACAAATTTCATCAGCATGAGATATGAACTCGACTACAGTGAGATTCAAACGGTTCAGTGATGGCAAATCAAACACGTCTATCACCTATTTGAAATGAAAGATGCCTGAAGGTTGACATTTTCTACATACCAAATTTGATGAATAAAAACATTTCTTATTCCTAATGATAATGCAACACATCTGAGATACGAATAAGTGGATTAGTGAACTGGCATAAATATGTTCCTGATTCCAACGCAAGAATGAAAATGGACTTCAATTAGAGATCAAAAACTCAATTGCCAGTTTACTGTAGTGAGAGTTTTCTAACCGGAAACAGTTGTTCGGATGGGCTTCTGTATTGGATCTCTCAAAGGAACATAACATTAGTCTTGGCTAGCCGAAAACAATGAGTGGTAAGTCGATAGCACCTGCACTTTGGTGAACATCAGGCTATTCCTCAGCTTTAACACACCCTGACTATTGTTTTGGAAATTGGCGCTGTTTTTGGCTCAGTTTTTGGTTTCCTTATGTTCTGATCACGAAGCTAGAAAGTTTTCTCACTATGCAAGAGGCATGAATGTAGTTAAATTAAGTTTAAAGTATTACGGTTCGTAATCGTAGGATGACCCTTGACCTCTTTGATGACATCAGGCGTGGCATTTTCTAGATTTATTTCCCCCCTAGCTGCTCGGGTGAGTTTGTCCTACATCATAAATCGGCGGTCTGTTCTGCCTACGTAAGTTTCACCGCAACGGCAGGAGAACTGGTACGCAAGAAGTGAGGCAGAATGTGGCATCCGACCAGATCCACGTCGGTTTAGAATGATCCACCGGGTGCTTGGCAGGATGCGAAGGTCTGAAGTTGAGAAATGAGTTTGTGGCGAATATCATTGCGAACATGATCAGCTGTATTACCGACGGTTAGGGGCTGTATAGAATCAGTGGTAAAATATAATGTTATGTTAAGGCTCAGTAAACAGCTACTAACTTGTCTGTTCAGTATAATAGCTAAAGCGTTCGACACATAATAGTACTGTAAAATACAAAAATCTTTCTTTTAGCCCGATCAGTTTTTATATTATTCCCTCGCATGCTTTAGAGGAGTGGATGCTATGTTCCCACGAGGTTCAGTGCACGCCACCACTTGGGTTTTGGAGGCTCCCACTGTTTGTCTTAGGGTATCCGACATTTTTATCTTTCATTCGTTTAGATTAAATTTGTGTTGTTCATTAGTTGTGTAATAAATAATTCAGCGATAGTCACAAATGAGCAAAGATGTAAAGATTTTGTCCAAAATGACCTAGATTCATGACATCTCATAGGCGATGCTACCGTTAGAATCATGGCTGATAACGCGACTGGAACAAATTTTTAAGACTTGCTGCCAAGATGCAATCCGCGTTTTCTTGACATTGTGACAGTTTAAAAGTGCAGGAATTGGGTAGCTCAAATAGAACTTTAACTAAGACTAGTTACTTTTCATTCCTTACCAAAAGATAAAAAACAAGTTGCCACAGCTTAATTTGGCTCTATGTTTGCAGTTAGATTTCATTCATTCACGAAGGCTTATTTATCGGAAAGCAAAACCCGTCCTACAATAAAAGAAGAAAGATTACAGGTATTTATTTTTGCTTGGTGTCTTTTATTCTTCAAGATTACGGATCAGCTTTGAAAATCGAAGGAAACTGATGTCGTATTATGAATTAGCTAATCTAATAATTGGCTAAATATTTAGTGAATTTTGAGCTGTTTGTTGGCCCATATCGGGGTTAACTAAAAGATATTAGAATCCTCCGTCAGACCTTGCAAATCGGCGGCTGTCCTAAGTAAATTAACGAACGATAATCCACTGTGGCCTAGGACGAAGTATCACGGAGAAAGCGTTTTCTCCATTGCGTTAGCCTCATAGGTCAGTTAAACAGTGGTGTCCAGTAGCGTAGCTAAACGAAAAGCATGAAGTTTTGATTTATTCTGTAGAAGATTTCGTGCTGGCAAAAAGAAACGAGTGTCACTAGAGATGAGAAATCCATTTTCATCGCCTACTGAAAGCGGCCATACTGCTTTCTGAAAAATTTAACTGCGGAAGCTGTCGCAATCTGTCTTCACAATCCTCCACTTTATTCTCAAAAACAATTTGTGGTTGCGCTTCAACTCCCTTGGCTCACCCCCCGTCCCAATACAAACCCTAGAAAACAAAACAATTAACACCACAAATCCCTTCCCCACCCATATTTGTAAATGACTATTCCAATCCTTCCTATAGTGAAAATATTTTGTCAAGATATATATATATATATATGTAGTGATGTAATGGCATGAGTACGAATCACTGAAAACGAGCTTGTTCGCCAACTTGTGTTTTCTCAAATTTAACTTAGTTGGATTTTGAGCAATTCTTTACCTAAATTATTACTGCTGCACGACAAAAATCAACTTTCTCGTCGCATAAGTTTTCGGGTTAAGTCGTTGCAGTCAGCTAAAACGAATGATAGAACCACAGTTTTGTTTCCTAGCGGATCGGTCAAACTAGCAACGATTGTTCGACTTAAAAGTACATAGTGTTTAAAAAATTAGTCAGCTGTTAGTTTGCGTCGCACAGAAATGCGATCGTGCTAAATGCGCACGCCCACGTGAGGTACTCACTGAGGTACTCACTGAAGAGATCATTAGCTTGTGGAAACCGTCCACGGTTGCGGCGGAGCATGCCATATCGGTCGCCTACTGCTTCCGACTGCTGTTCTGTTTGTCCGCCAGGTGTCAGGCCGGTTGACTTTGATGTAGTTTCTACAGATAAATGTGCACGTACTGTATAAGTGCTCACGTCATAATCGTATCACATTAGTGTGTCACATTTTGGAAATTTAAAGAAGTAGAAAATGTTCCTGATATTTGATCATAGGCTAGTTTTTAGTTAAATGCTTCGTTTTGATAAACACATAATTTGTGATGACTCTCAAGATTGGTTCCACGAGCTTTCTAAGAAGGAAGGATTATTGTATTTTTTTCTTTAAAACACTTCATTACACAGATTAGCAGTTGACATGCAGCATGTTGCGTTCAACGTTTTTGCTGTGCCTCACTGATTATGCGCTGATGAACTTTCTAACTGTCGGATTAGCCCAACTGTACTCTCCATACTGAGGCAGATATCTTTATCCTGCATAATTTTATTTACTTTTAAATTTCTCCAGCGAAGTCCAGCAGAAAACAAATCATCAAACGCAGTGTGAGGGCAAATGTTTTTCATACTACGGCTTTTCTAGGGTCCTGTTGGTGCCTTGGTGAGGGCTGGATGACCCTGATCAATAAAACGGCTAATTCCACTTGGTATTTTACACTGATTTTTTTCGAATCCAAACAAGCAGTAGCACTTCGGGTGAAACATTCTTCAGTTTGTTTGCAGTGCACTAAAAGGACTGCGAAAGTTTCAGTTCCGGAGTAGGGAATTTAGGTATACAGGACTATGAAGATGAAATTATAATTCAGCACTGTCGGTTATTTTCCTTCCATTGGAACCTGTGATTCTAGGCAGGTCCGAGAACTTCGGTGTGGCCCAAAGCTAAGCTTGAAAGTACACCGGCTAACAAGACAAATAGTGTACCCATGGTCTGTTTCATTTGTCCTGGGAACAGTTCAGTTAAACATTTAGTCCAAATCTTTTTGTTTGTCCGTCGTTGGTTGATCCGCCCTTGTGATGAGAATTCGTCTGCCGAATAAGAAATGAAAAGATAATCAAAAACCTGGCAATTTCAGGTGATTACCCAAAATTGTTTTCACTCATTGATACGGCAACCAGAGAGGAGAATTTATGATCAAAATGGAGAGGAGCGCAGTTTGTTGTTTGAACGAAGACAGTCCTGAAGGAGTTAACTGAAAAGAGTGCATGAATATATAACCTGTGATACGAAAGCCTAGCTATTCTGTTATTGTTCTCCAGTTTCTGCCTCCAATCAGATGTATTTTCCGAGAATAGGTGGGTCAAAATTCCTGTACACTAGTGCTATTGGTGTCCAGTAACAGACCACACATTCAACCATCGCTAGCAAGTGACACAGAAAAAAAGCACAAATTTAATGCTACCGATTATACATATAATTTCCGGATTTAAGCTGTCGTTAACAAAATAAAGTTCTTCGCTTCTGATTATGAGGTTACTCTGAGGCAAGTCGAAAACAGGTTAGAAGAAGGACAGCTAGTTTATGGAGGGTAGTTTGGAGTCGGGAAGACAGAAATCTCAACGCCAGTTGGAAAGTAGGATCCAAATAGTGCAATATTGAAGCTCAAAAAACCAAAATGCTGTTTGGCAATGGAAAATATTTATAGTTTCACTAGCAAGTAAGAACTAGGGGAAATTTTATTTCTTTCACAGAATTTTGTGTTCTATTGCTTCTGAGTGATTTATGCCGCGAACGGCGTGCCGAATGTGAAACAAAAAGTCAGGGTCGAGAATGTGATAAGTTAAACTTAATCAATAAGGGCAGAATTTTGCAGGCCACCAATTCAATACCAATGAACTATCTACTTTCTTGGCACTAGAGTCTCACTTGAATCTCTAGGAGTGTTCACGTATGATGAATTCAGGTTAGGATACCATGGGAAGTCATTGTAACAGTTGTACAGTTATTAGGTTGGTTGAAGGGGAGTGCACCAGATGCGGACGCCTGACTAACGACAACATCCTCGAAACGTGGTCATGTGCTTCGGAAGAAATTTGGTCCAGTCATCCTTATGGGCAAAATTAATGGCAACAGGCTATCTGTTTCCCTATTTTAATTTCTTAAGCTATGCATATTAAAAGGCTGTTTTAAAGTAATCATGAAAATTAACTTTGCGAAACTAACCTTTATGTCAGAACTTCACAGGTGAAGACTAGAGATCAGGAAAGAGTAATGAAACCCAACATGAACAGCAAATATCCGACAGAATCAATTACTTTTACAAAAATTTTGGGGTACGTTTATGTAGGAACCAAAGATACGACAGAAACAATTAGGTTAAATTTTAAGTGAATTGCTTTAAAGTCAAACTGAGTTTTACTCATGAAAGTGCCTGAATTGAGGCGTCCCAAGAATGGGAAAAATTAAGACGATTTTGGTCTGAATGTTTGTTGGAAAAATACGGACACAGCAGCCGGTACGATTGAACAAGTCATTGCGGTCTTGCGGACAAATACTTACGCTGTAGATGACAATGTTACAGCAGTCTCCGGTAAAATCAGATCCTGTAGGTTCTCACTGTTAGGGAAACAAGAAAAATTGAACATCATCTCAAAGAAAGATAAAATGAGTACAAGAAAAATGCATTACTTTTATTTTTTAATTGCGTAGGCCCATTGTCGTAATGATTTTCGTAGATCGTGGTATTTTATAAGCTCATTTAGCATAATGAGCAGTCAATGTTACATCGAGGTCCTTCCAGTATTTGCATGCGGTGATTTCTATCATCAGGCGGCACGCCTACGCGATTGTCCGAACTTGTATAACGTCCAGTTTGCTGCACGAAAATGCAAAAGAAAGTGACAACTGCCTACTAATTCACTCCCAGTTGGCTCACACAGAAATGAGCAAGTCAGACAAACAAACCATTTTGTTCAGTGTAATCCGACCGGAGTTAATATTAACTGACCCCTTATAAAAGCAAAATAAATTGTAGAGCCCCGTAGCCTCATCCCATCAAACAATGCAGTTATGATGTTCACGTTTACAGTGTCAAAACGGAATGGCGAAAGTTATCAATATCTTCGGAATGTATTTTCCAATTGTTGCTCAAATTTGAGAGAACGGAAATGAGAGTTGCTTTTTTCATTACAGACCGACTATGTCCCTGATCATTCAGGATAATCAGCATAGAAACAAGATCGTGACCACATGGTTGTAATTTTATCCGAGCAGATCGTCTGTATCACCATCATAATCAATAAACCTGTCAAAATATCACCGGCAGTGAATTACCTTTCAAACTAATCGGACTGCGGAGGTTCGGTATCAGAACCGTGAAAACTGTTGTCAGTTGTCAATCTGGACCAGGCATTTTGCTTTCTACACTGGACAACGTGTGTCAAAGGGGTCAGATAGGCTATGAAAAGTACGAACTGTATCACTTTTACGATTGATTGATGGCCATCTCGCCTCAGGATGCTGGGACATTAAACCACAAAATGATCCACCAACCGGGAATCCGTGTAAACTAGTCTATTCAGAAAGGGTAGCCATAAACAAACAGGGAACTTAAGTGCTTTTCAACCATTTTGTCAGATACTCAGAGGGATAAAATTAAGTTAGCAACGAATTCAGCACAACAACCACGCACTTCCCATCCAGAAGTGTCGGAGGTCTGAAGCTCACAATTCAACTGAATAACCTCAGTGATTTCCGCATTTTATGCGTCGGAAGCAGTTCGAGCGAAAACTATTAGTGTATTGTAAAAGGGCCTTAAAGTTGCTTTCTCTTAATCCTTAGAAAAAACAGATGAAAGCGAGTGTTTTTGCCTTCCAGGTCATGTTTTCATTTCCCTGATCTTGTATCTAGGCGTGAAGTTGAGTAATTATCAACTATGGGTGTTAGACAGAGTAGCGAAAACGGGTTTCCCAGTCGTAGAAATGAACAAGACGAATCGAATGAGATTTCGTGTACAACAGTTAAAAAATGCAGGGAATCATTTTCAGTGACAGTAATGTCATCCCGGTAACTTTTCTTGCTAGAAGCATGGAATAGCTGTTTCTTTGCAAATGATTTTATTATCTTACAAAGTTTACATACAATGGTAGGATTAGATGACTTGGCACGTTATGATTTAAAAAAAAACCAGTGACTCTTCCATCTCATTATATGAAAAAAGATCACATTGTGATTCACTACAAGTTCACGACAGAAGAAGACTGAAAGCAATAGATCGTTCGCACCCAACCTAGAAAATCGAGAAGTTGGTTTTGAACATTTGCAAACATAATTATAAAGCACTAATAAATGGTATCTTGCAAGCAAACATGTAGTCAAAATAGCCCGACAGATCACCACTTTCAAATGTGTTTTCACTGGTAACAGCGCATATGCGAGTGTATGAACATCGAACATCGTCAACCATGATAGCATGTTATACATAAAGCAGCACCAGTATTTAACTGGTCATGAAAATCTATGGGATCACACTGCAAATGTTTCTTCTTGTAACCGTGGCCAGTGACCCACAACTGTTGTTCGAAGTGAGAATTAACGAATTGGACTCCCGCAGATCGGCATCTGCTAAACCGTACCGGTGACACTGACACGACGAACGTAAACAGTGCGTATGATGAGAAGCCATACAGTTATGCACACTCAACGACTGGTAGTGATCTCAAGGTAAACTTCATGAGGCTTTCACTTGGAGGCTGCGAGTTCAAATCCTCCTATCACCATCGAACTTGCCCACTTAAGTTGATCATCACGTTTTCCCAAAACCAGTTTGCCGCCTCATCGGTAAGGTGATCAATAAATAAATTAGAAAGAGGAAAGAAAAGAAAAATTGAAAGAACAAAGGCTCACTTAATGCGTATTTTTTCTGCAAAATTCGTGAAACGAAAGATTTTTAGGTTATGGACAATACTGTTACAACGCCGCATCGATTGGGACTCAGCGGGATAGTTGCCTGTTAATTCCAGTCGTTGGTTCTTGTCTGCAGCGTCAAACACTGGGAAAGTCGTCTCAAAACAAGCAAGTTATGTTGTGCGTGTAAAAATGTCTGTTGCTTCCTGCCAGGGAACAAGGTCAACCGTATGATTGACTGAAAACCGATCTTAATCTACCCTATATATTAAAATATTGCGATATATATTATATTACAGTATTCGCACTGAAGTGATGAGACAAAAATGGAGACAGTTAACGAATAAAAACCATTAATCGTTCACTGACAGCAATGATCATTCTATTTCAATTCCCGAGCTTCAGTTTTTATGCTGTCCCTATCCGAAGTCGAACGACATCTGCTGATTTATTTGTCCGGCCACTCAAAAAGGGATTAATCATTAAACAAAACTTTTAGGTTCTGCTTCCATAACAGCAGAGTTTCATGTTATTTTTATCGTCTATTGGTATGATTGACGCAAGCTAACAGTTAGGCTATGTGAGAATGGATAATTCTCCGTTTTGGGGAGGCGATTAATTGTTTCATTATGTCGAGGCACTTAAACCGTATTTCTCCTGTTCTTGTTGAAGTTGTTATGAAATGTGCCTAATTAATATTCATCACTCATTTTGACAAACAATGTCTTCTTCGCTGCTATGAGACCACTGGACACAAAGGGCTCAGCAAGATGCAAAGTAATCCACTGGTCAAACTTGAGTCTTCTCCCTTTGGCACAATCTCTAGCTTATAATGTAATGCATCCTTTGGGTCAAGCTAAACCAAAGGTGGAGGTTTGCAGAAACGGGAGATTCGGTCTGATTTCCCTACTAATCCGTCATCATGCGGTGGGAACAGTCAATTTGCCGCTGAAGGCCTTGGAAGCAATGCGAAGCCGTTCAGTCCTGAAAGAAATCATCAACAGTGCCACTTGGATGATGACCATGCGTGACTAATCAGCCGGAAAATCAAAACATTAAGAAAAATCCGCCACCTATTGCTACGCAGACCTTACGGAAAGTAAGATCTGTTGGCCACTGTTTTACCAAATCATATTTACGAGGTGCATACGAAATTCGGTCAACGGATGAATTCAAAATAGGTTTACGCTATTGTGTCTTCACTAGTTTCACGTATCGAAACTTGAAGAATTCTATCATAATGCTTAGAAATCTGTTAAACATTTTAAGTGATAGATAGTCTCTTGCTATAATTTGCCGGTGTTTATACTATACACACCTTATGATCAGGGATGCTGTTTTGACGGAGTCAACTACGAGCCACTTTCAACCATCTCAAATGGGACAAGGTGTACACGCTACGTAAATTCTTTTGCAAAAGTATGCCATACCCATCCCCACCTAGATATAGGTTGAGTAACTCAATGCTGTAACTTTTCGCAGGTCGGATCGGCATCAGTAGGCTCCAAATGAATGGAGATGAATGGGCCATCTGAACTGTTGCTTCATTTCCAACCTTTATGGCACGGCAAATTAAAGATAGACTTTACGCATTCTTTAGGATGAGATGGCTAATAGCTTGTTAACTGAATTTTAAAGTACCGTCACTGCAGCAACAATGCTACTTATATTGAAGCCTTTTGCTCCCTCACTGCACCGTTTAAATTCAGTTAATTTTCCCACCTTATTTTTGCCATTATGCGGTGTTCAAAGGCATACCTTACTTCCTTCGGTTTAGCTTTTCCCAAAAGGCCAATAGTTGTCAAGTGGATTAAGCGTATATCAACGAAGGAATAAAAAGTTCGAATCCCAGATCCATCGGTCACCTTGGTGTTAGACGACAATTCGTTGTCACGCGGTTCCTCACCACACTTGACTTAGTGTGAACTTATTTGGTTCTGTGCCACTCCAAGCTTCAGGGTCATGGTTGCCGGCCCACTTCCTCCCGCATAGTTTTCCCCACTGCCTGTGGAACCTGTCGCTTCCACTGCACTCATGCGTCAGTGATGTCAAATAAAACACTTCAAATGGTAAAAACATGGTAACAGGCCTGTTAGCGACATCGGTTTCTTAAATGTGCTCGCGGCCAGTTTCGAATGCCGTTGGCTTTGTTCTTCCCACACACGGTAGAACACCCTCTTAACTGAACTCTGTTGTTTTATCCCAGCCAGAATAGTGACAGGCTAGTCTTTAATAATTTTCTTTGCATAATCATTCAATTTTCAATTATTTCCTTTTCCGCATTTGCACGGAACAATCTGCCCAAGTAGTTGATATAAATAATGTCTTTCATCAACAGGTTGAAAGCGATTTTATGCACAGAAGTCCAACATTTTTCTGAATGTAATGCTGAAGAATGGGACAGGACATTTAAAGTTCACAACGAACTTGGCCATTATTTAAATTCTTCAGCTAATCGAAAACAACGAAAAACACTTTGTTGCTCATCTTCTTAATACTTAAGAGGCTAAAAATTGTCGAATGAAATTCAGGTGATGTTATAGACCTCATTATCGATCACCGGTCTGTTTCTCGGTGGGGAAGAGCACCGGGTGGCATTCAGTCAGTCAGTCAGTTACCTCCACTAGACTGTCTCACTTTTGTTCGGTTAGCCTGATGTCCAGTGCAAACAAAAGAAATGCCATGATCCAGACACGTTTTCAGGTAGGGCTGGACAATTCGTTTTGAGTACCTATAACTATGAATGCAATACTGTTATTTTTCCAGGTTTACTTAAAAATGACTTTAAAATTCATTGACGGGGGTTACTAATTATTAGTCACGTGTCTTCCTTACCACTAACTATGTTGCCCCTCAGTTTATTTGATCAGCATTTATCAGCATACGAGAAATTGGCTCAAAAAATGTTTCCAGATTGCAATTCTCCTCTGCACAAATATCTTTCAAAATGCCGCTCTCATATTTTAACGATCCGTTTTTCGTTCCATACCCCAGAATCAATATCGATAGAAAATCCACTGTCCCATGTTTGGCAAGCATTTTGACAAACCGTGACCATGTTTTAGTCGAATTCCTGAGAGGTCTATCATAATATGCTCCGATTATTCCTCGATGAGTTTTTTTTCGCATTTTTAAAAGGTAATGAGTGTTAAATTTTTCCTATTTTTATTGTTTGTCTTCATGATTTTTGACTGAAATGCAACATTAATTTTGTACGCAAAAGTCTATACAATGCAGTACAATACAATAAAATGCAAAACAATAAAATACTTCTGCCCAGATGGACGTTGCAGCTTTTTTGCTAAATCGCATAAAGATCTCCTGACGCATTATTGTTTGCTTTAATGTCAGAATTATTATCATAGTCTACACGCCAATGCCGTCATTTAAAACGAATTGTTGAAAGTGAATTTCTCAGAATTACTCATTTACCTGACATTTTACAAAATATTTGCTGCGAAGCATGTTCCATTTTTTCGGCCACCTGAAAGAGATAAGGCTGCTTTGTTAACTAATCAGCTGTATTATATCGGTCTTTGAATAATTCTGATAAATCTGCTGGGCGCACAATTATCCATTCTCCTGGTTTGGCGCCATCCACCGAGCGGCTGTACCACAACCCGGCTCTTCTTGGATTAGATGAATCATTTACCGAAATTTTTCAGACACGTACAAGTTTTCATGCTACTAGCTCCTGTGTCGAAGCAATGTTGTAATTGTGTTCTTCTTGTTTTCCAACCGTTTAGTTGGTATTATTTCAATCTCTCCTGGGATTGCCTTTATCCACTGTGAAGATGTAAGTATGTTGTACTTTACACAAAGGGCTGCAAGTTAAATGCGGATTACAACAGTTGTAAGGAGAGTAGTCCACATAGTTTGCAAACTAAACAGTTAACTGCATTGAACTACATTATATTTTATGCCAAGGTAAGTGCTTCATGGGTTTTTTGTTGGAAACGGATTTTACCGTTGCAATATTGCAAAAAATGTCACTAAAATGGTTGGCGGTAATAATGTCCTAAACAGCAATTGCCCTAAGGAATCGGGAATATGTTTCATGTTGCCTGCCAATATTCTAGCTATGCAAGAAATCAACGGACATCACAATTATGTAAGAACGGGCAGGGTGGCATGTGGCGTGATCCGAATAGAAGAGTTGGATTTGCAGGCAAGCCAGTGTAGTCGCTGGGATCCGTCGGAAAACGCTTCGGACGAATGCCAATATACTCGTTGCAAGTCTCGCAATAAAAGCAGTATGGGAAATTTGGAAAATAATCTTAGAACCATATATCCGTAGCCTGAAGTCAGTCTTGAGAAAACGCGGAAGAAATAAGAGAAAAACAGGGAAAAGAAATTGGGGAGGCACACGGCTTACCAGAGAAGTTTCGTGCTGACTGGCTGGAGCTGAACTGATGCAGTTCCCGAAAATTTGCAGCCGTGAACATTTTCGGAAAAGTATGTCGGTCATTATAGAATTAATGCAATCACATAAGAATAAAACGGAGGTAGGATCTGTAAATTGTTAATAAGGTCCTTAAGGAACAATGGACTCATAAGTCTTCTCTGGTCTTCTTGAATTATTCACTGAGTGCTCAAATTGTTTAAACAATTCTGCTTCTAACCAACGCCAATATATTCGAGTATAATGGCGAACAAGCTCGTTTTTAGGGATTCAAAATTGTGATATTATATTGCATTAATTGTGACTAGTTTCATCTGGGTTGAGGGGGTTGAATGAAGTGAATGAACCAAGAGTGGAATAATCGAAAGGGAGGTATACATATGTGATCTAGATTTTACTCTGGACCGAAAAAAAATAGTTGATGTCATCAGCTTAATTTTTCTCCTATGTGTAGGTGTGGAATGGGCCATTAGAGCCTTAGTGCTTCAGTGAACTGTTTATGGATCCATAGCGGAGAATTATATGATGGAATGTTCAGAGCTTCCACAACTGGAGGTACCCGACCCTTAAGGAACCTTGAGAGCCTAATTAAAACATTGTAGATGGTGCAGAACGCTTCGGTAACATTCACCGTGTGGTATGACTCAATATGGTTTGAAAATACAGCACTGGTAATTGCTTCGATTGCTTCAGTCTTCTGACAAGGCAGATGACACTCACGGATCCATCCGGACAAGTGCCTAGTAGTGCGACCTATGCACGCAGCTACACGGGAAGATTTGAACGAGTATGTACATAAAGTATCTATGCAGTATAAAACTTTAGACTTTATTCGTAAACACAAGATCCATTTGGATGTAAAAGGAACCAAGAGTCTCTCGTCATGGGCCTTATCAATTAAT